>JAANYP010002872.1:0-116203 GCA_020465985.1 Centrapalus pauciflorus
ATTCACACAGGGTGTATTGACATAATCATCATCATGTCCATCATGATTAGCAGGTTCCACACTGGGTGTAGTGGAAGCTTTTGAGTCCTCTTCATTGATTGAATGCATCAGATCATCAAAGTTGAGGTCTCCTGAAACTGATTCAGAAACAGCTTTGGTGGAGGCATTCTTGGACTCTTCAAAGGTGACATTGATAGATTCATCTATCACCTTTCTTTTGTTGTTGTATACTCTGTAGGCTTTGGAGATAGAAGAGTAACCAACAAACACTCCTTCATCAGCTTTAGGTTCAAATTTTGACAGCTGGTCCCTTTGATTCAGAATGAAACAGGGACATCCAAACACATGGAAATAGCTGACATTTGGCTTTCTCCCTTTGAGCAACTCATAGGGGGTCTTGTTGAACCTTTTCACCACTAAGGATCTGTTTTGAGTGAAGCAGGCAGTGTTGACAGCTTCAGCCCAAAATGATGAAGGCAAACCTGATGCACACAGCATGGTTCTGGCAGCTTCAATGAGAGTTCGGTTTCTCCTTTCAGCAACTCCATTTTGTTGAGGAGTTCTTACTGCTGAAAAGTTTTGACTGATACCTTTCTCTTCCCAGAAGTCTTCAAGAGTACTGTTTCTGAATTCAGTACCATGATCACTTCTAAGCTGCTTTACTTGGGCAGAGTTCAGCATTTCCATCTTTTTAACAAATCCAATAATTTCTCTCGCAGCCTCTCCTTTGCTCTTCAAAAAGATCACCCATGTGTACCTGGAGAACTCATCAACCATTACAAGAGTGTATCTTCTTCCTCCTAGACTTGGGACATTAATAGGTCCAAACAAGTCCATATGGATTAAAAAGAGTGGAGTATCAATAGAGAAATTGTGTTTGGATTTAAAAGATGTTTTTCTCTGCTTGCCTTTCTCACAAGCTGTGCATAATCTATCTTTGGCAAAAGTAATAGAAGGCAAACCTGTCACCAACTCTTTCTTACAGAGTTTATTGATGTTCTTGAAGTTCAGGTGTGACAGTCTTCTATGCCATAACCAGTTTAGATCAGAATTGGTTCTTGTGAGAAAACAGGTTTCAGTTGTGGGATCAGCAGAATGCATATCCACAACATATACACCTTTCTTTCGTTGAGCACACAGCACAACTTTGCCTTGGGAATCCAATATGTAACCCAGGTGCTAATCAAAGTTAACCTTGTAGCCAGCATCACACAGTTGACTTATGCTAACAAGGTTATGTTTTAGCCCAACCACATAGGCTACCCTTTTGAACACTGCAGCACCAGCTTTAAGAGTTCCATATCCCTCAGTGGATCCCTGTACATTGTCACCAAAGGTGACTTTTGGCCCTTTTTCAGGCCTGAGATCACTCAGCAGTTCTTTACAACCTGTCATTTGCCCTGAGCAGCCACTGTCCAAGTACCAAACCTGGGAAGGTTGTTTTTCCTGCAGAGTGAGAAGAGAATTATTAGTTATTTTTAGGGGAACTCATCACACAGATGAGTTCTCCTACTTCATCAACACTTGTTGATGGATTTTGAATGTCCACACTAATATTCCCTATTTGAATGGTATCAGTTTGAATACCATCCTCAGTGACTATGTCATTTCCACCACTGCTTGTAACAGCTGTGAGGGAAACAGCAGAGCCAACAGGCCTCAAGTCCTTAGGTTCAGGACAATCCTTGGCCAGATGTGTCTTCTTCCCACACTTGTAGCATTTTCTCTTTTTAGTACTTTTGGAAGAAGGACCTTCAGAAACACATTCTGAGCTGTTTTTGTTGATTCTTTCAGGTTTAGCATTTTTTGTAAAATCAACAGCTTGTGTGGTAAGTTCAAAGGCCACAGCTTTGACTGTCTCTTCTTTCCTCTTTTTGGGAGGACAGATGTCAAAGACAGGAAGCTTGATTGGCCTTTGAGCTTCCACAGGTTTGGGAAACTTATTCCCAGTTGTCTCAGTTTGAGCAATGGCTTTGCCTTTGCCCCTACTGAGTTGTGATTTATGCTGCCTATCAGCATACTCACTGTGTTTGGTTTTGAAAAAACTTATTTTCATTTAAAACCAACTCACCACCATGATTTGAAAACTTATTTGAAATCACAGCAGTTTTGTTTTCAACCTGAGACTTACCCTTGTTGAAAACAGGCTGCTTACTTTTTGAAAACTTATTTTCAAAATGTTTAGCATCAAAAGGATTAACATGCTTTTTACCAACAGCTTTGGGCTCTGAACTTGTTTTGTCAACAGGCTTAGCATCCACAGCTTCAGTTTGAGCATGTTTTCCTTTCTTCTGCTTGTGTGAGCTAGCAGAGCACTTAGCAGGCTGTTTTGGAGAACAGACTCCAACATCAGCTTTTGAGCTGAGTTCACACAAGCTGTCAGTATTTTGAGGCCTGATAAACCTGTTTGTTGAAATAAGTTTACCATTCACATTTTGGATGAATGTATTTGGAAGTTCACCAAGAGTGGACAAGTCTTCTTTCAAATTACTTATTTCAACGATGGAAGCTGCTGTGTCAAGATCCCCTCCAAGATAGGCTTGGATTTGAGCAGGGATCTGTTGACTGATACAATGGCTGACTTTTTGTGCAGATTGGCAACAAGAGTCAACTATCTTTTGAAGCTTAGCATGCTTTATATCTGTTTCTCTCTTTTCTTCCAGTAAAATGGAGTTGATGTGTTTTAATTCATCAAGCTCAGTTTCCAACTTATAGAAACTGTCCAGTTTACTGGTTTTAGTTTTAAGATCAGCTTTAAGCTTAGAGATTTCAGATAATAAAGCATCATGCTTATCAACAGCAGCTTTCAGATCAACAAGCATGTATTCAAACATTTTAACTTTTTCTTCAGAACTGTAAGCCATAAAATTTTGTACCTTATACATCATTGTAGGATTCCAGTTCTCCAAGCTGCTGAAGGCTTCAGCTTCAGCCATGTCCTGTTTGAAACTGCTTGTTGATTGGACATCAGAGTTGGCCATCAGACACTGATTATCTTCTTCATCAGATGATGAATCAGATTCCTCCCAGTCACATGTCTCAGCCATGAGTCCCTTTTGGCGATTGGAAGACACAGAGTTTTCCAGTTTCCTCAGCTTAGCCATGGCCATAAGGTACTTAACCCTATAGCCATCATCCCTGTTAGTCTTGATAGGTTTGGATGACTGACCAACAGCTTTTGACACACAGTCAGCAGCTATATGGCCAGTTTTGCCACACTTGAAGCACTCAGCCTTGGATTTGTCAAATGCTTTCTTTTTGCCAGCACTTGCACTTCCTTGTAGCATACTTCTTCCAAATCTTCTCTTGCTGAACTTTTTGACAAGCATAGCTATCATTTGCTCATCATCATGTTCAGTAAGATCTGCAGCCTCTTCTTCTTCAGACACCTCCTCCTTATCATCATCCTGTTGATCAGGTTGAGTGAACACATCACTCACCTGATTAACAGACTGTCTCACATTAGCCACAAAGGCTGTACCTCTTCTGGACATTTCCAAGGCATTCCTCTTTTGCTGCCTTGATTGTTCATCATTCAGTAAGGATCCATACAGATTGACAAGATCCATACTTCTGATAGTACCTGAGTTTCTTAGGATGGTTGAGAAATAGTTCCACTCCTCAGGTAAAATGTCCAGAAACTTGTTCACCAAAGTAAGACTGTCCTTGGTGATCCCATCAGCTTTGAGATCATTCACCAGGGCAGTGAACCTGGTGTAGGTTTCTGTGAGAGACTCCTTTGGTTTGGCAAAGAAGAGTTCATACTGTCTAACAAGATTGTTAATCCTGTTGTCCAGTGTGATTGTGGGTCCATCATAGACGGTACACAGAGTATCCCACATCTCCTTTGCAGTCTTCATCTTCTCAACCTGCTTGAACACATCATCAGGAAGAGAAA
Organism: Centrapalus pauciflorus; assembly: GCA_020465985.1. Lineage (NCBI taxonomy): Eukaryota > Viridiplantae > Streptophyta > Magnoliopsida > Asterales > Asteraceae > Centrapalus > Centrapalus pauciflorus. Next base: position 3,899 of record JAANYP010002872.1, read on the forward strand.
TGACCAGGTTGTTTCTGGCCTTTGCATCCAGAGCTACCATTCTCTTGTCTTCATCAGACAATTGAGCTTTTGCTTTCTCAAAGGTCCTGATTTCAGGAGCAGCTCCTTCAACCGCTGGAGTTATTGTAGTAACAGAGGTTGGCACATAGGGACCCTCCATCACTATCTCTGGCAGTTGTACATCCAGATTCTCTAAATAGAGCATCATTCTGCACTTCCAACCAGAGAAGTTTTGATGATTAAATTTTGGAGGCTTGCCCATAGAGCCATTGTCATAGTAAGAAGAGTTTGCAGCACTGTTGTCCATGGAAACTTGGGATTATGAGAGATCTAGAATGACACACACTCTAAATGCTCTGATACCAGTTGTAGGTCCCGAAAGGTTCCCAAAGTATATAGTAATAAACTGTAGAGGGGGGGTGAATACAGTATTTAAAAACTACACACTCTTTTTCTCAATGTTTGTATGTATTATCAACAAATGTTAATTACAAACAAGCTTGACTGCGGAATTGTTCAAGCTGAGATGACAGAATACAACAGTATGGTTTCTAGTCTAAGACACACTCAAACTAGATTACAATGAACACACTCACTAAGATGCACTCACTGTATTTTACAAGACTTTAAGGAACAGCTTTGGTAAACAGCTTAGACACACAGAAGCTTGTTTACAGAAGATTTGCATGCATGAATATCACACTTGCACGTTCACTCTTGATTTAAGCACTTAGCTTTTCTTCGCATTCTTTCTGACCTTAGAAGCTTCCTTTTATACTCATTTAGAGGATCTAAGAGAAACATCTTCATTGGGCAGAATGAAAAAGGAGAAGTCTTGTTTGAAAAGACAATATAACTTTTCTGCACTTTTCTGAAAAGCAGACTTGCCTTCTCTTGTGCAGAACTTTTGTCTTTTTACTTTCTACTGTTGCATTGCCTTTAACCATTTTAGGAATGTCAACTTTGCGTCTTTCTTCCTTGTAAAGGCCTATTTTGATATAAGAAAAAGGTCTGTCACCCTTTTTCAAATATCCGTTTGTCTTCATGTAACAGAACAGCTTGGGCAGGCTGAGCGGTTCTGCTTTCCACTTTGTCTTCAACTGTGTAAACTGATCTGGTAGTTAAAAACAATACATGATGACTTGGAAACAAATTCCATAAAGTGTTTAGCCTGTTCACAAAGAACAGGTTCTGTTCACAAAGAACAGAACACTTTAAAAATGCCCAAGCTGCTCAACAGTGTAGAGCAGCGTAGACAGTTTATGTCCAGCCTGATCAGCAGACTGATCAGCTTGGACAAACTGTCTTGGTTGCAACACATGCAACGTATAGAACAGCTTTAGACTGATATTGCAAATCATTTTCAGGTTTCAATAAGGCATATAACAGGCCTTAAATTACAACCTTCAAATGCATCAACAGGTTTGAATATAAAATCTCCCCCTCAGATGTAGAGCAGGTTTGACTGAGGCCTTTTTGTGCCTAACAATAACTCAAGTGCACAAGATGAACGATCAAATACCACATGCCTCTTCATAAATTTTTGATAATTAACTCATAATATTACCCTTAGGTTTACAATTAAAATTGTTTAATAAAGTTAGTTACCTCTTTAGTTGATATTAATATTATCTTCAATTTTAAATCATTACTACAATAATTAAATTAACCCAACATTATTATGGATATAATTACCTCTTAATTATTTGGGGTGTTACAATTCTTTCCCTGTTAAAAGATTTCGTCCTCGGAATCCTAAGACTAAACACAACACATGGTGTTTTCATTCTAAGTCATCAATGCATTTCAGGTCAAATTGTTTCATCATGTCATATGACTATCTCTATCTCTTGCTCCAGTAGACGTGTTCGGAGAACACATAAAGCGCATTGCACACTATATTTACAACAACACAATTCATTTCGCCCACGTAACATATACCTACTAATTCAACCACACGATTTGATCGCATTAGACGGCAATATGTGATCTTATACACAAAGTAATACCACTATACCACGTGGTATTCAAGCATCTTGCTATGCTTATAATCTAGTCTGGTTCATTTGTTCGCTAAGAACTGTTATTTATCCATAAAGTAGCTTCAATATGTCATTTTCATTAATTAAATATTTTACTGAATTACCGACATGTAAGTAAACAAATTGTATCAAGTAAACAACAATCAATGAAGTGCCCAATATATAATTTACATATTTCATTCAATTTTAATATCTCAAGTTTCGTCACCATCTATAACCTTCAATTAGTTAATATACTATCATGGCTCACATGTTTAATTAAGTTCATGGGGTTAGTAATCTTCCCCCCGTTAAAATGAGCATTCATATAGAACTCAATCATACAAATGAATCCATTATGAAGTATAGTTAGACAAATCATATTTAAAATACCACATTTGATAACATCATAATCTTAATATGGCCAACTCGCACTAAGTGCGTACAGGAATCCCACATAATATGTGTACAAATAATCATTTGAACTCTGATTATAAGCAATCATTAATCAAGGTCATTACCATGATCTTACGACATACCTCACACTCGAATAAAATCCAAAGTCATGAGCATACAACATGAATAGTTAAGACTGCACTCCAAGATAATAAACATATCAATTAAACAACTTAGGCTCCTACCAACTAATATGAAGCAAAACACATTCAGGTTGAAACCAACTCAATTCATTATATATTAACCTCCAAATTAGATATTAAGGTATCATCTTTGTTCTAATACCAGAGTCAACAATATCACCATTACCATAATTAAAAAAAAAAAATCATATGATTCTATTTTCTTTCGTTCCCAATTATCTGTTATACATATACACGTATCATGTTCAATCATTAACTTCACAACTTCGGTTATCTTCTTTAGTTTACCTATTTACATAAGTATTTAGCATATATACCTCAATTTTCATTCAAGTCAAAATCTAGGTGTTCATCATGTTTCCAATTTTCTACATAGCCACCTTCGTTATTATAATATGACCATGCATGTTTTTATAAAAGACACACTCTTTTTTTTTTTTTTTTACTCTATGAGATTACAATGCTCGTCCCATTCATAGTTCATATAGAAGATATCTTTTAATCGTGGTTCTACACACATGCATTGACATTTTCAACGTGCTCGAGATTCTAAACGTCACACCTTACATTCATATTACTTCAGACGCTTATGATTTTTAGTCATGCATGTGTCAATATTAAATGATTTACCACTCATCCACTAGATGACAGAATGACACTTACATTTATCTTATTGGTCAAGGATTGTATAACAATTAAAATGTTTATCTGTCACACATATCACAATCTATTAACATATAATTCACATACAAATTTAAATGATTAATTCTCATACATATCTTATCATAATTATCCTAACTTACGATCATATTATTTAAGCCATTTATAGCATTAACCCAGTTCAAAGCTTAAAAGTGTGAAAATTTTAGAAGAATATATATATATATATATATATATATATATATATATATATATATATATATATATATATTCAATTTTCAGTGACATATGACGTAGGTCGTTAATGCTAATGCTGAAGATCCATCAGCTTTTAGCAACTGCTGATATTGGTTACTCAATATTTTCATACTGAAATGAAATATATCATCTAGTATAATTAGATTTATGTTCCACAAAATACATGTTATCATTTACCTTAAGATACCAATGCAACAATGCATACATATGCATATATCATAAACAAACAGGTCAGATAAAGATTCATGATTAAATTTTAACACTTAACTATCATGATCTTAAACTCATATGTTCTTTCACAACCTACATCACAATATGTTACATAGTTCAAGTATAAGATGTTGTCATTAAGGTTCAATCCCACATTTATAATTCATGACCGTTAATATCATTAAGCTTGTCATGATTAATCCAATATCTTTATGTACAATTACCAATGTCATATAGTTCCTATAACTCATTACTCCCTTAATATTCATCGTATAATCAAAGTTTACGTTTTCATGCAAACAATTTCCTTATCATATAAAATGAGTTATAGTTTCGAATTTTCATGTTCAATATAGCATAAAAGATTTATATTCAATCACAACATGAATTCTACAAGGTTGTTGCCACCTATGTTAATTATGCAAACCAATGACTAATTTTACATGTCATTTCTTATGCAACATATTAACGAATTCACACATGTGTATGAGGATGTCTCTATTTTTCATCCCCATCAAACCATTTCACGATGTCTTAAATTCATAATAAATCACATGTAGCAACATAGTACTATGTGTGTTACACATATCATATTAGAACTCACACTATACAATCTCATTCAACATAGTTAATAGATTTCTTAAAGCACACAGGTAGCTATCTACTTTTAAGGTAATCACATAACTATCGATCATAATTGTTATACTTTTACACACACTCATAAGTTTCTATGATGACCACTTTTATTTACCACACTATCTATAACCAACATTATAAAACACGAATTTGGGATTCGACTGTAGAATCCTAAACTATTCTACCAAAAGTAATAAACGCGTATTAAACCCTTACATAAGTCCCTAGTGCTTAGAATTCAATTTCAAGGCAGCAGGTTTTGACTCGATGAGTCATCTAAACCAATATCTAAGTTATGGGTTTGACATCCAAAATCCCAAAACTCCATATAGTTCTAAACCATTACTCAAAATCACATCAAATATAACTTTATCATTGTTTTGGTTTTTTTAAGCCTTTAAAACATTCAAGACTACAAGAACTAATCCCAAAATAAATTGAACTTCATTTGACTCTTAACTTAAATTCTAGACTTAAACCAACAAAACTCATCAAACTTTTTACACATTTACAACTATCACATGTGTGAAATAATTCACCATTATGTAGCACAAGCATTAAAGGCTATACCAATCTCATCCACTACAATCCATACAATTTAATAACATAATATCACTAATAAAGTGAATATAAGAAGCCACTACATAGATATTATAGCTTAATATCAATAAAGTCTACCCATGTTATCCTCATCCTAGGCCAAAATTAAACTTAAGGTTGTTTTAATATTATTGCCTAGGTAGGTCAATACAGATATCAACAATGGGTTCAACATTGAGTATCGTGCACTATACTCAAGCGGTGAACCACGTCTCTGATACCAAATTAAAACACTCATACAATCATAATACAATTCAAAGTAGTATTTAACAATATTTGATACATGATACTTGCGGAATTATGGTAGAATTTAAACTTTTACAATTAACGGCACCAAACATGATGCCAACAAAATAAAATATATAATTTTCTACAAGGGGACAGGTGAAGATTTTGTGAAATGAATATTCAAGGTCGGGAAGTCAACTACCCAATCACCTAAAACAACAATCAAGGTGTTCCGACGGTCTCAATACCACTAGCTTTAGGATAACCATATAGCTAGGAAGTTTAGAAGCATTTATCAGGTAGCTCAAGACCTGAAAAATGTTAACAACTAAAGGGTCAACATAACGTTGAGTGAGTTACTAAATTAGATATGACATAAGGCATATAGATGCAATGATGATCAACATAACGATTCCCAATGGCATAACCCAAGTGCACAAGATGAGCGATCAAATACCACATGCCCCTTCATAATGCGGGGTTCCCTATCATAGTCGGGTGTGGTGTTGCATCTAGCGTAGTACGAGATTGTCCCTATCATAGTCGGGACTTCCGAAAATTCAAGTATGTCGGCATCCGGCATCCAAAGGGGCCGGGAATAATCCATGGATATCCAGGTGAGTCCAAACGAAAGGTATGATCAACAAATGATGTCCAAGATGCCCCGAGTATACGAATAGGTCATGCATTAATGAAATAAATCAATAAGCAACAAACAGTATAATGTCATAGCATGAATCCATAACGAATGATCAATCCTGAAACAACAAGTACATCATATATGACTTTATGAAAATCTAACGCTAGAACTCACAGTGATCGGCAATAGGATTTTGGCCTCCACAACACGTCCCATATATAGGCCAATACACGTTAAGCCTTAAATCGAGGCATAGATTCTTCAAGTCACACAAGTACTTTGAAACTTCAAAAGTATTCCTAATTATGTAAACATATGACCTATAAGTTTCATGAACATCCCAAACAAAACAATCAAATTATCAAGATCAAACGTCTCATATTTTTGTTTATATCTAGCTGTGAAAAATAGGTTTTTAACCTTATTATCGATTAAGTTATCTTAACATATCTTAAAGTGAGATAAAGTAGACTATTTTATCTTTCATATCCAACTTGAATCATCCCAAACGGATCTATAACCAATTCTATATGACTTTATAAAGTTTGATATTACAATTTTTCATCAACTGCAGGTCAGCAGCAATATCATTCTTTTTTGACCTTCTTAACGTCCAAACTATCTCCATATGGCTATTTTATATTAAAGTACACTCTCTTAGCTTTCCAACGACGTATGACACGTCCAAAACGAAGCTTCGAGTGATTTTATATGAATTTTACAAGACAGCATATCAAGGCTGTCCAAAAACTCGAAAATCAAATGAGATTTGTCTCATTTCTCAATTTGACACATATTAAGCATTTCAATTCACTTCATATCAACAGCAATTGATATCAAAGAGTTTACAAATCATAATGGGTCGTCCGCACAACAATTTTAAGCCAAAATACACTTGAGGCATTTAATCGAACACTTGGTGTGCGGTTAAGACATAAAACACAAAATTGAGCATTTGCTTGGGTTTGGTGTTATTCGATACATAGAAACACTTTAATAACATACATACATACTTTCTAAACATATTAGAATTGTTACATAACTAATTTTCCATAAAATTCATATTAACTCCATTTGAGTTCTTGAATGGGTCAAACTCTAATTCACCACTTCAAAACTCCAAATTAGTTTCCACTTGCCTCAAATCAAATTCATATCAATATTTAACATATTTGGATCAAGATTGATCATATTTATCTTACTAAAACATCAAACTCAAATTTAATATTCTCCATTAGAGCTCATTTGAGCCCTAGATTGGGTCCAAACAAAATCACTATAACAAACCCAATAAACTACATATTTTGGCTCCATATATCTCAAATAACAACATACTACAACATTTTTGATGATTGGAGCCATCAATAATCGTTTGACATAAAAACTCATTAGGGTTATCCTCCATTAATGGAGTTTATGATGCAAGAAATAAGGAAAAATGAGATGGAAATGAATTTATACCTTCATTTACACACTATATTGCAAGATTTGTGGCTTTAATTCTTGATTTACACCACCAAACCGTAAATTCTTTTTTTTTTTCTCTTCCTTTTTCTTTCTCCAAAAGCAAAAAAACACACACACACCCATGTTATGTGTGTTGGAGGTTTTTAATAAGCAAAAGGGGAGAAGGGTTTGGCCTTTTGCCACCCTTAACCCTTCAATTCTCTCATTCTTACACATATAAACCCTCCCAACATTTAATCTTTCATTTTATTTTAAAAAAAAATTCAAAGTACATTACATATTCTTGTCAATTCAATACTAACCAACATTATATTTTCTTTTTATCATACAAGTTTCAATAATAGCAAATGCCATAAATTTTTAACAATTAACTCATAATATTACCCTCAGGTTTACAATTTAAATTGTTTAATAAAGTTAGTTATCTCTTTAGTTGATATTAATATTATCTTCAATTATAAATCATTATTACAATAATTATATTAACCCAACATTATTAGGGATATAATTACCTCTTATTTATTTGGGGTGTTACACCCTACACAACCCAAAACCTTAACCTAAACCCTAGCCGGATCGCAGCCGCGCTCAAGCGTACGCGGTCGCGCTGACCATCACGGTCGCGCTCCTCATCGCGGCCGTGCTCATTACAACGCAGCCCGCGCTCGATCCGAATCTCCCACGACCCGTCACGCCCAAGGCAACGCGGCCCGCAATCATGGGATCGCGGCCACGCTCACGGACGAACAGAGGCGGTTCTGCTCTGTTTTCTTTCACAGCCCACGGGATTCATCCCCAACAACACTTTCAACCCGATATAACTCAATTAATCAACTCTGAATTAGTTTAGTATCATATGTAACTCCAATTCACACTCCCAGAAGCGATTAACAACTTGAAAAGACAAGAATTTGATGTCAAACTTACCTTGCACCTTTGATAGATGAGGTTGATGATTTGTAGCCAAAAGCTTAGTTTAATTCTTCAATCTTTGGTGGCTGTTGCGGAATTCCCCACACACTGACACACATACACAGTTTTAACTTTCTGATTTTGGAAGGATTGTGAAGCAAGTAGCCACATAACTCAACAATATATACGTTTTGGTCATAACTCGGTCTGACACCCAATATCCGATCTCGTTATCATAAAACACAAGTTTATATCATCGGGTCCCAATTTATTTAATAATCCCCAAAATTGTAATCTTTTATAAAAACTTAATCCCGGTTAACCCCAAATCTCATCACGTGTTCCACGTATAACTTAATAATTTGCCCAACTCAAATATAATATTATAATTAACCTAATAAACAATTCCACGTATCTTTCCTAAATTTGGGATGTTACAAAAATAGTATGGTTCTTATTTTTTATTGAAATTAAAAAAACTAAAAACTATTTAATTTTTTAATCTTTTCAAATGAAAAGTACTACGATCCATTCAAGTCTTTAGCTAACGTGAATGACAAAACTATGACCCATTCACATTTTTTAGATATTTTTTGAAACAAAAAAATTATGAACAACTCTGAATTTTTTACTTTTGCTAACGAAAAAATCGCATCCCATTTATTTTTTAGATTTCAGCAACAAAAAAACTATGAATAATTGCAGTTTATAGTTTTTCTGAATGAAAAATATTGCAACCCATTTTGATTTTTACCTTTTAAATAAAATAACTACAATCCATTTAGATCGAAAAAGCTAAAAATCCAAAATGGTTCATATTATTTTGTTCGGAAAAACTAAAAAGAGAATGGTTCATAGTTTTTCGTTTGGAAAAGGTAAAAATTGAAATGATTCGTAATTTTTTTCGTTCATATAGATATCATCATGAATAAATAATTAAATATTATCTAACCGTAAATAAATATTCAGAATAAATTAAAAATTTATAAGGTTATGACAAAATAAAAATTATAAATAAATAAATTTTAATGAAGTTAAAAAAAATAGTCACGAAAGATAGTAATAATGTAATTAAATAAACTCTAAATGAATAAACAATAAGTGAAATTAAATGTTACTGTTATTGATAAAAATATGAAAAGATTACGAAACATAAATTGGATTTATTTTGTTGTTTATGAAATCTTAGAAAAACTTAAAAAATAAAAAAAGTTGGGTTTAATTTGATATGTTACAGTTATTGATAAAAATATGAAAAGATGTTATCATGTTTGATAACTGAAAAGTTGTTGGTAACCTGCTAAACAGGTTTGCAAGTCACCAATTACTATTATTGATTGAAAAATAAAAAGTTGTTACTATAAATGATAAAAAAAAAATACGAAAGTGAATGTTAATAATGATAAAAAAAATAAATAATGTTACTATTAATGATAAAAATGACAAAAGTTGTTATTTTTTTGTCATTTGCCCTTCAAAATACATATATGTTACTCAAACTCGTTACCTACATATCAATCGTTATTCAAACTGGGTATTTTTTAAAGTAATATTTGTGCAAAAAATCTTCAAGGTGAACTATTTTTGTTATAAAAATGTCAAACTATTTTTTATTGCACAAAAAACCCACAATCGGCAAAATATCATGGAATGAGATATTACCGGTTGTAAACCGAACGAAAGTCACAGGCCACTGTCGACAAGTTATCAGTGACTACGTGAAAATCTTTAAAAATGTAAATTTCAACATAAAACACAAGAGTTAAACAAAAATTTGAATTTAAATAATAAATACAAACAAATAAGTTCGCTAGAAAGAATGTTTATCAAATACGAAATGTTGGTTAGCAGATTGTAATCGATTCATCAGGTTGCAAGTCATTGTTTTTGGAAAAAAAAAAAAATAACTCATTTTAATAATTTTAGTTAGTTTGCGGTTTTTTATGTAATGAAAATAGTTAAGAGTCTTAATCACAAAAATACCCAACTTGATGTTTTTGCATAAATATCACTTTTTCACATTCTGATGAAAAATGATGTGTCAACAACAAAAATTATCATTTTTTTACACAAATATCCCTTTTGTTTCTTTCCAAGAAATCTAACATTATCTTCTTTCCATTTAATATTTTCAAAAAATTTTGACATATTAATATTTTAAAAAATAATTAATAGGTTTAACATTTTGACATATAAAAATTAATTTATTATTTAAATAACCTAAAATTTAAATAAACTTATTTTTTTAAAATAACATTAAATTCGTTTTTCTATAGCTAGATTTGTTTTTTTTTTAAACCCTTGTAACTTTTTTTATCACTAACATCAAAATTTATGTCCTAAAAATTGTCTCTATAATTTGGTATGGTTTGGTCGAAATTATGTATATAGTCTCTCGTCTTTAAAATTACATAAATGATCCCTCAAAATACTATTTACTTACAAAAATGGTCTCTTCTTCTCTTATCTTTTTTTAAATGACGATTTTGTCATTTTCTCAATAACAATTTTGATCCTTCAACTATATAATTTATTTTCAATTTTAGACATTTTCACAAATTTTTACTCATTGTTTAAATTTATTATTATTATCATTATTATTATTTACACATTTTTATTTTTTAATATATATTTATCTATATAATATATTATTTGTTTATTTATTAAAATTTATCCCTATTAGAATATTTAATTTATTTATTTTACGTTTCTTCTAACATTCAATTTAATCATCAAAAATTTATATATATTATGTTTCATTTGGTAAAAAAATTTATATATTTTTTTGTCTTTTATATGTTTCTATCTAATTATTTTATTACGTTAATATATTTTGATTTAATCATACTTTTTAGGAAACATATATAAACTAACGATTTAACATTTTGATTTAACTATGTTAATATGTATGAATTCAAATTTAGTATTTTGTTACATTAATACGTTTCATTTTAAACTTAGTTACTTAATTATTTTGTTACTTACTACATTTCGATTTACTTATAATTTCTAATAAAAATATAGAAACTTTATCTTTTTTTTTTCTTTTTTTAAATACCCTAATAAATCAATAAATGATCCAAACACAAAATAAGAATAAATAACATAAATGGTCAAATGGTTTATTGTAAATTACATGTTTCATCCCTAACTTTGAAATTTTAAATTGGTAGTTCATATTTTGAAATCTTGTCACGTTTTCGGTCCCTAAGCAACTTATTTTTTAAAAAATTTCTATTTTACCCTTATAAATTAATTTTACATGTAGTCCCTAATCAATTAATTTAGTTTTGCTTTATATTTAATTATTTGTAGAGTAAATTACAAAAATGGTCCCTGTGGTTTGGTCAAAATTATGAATTTGGTCCCTAGTCTTTAAAAATTACATAAACAGTCCCTAAACACACTATTTACTTGCAAAAATGGTCCCCTTTCTCTTAACTTATTTTAAATGATGGTTTTGCCCTTTTCTCAATAACACAATTGGTCCCTCATCTATGTAATTTATTTTCAGTTTTATTCCATGTCATAAATTTCTACTTTTTGTTTGAATATTGAATGTCAACTTAAAAATTTTCTTTATTGTTATTATTTATATTTTAATATATATTTATTAAATTTATCTTTATATTTATATAATTTACGTCTCTTTTATACATCTAATTTATTAATTACAGTTTTATTTATCTTACGTTTATTTGTAAATATATTTACACATTTTTATCTTTTATATGTTTGTATCTAATTATAGAATTATGTTAATATTTTTTTTAATTATAATTTCTATGGCAAAATAATAAACTTAGGGACATTTTAATTTAACTATTCTATTTTATTACGTATAGTGGCGCTCAACCTATCATTGATATAAATATTATTTTGGGGTTTTATTCATTGTGATTTAAATATTTTAGTGTAATACATTTTACTGATTTATTCGTTTTATTATGATTATTTTGTTACATTAATATGTTTCTATTTTTATTCTGATTATTTTATACATTGATTTGTTTGATTTAATTATGAAATATACAAACCAAAATATATCTAAGTAAACAAAGTATACAATCCAAAATGTATACATCTCGTTAAATCAAAACATATAAATGTTTATGTTAAGTTTATATATTTTACTTAAAAATTACTAGTTAATTCGAAATGTATTAACGTTAAAAATATTTAAGATAAAAATGAATCACATGTTAAGTTTATATATTTATGATTGAAAATAATAATTAAGTCGAAATGTATTAACGTAAAAAATATTTAACTAAAAAAGAATAAACATTAATTTTATATATTTTTATTAGAAATTATAATTAAATCAAAATGTAGCCAGTAACGAAATAGTTAAAACAAAATGAATAAAGAACTAAAAATACTAAATTCAAGTTAACGTATTAATATAACAAATATCAAAATGAAAATGAAAAAAATACTGCACCTGAATAAAAACACATTGAAAAATAAAATATTTAAATGAAAATGAAAAAAAACCTTAGTTTATATATTTCCTTAAAAAATATAATTTTATCAAATTATATTAATGTAATGAAATATTTAGATGATAACATATAAAATATAAAAATGTATAAATATTTTATCAAATGAAACAAAAGATAAATAATTTTTAAATAATTAAATTGAATATATAAAAAACATAAATAAAATATTCTAATGGGATAATTTTTAATAAATAATAGAATAAATATATTTTAAAAAATAAAAATGTATAACTAATAATAATTATTAATTTTTTAACTTAGCATTTAAAATTTAAACAAAAACAAAAAATTAATAAAAAGGACTAAAACTGAAAATAAATTACATTGTTGAGGGACTAAATATGTTATTGAGAAAAAGGACAAAATCGTCTTTTAAAATAAGTTAAGAGAAAGAAGGACTATTTTTGCAAGTAAATAGTGTTTTGAGGGACCATTTATGCAATTTTTAAAAACCAGGGACCAAATCCATAAGTTTAACCAAACCACATAGTCCATTTTTGTAATTCACTCTTATTTGTATTTTATAATTGTTTTATTAATAAATAATGTTTTACTTATTAGTATAACAATTTAATTACAAGTTATTTATATAATTTATATTTCATTAATATTATTATAATTATCATCATCAAAACATAAATTCATTTTGTCAAAAATATTTGTTGTTTATTAATTTTTGTTTTTATAATTTTTCCATCTATTTATATATTTAATTAGTTTACCCTTCTTATCATAAAATATTAATTTTTAAAAGTTATTAATTTTGTTTTTGAAATTCTAAATGATAAATATGTACACAAAGCACCCATAATTTCATGTTACGTATAAACCACGATTATCAGAGTATAATTCCTAAGAACCCATAACACGTTCACTAAAAACGTGGAATAAATATAAATTTTTCATCTTAATGATGTTACAATACAACTAAACCATCAAAATGCATTTAGATTCATTAACATCCACACATGATCATCTATCAAAGATACCGGACCACTCCAGTCTATCCATGCCTTCCTAGGGATCACTTCCCTAGGTGTCACAAGCTTATTGTGGATCTGACTCATGAACCTTATGACATATCACCCATGCCCTGTAAAAATGAGTCCCCACACGGGGTAAGTCAAAGCCTAGCGAGTAATCCCATTACAATTACAAATAGTTTAAAGTTCATACAGAGAGTCAACAACATAAAGGGAATATACACATTATCCAACAAGTATCATATGATCGTGAATTCGAACTACCATGCATTTAACCTCGGAGTCAAGCTTGATTACGCCACGTGCCATACGGAGTTAAGACTTGATTACGCCCTGATTCTACTTATATTTAATCTCGGAGTCAAGCTTGACTATGCCCCATGTCATACAGAGTCAATATCTGATTACGCCCCGATTATATAGATAGATATCTATGGTGCCAAACCGATTACGCCCCGATATTTTCGGAGTCGGAACTAAGTCACCTTGGCTGACAAGAGCCCCGTTAGTTACGGAGTCAAGCTGGGTTCATAAGTGGCCGTGCTTGCGTAACCTCCGACCGCCAAGCACAATTTCCTTATCCGTCCTTATACCCCACATACATATGCATGTTATAAATCATGTGTGTGTCATATTAACATGCATCATAATCAACAACATATCTTTATATGTATAACATACCAAACCACAGTGGATATTACATATGAGCAGAAATATCAGGTAGTCACATAAGTATTCATATTATGAAGCACGGGGGATGTGCTCACAAATCCCGATGCTTTCACACATCTTAAATAACATGCTTAAGTCTCGAACTCACACCTTAACTACAGGTTGTCCACACACAACCTAATATTGTATACATTCACTATGAGTCACCTTATACGAGATAAGCATCTTTTGTTAATATTATATACATTCACTATGAGTCAGTTTATCCCAGATAAGCATCTTTTGGTTTCATCTTTTATTATCCATCCTTGATAGAGAAAGGATAATGATAATTTTGAACAATTAAATTTAGGACATTTAAATTTATAATATTAATATAAATAGTTATATTTTTTATTTATATTACATTGGTTAATTTTTTTATTAAATAAGTTAAAAAAATTGCGCATTGTTTTATTCATAAAAAACAAGGGATAATTACTAAAATAGCCAAATCTCACACATTTATTCACTTTTTAGCCATTTTATATACATTTTACCAAAATAGCCACAATTTACGTGACCACATTTACGTGATAGCCACAATTTACGTGATTTGTACTTTTTTTCATTTTTTAATGCATTACGTTACAAAAGGTGTTTGGTCACGTAAATTGTTGTACTTTACGTGACCATTTTTAAAATTGTGACAAGACATCCCACCAAACATTCATGAGGAAGGAGCAAAAATGGTCACGTAAAGTACAACAATTTACGTGACCAGACACCTTTTGTAACGTAATGCATTAAAAAATGAAAAAAAGTACAAATCACGTAAATTGTGGCTATCACGTAAATGTTGTAACGTAGAGTGTGGCTATTTTGGAAAAATGTATATAAAGTGGCTAAAAAGTGAATAAACATGTAAGAAATGACTATTTTAGTAATTATTCCTAAAAACAATATGATCTAAAAAAGTAAAAAGTGTAGCTTTTTATGTTCAAGTATTTTAGTTTTTAAAAAAATGATTGCAAGACACTTTAACATTTTTAGTTTTTCATTATCAAATGTTTTTCTTGATTTGACTAAAATATAAACTTTTATACGGAATATAACAATTAGACTTTTTTATGGTAGAAAATATAATAATAATAAGTCTATATAATAAAAAAGAACACAAATTGTCACATGATATCATCATGTTCCATCGAAAGAGATAATTACAATTTATTATTTCTAAAATATTATAAAATAACATAAAAAGGTAAATATAATTCTTTATTATTAATATCTATAAAGATTAATAATATAAATGATAAATATTATTATTACTATAATAAAATAAAAATAAAAGTTAGATATAATTCATTATTTCTATTATCTATAAAGATTAATAAATAGAAAAGATAAATACAATAAATTATTTCTTGTATAGTTGATTCCGCCTAAAAAGATAATTACAAATTATTATTTCTAAACTATTCTAAAATACTTTTTAGGTGCAACGTGGTCACGTCATGTGAAGTTTTGTGTTCTCCTTTATTTTATATATATATATATATATATATATATATATATATATATATATATATATATATATATATATATATATATATATATATAGATTATATTATTCAATTGCTTTAATGATTATAGTTATTTATATTTATATTACGGTTTTAAATGACTTAATAATTGTGTTAAACTTGTCATCATCATTTTTCTATTAAAGTTCAATAATAATAAAAATAAATAAAATGAAGATAGTTAATATAGAATATTTTTATATATTTATATAAAATGTGTTCTAATTTGTAAATGTTTAGAAAATTAAAATATAGACAGAGAAAAAGGATTATAGATGCTTTTAAGAAACACTATTATTTGGTAAATAAATAAAAACTAGGTTGTTTAACCCGCGCGTTGTAGCGAGATCATAAATTGTATTTTTATAGATATATTACTTTAAATTAATAAAATAATATTAGCTACCGATCGTGATTCTCACTTGAGGATCACTCTCTTCTTTCAATCTAAGTTTATAAATGGAAAGAATGTGATTGATCAACCAACTAATAATAAAAAAGTTGTCATATTAAAAATAGTTAAGACAAAAAACAATTTTATGTTGGAATGTAAAAAAAAATACGATCATAATGATATATTCGTCATTTGTAATAATATAATATATCAAACGTTATAACACATGATAAACAAAACAATATATTATATATAAAATAAAATAATTAGTTAGCTGCATACCATACTGCCTAATAAAAATAGTTCAGACGATAATATATTCAAATTTTAATAAAATATAATATATCAAAGGTTATCACGGGAAAAAAAATGTTATATATAATATATAAAGTAAGGGTCATTCTATACACACACACCCATCTTGCTAATCACACACCCCTTCTAATTACCCTTTTAATTACTCAAATCATCATATAATTATTAGTTGATTTGACTATTAACCATTAAATAACTATTAGATGATTATCGATTGATTTGATTATATTATAATTATTTAATTTATAAACATTAATCATTTAATCATTATTAATCAATGATTGTTAGTGAATTATATAAATTACTTACACAAATGATCATTGTACTTATTTCATATTACGATTTACTTATTTAAATTTTATCTACTTTTTTCATTCGAATTTTTTAAAAAAATGATTTTTTTTATAGTTTGAAAAATTATAACCAAAAAGATAATTTAATGTTTTCATAACTTACATAATACCCCTTGATAAAAATAAATTTGTACAAATTATCACTCCAACGGTACATGTAACACCCTCTAATCCCAGCAAAAAGCCACGTCATTTACAATACACATGTGGCATAAACGCATATAAAATCCATCACACATGTCAAGGGTTTACACAAACACTGATTAATTAAAACATTTTGATACACATTAGGCACAATGTCTAGAAGTCAACCCGACATACAAAACCCGACCCGGACCCAAATATTCACCTACAACCCAGTATCATTTATCCCAAAGTTTCCGACAGAGTAGTCACATACTGATAACAAAAGTAGAATCCCTCGATCGCAGCAAGTCAAGCTCCTATCTTCGCTCAGGAGCTGGCGACCCTATCTTCGGTTCCCCTAATACACACATCAGACTCGAATACGTAAGCTTCGCAGCTCGTGAGTACACAAGGGTTAGACACTGCACAATTCACATAATCACATATCGCATGTCACATGGCAGCCCTACACTACGTGGCATAACACAAGCCAACCGGCCTCTAATCAGAGTCCCTAGAGATCCAATTACAGAAAGAGATACTCATCTCAATTGGGGAATCCCTCCCCCCTGGAGCCAAGCCACGCCCGTGGAGGCTAACAGGAATAACGGCCGCATATATATATATATGGGAACCCTACACAGGGTCAAACAGAGCTACACAGCTCCCACGATACTCTTCGCAATATATAGTAATGGATCTCAAACATATAACACATATAAAGAAGGAAATATCATACCTGAGGGGCAACTCGCAGTGCCCAAACAATTCATATAATCACATATGAAATATTAACACAAAAGACTCGAAAGACAGCGACTAGTCTTTGGAAAAAGTCTCGCGTACTCACCTGGATCACCCCGCACAATTTCCCTAACTGATCGATCCGAACCCGGTCCGCGACAATCTCTGATAGCCCCTGTACACAAATTAATTCTCCCAGATTAATCTCAATTATCCCATAACTGTTAATATACCCAAATGAACCCCACAAACAGCCCAACGAACCCCCAAAGCCCAAATCGACCCAAACCCGCAGAAGCCGGATCGCGGCTGCACTGGCCCGATCGCGGCCCGCGCTTCCCAAGAACATCGCGGCCGCGCTAGACGCGTCGCGACCGCGCTCGCGTCGGCTTACAGACCCCCTGTTTCTGTTTCAGCTCTGTCCAGGGATGAATTCATCCCCCATAACTCGATTCCAGCAACTATAATTCACAAAACTAATACCAAAACACCTCTAACACATATATACACCAATTCCCAACATATCATAATGTTATCACACAAAATCACATCTAATTGGAAGGATTTACTCACCTTGAACTCAAGAACACAATTAGAAGACTTTCAATCTGAATTTGCAACTTCAATCACTTGATTTGGATCCAATTTGAAGCTCCAGCAGAATAGGTTCACACACACACACCTTTTCCTTTGAAATTGCACAAAAGAAGGATAAGCAAACACGTCACACACATATACGTAACTAAACGGATCCGGTTATATCGCGGGTTCGACACCGATACCCGACCCCAATATCAAAAATCCACTATGTATATCATTAAATCCCATTTAATCCCGTGAATCTATAATTATAATTTATCCACTAAAATTATATCTCGAATCCACGTAATTCACCGTCCCGACACGTATAATCCACTATACGGGACGCAATTGGACCAACGCAATACTCAATAAAAGAATTGGTCAATAGGATAATTACACGTACCTGCTCGGGAGTCGGGGTGTTACAGTACATGCACATTACATTCAATATTATGAGCTTGTTTATAGGCAAGTAATCGATCTTTATACAAATCTTCCATCCACTTTTTTTTGTTTTTTTTATGGAACACGAGTTATACCCACAAACCGTCGGCATTGGATGACCTTCCTGCAGATCAACTTTTATAAAATGATTTCCATATACATGTGCAATTGTGATGGATTCATTTTCAAAACGTGGGGTTGACCAAAGAGGAAAATACGTTTTGTTGCCTTCATTTGTTAAACAACAAAGAATGGACTCATAATTATTAGCGATCAAAATTCCAGAATCAAACATAAACAACCAATGATGACTTGGTGTAAATCCGAAACTTTTCCAATTTAAGATTATTTTCACTCTTTCGTAAGCGATGATTGTTTTGTAATGTCTTATTTTTAATGAAAAACATAAATCCATTTTTGTAATTTACTTTAGTAATATTGTTTCTAGTTGGAAGTTCAGGGAACAAATTTATGTTTGATCCAAACTACAGGGACCAGTTTTGTAATTAATTCAAAAAAATGATTTGAAAAAAGAGGGGGTGTGTCATCAGAATGCGGGACCCACAACATAAAAAATTAAAAATTAAAAATGATGTGACAATAGAGGGGGTGTGTCATAAGCATTTATGAGTCCCACATCACAAAAAATAAAGACGATTTTCAAGTAATTAAGAATTAGAGGGTGTGCAATTAGCATAACTAGAGGATTTGGGAGGTGTGCGTATAACAACTAAAAAAGTTAGTCGTTTACCTGTCTGGCAGCTAGCTTTACTATTCGGTGAACATAAGAATGTGATAATTAATCAACTAAATAATAAAAATTTTGTCATTTAAAAATAGCTTGAGACGAAACACAAATTTATGTTAAAAAGTAGATAAAAGGAAGCGATCATAATGATATATTTGAATTTTTATAAAATATAATACATATAACGTTTTAATAAAAAAACAAAACAGTTATATATTATATATAAAATAAAATATTTCGGCAGCTACATGTCTGTCTGCATAATAAAAATGGTTCCGACGATGATAAATTTTATATCAGAATGTAGACAAAAATAGTGCGATCATATTGATATATCCAAAGTTTAATAAAATAATATATCAAAGTTATCACTATAAAACAGAATTTTTATATAATATATATAAAGTAATAAGATAATCAGAGGTGACTCAGCGAGCCACCCCTATTGACTCGTCGAGTCGGTCCTATTTAAGCCATAAAATTGTTTCCAGCATGTTTTGACTCGTCGAGTCGCTTTCCTGACTCGTCGAGTCGCACCTCTGGACACCCAAAACAATTGTTTTAAACCCTATAATGGTACTATAACCTCATGGGGTCATTTCTATACTTATATAACATCTAAATTGACATTAAACATCACCCAAAAGTCTATAAAACTCAATAAGAGGCGTATCAGTGTCGATAAATTCGGAAACTTAACCCGAAAACGCTTAAACACTTCAAATAACTTCCAAACCATATGAGATATTATTCTAAACTTATGAATGCCTTGAATATCATTATTTGATAGTTTTGGAGCTGAAAGGAGTGCCGGTTGTCGGTTCCTGGCGTTAAGTGGCTTATTGGTCGTATTGAGCATTAAAGGCTATTATAGACTATCGTACTGTGATTTCTAGTATTGATATGTGTGTTGCATGCATAATTACATGTTTACTTTATCTGTGACATCGTGCATCTCTATTTGGCATCATCCCATTATATGATGCATTGCAATGGTTGGCGATTTTTAAACTGCCCTATTGGGGGTTTATCATTTAATCATGACCTATGGCCAGCATACCTCATTTGATACCCCATTATACACGCCAGCATCCTTATTATGCTTGATTCCATCTTCATACATATCATACTTATACTTGATTACCCCATTGTGAGCTATGCTCATTTATCATTGGCCTCACTTGATATCCAGGTTATCATTATTATTATCAAGCGCCTTACTTTGTGTTTGTGCGTGTAAATTCCTACACCGCATGAGCACGCGTGTAGGTGGCCAGACATGGAAGCCGGTTGGAGTTGCACCACTGGACATGGAAGCCGGTTGGTTGGCAATGGTGGGTTAACGGGTTATGCTCGCGACCTATGCGTTATGTGGGTTATGCTCACCCTGTTTTTATTATAAAGATATTGCACATGTCATTTTATAATCATTTTAACATTAATACATGTTGTATGTTTTTCACTCCATATCGATCTAGTAACTTGCTTAGCAAATTTTATTTGCTAAGCCCTCACTTTTATACATCTCTGGTGGTGTTAGTAATGGCAAGATGATTGCTAACTTCTGTCCAAATGCTTAGTTAAGCCGGCTCGAAGTCATGACCCCTTTATGGTAAAAGCTTAATGCTTAATAGTGGGAATATTTGGGTAGGTTGTCTACCATTATGCTTGACATGTACATATATATAGACATGTAATGTCTTTTGGATTGATGATAGATCCTATAATTATGTAGAAGTATCTGGTAAATTAATCTTATATTCCAATTTGGGTTTATAATCAAACAGGGATATTGACTCCGTGCGAACGGGTCATGCCCGATTTTCTTTAAAACCATGTTAATTATAATTAATTTACTGTAACCCCATCAGTGATTATATTACGTTGAAATGGGTGTTTCAATTTGGTATCAGAGCCGATGTTTGTGACACCCTTGCCACATTAACTACCATTTACAATTCACCCAGGATTAATCACCAACATACAATTACATAATGATCTAATAACTTAATTAAAGTGCGGAAGCATTAAAGTACATAAATAAAATAATACAAATTTGTCTAACACCCTACGGTGCTACAAGGTTACATGTCTAAGTCTACATACTCAAAAGTATTACGTCATCCCAAATTTATTACAACAACTGTCCCCATAGATCTGTTACCAAGATAAATAGCAGATATCTTCAATCACTTGAACAAACGACCTAGCTAGAAGGTCTCACAGCAGATTTCCCTTTTCCTCTAAAAAGTCAACAACTGAGGGGTAAGCGAATTGCTTAGTGAATACCAAATGATTTTACACATTCTGCAAATCCTTATGATGCCACCTAGAGTAACCGCGGTAACACATACCGTATACTCCACACGTACTCAAAGTACGCAAACCCGAGCCGCAGCTCCTTCGAGTTGACACTCGGCATAAGGAAAACCAACCATCTGAGGCAGACATAACATCAGGGATGACTTACTGTCTATCCTGACCACAGAGGTGTCAAACTCTTGGTCATATAGCACAGTAACATCAGAGTACAGATGCGACCACACAGGTCCATCAATAGGATGCACCACAAATGAATGGACATGCAACAAGTATGAATGTGCATCAACATATACGCAAGTTAATAAAATGCCAAACGATAATGAAACAACATGCCTCAGCAGGCAAAGCAAACATAAAGCAGATGCACACATGTTAAAAATCAAAGGTACTTACAGTGGGTGCGTTATTAAACTTCAAGTTAATTTTATTTCTACTCGGGCTTTCAACCGGATCACAAGTACCCCACTGTGGGTTAAACAACACCACAAGGGACCTGTTAAGTTAGTTGTATCAAATCATTGTGTCAATAGCTGTTTAATTTCATAAAACTAAATTTTATAAGTTTTGCAATATTTGATCCACATTTCGGATCCATGTCCGAATTCGGACCCCACCCGAATTCGGACCCCCAATTCGGACCTCACAATAATCCTAATTCGGCCCCATTAAGTTCAAACCACCTTTAAGTTCGGATCTATGCCAATTCAGACCAATACAAATTCGAACCATAGTCAAGTTCGGACCTTAATGCAAATTCGGACCATACAAGTTAGAATCATATTTAAATTCGGACCCAGATTAAGTTCGAACCTCATCCGAATTCGGTCCCCAATCGAATTCAGACCTCAACCGAATTTTCAATACTTAGAAATTATTTTGTTATTTTTGAATATCAACAGTCTGAACCATCCGAATTCGGACCTGATCCGAGTTCATCTCGGATCCGAATTCTGATCATCCGAGATTCGAACTTGTGCAGTTTTGTCAAATTTTCAGATTTAATCCCATCATTTTTGGTACTTATTCAATACATGAAATAACTTATACCAACTAAAATACATCTATTTCCAACACTTTTAACACTATTATTAACTCTTTTAGATGCCAAATTGAACACTTTTCGTCCATTTTTGAACATCCATCGAACACACACTAAAAACACACACTAAAATCCAAAAATCATACTTATGGTTTGAATCTGATGCTGGAATTTAATATGTAGCTTCATATACACTATATTTAAACTAATCCACCACTAGATCATTCATGCATTAACATTTTCAACACCAAAATTAGTGGTTCGGGTTTTAACAAAACCGAACCAAAATGCTTAAATTCGAAGAGTTTGAATAATATTTACCTTAAATCGTCAATTGCAGATGTTTTAGTTCCTTCCTAGCAATTTGAATCCAGATTTTCAGCTTCAAATTCCAAGCTTTTATGATCTTTGATTGTTTTTAGAGAGAGAGCCGAGAGAGAGTTCTTAGAGAGAGGTTGGTATGATTCAAATGAAAGACAACTTAGTCTTTTATTTCCTTCTTTCAACTCTTGGCACATTTCACCCCTCTACTTATCCGATTCCATTAAATACTGATTTTATAAAATAAAAGAATTCCATCTTTTATTTATTATCCTTAAAACTTCATCACCAACCTTTATTTATAATTATTTTCACTTAATAATTTAAAACTCTAAATTTTCATATAATGCAACCAACTTTATAATCAATCCAAATTTTGTACCAACTTTCATAATTTAACTTAAATTACATTAATTTAAAAATTCATCTAATTAAACCTCAATTACAGTAATTTAAATTTGAGGATGTTACAGCATGAGCTCCACCACGCTCAAACTTCGTCCTCGAAGTTAACTGGATCCAAAAAGTTGTGGATACTTCTTCATCATTTCAGACTTAGTTTCCCAGGTATGATTGGCTCCTTTATGATGCTTCCGACGTAAAAGCACCATCTCTATCTCTTTGCTCATCAACTTCTTTACTTTAGTATCTAAAACACATTCCGGCTCTTCAACATACCGGAGCCTTTCATCAATCTGCAACTCAGTGTGGTCAGCCCAATCCTCATTCCCTATAGTAAAAGACTTCCTAAGATTCCCAACATGAAACACCGGATGTATGCCTGACATTTCTTCAGGAAACTCCAAACGGTACGACTGATTTCCTACTTTCTCGATAATCTTGAATGGCCCAACAAATCTCGGAGCCAACTTGCCTCTCTTTACAAAACGTGTAACACCTCTCATAGATGATACTTTCAAATATACCCAATCATTTACCTGAAAGTTGATTGGCTTGTGCCTTCTATCGTGATAACTTTTCTGGCGATCCTGGGCCGCCTTCATGTTCTGTCGCACCAACTGTATCTTCTCATTTGTCTCTTGTAACAAAGTCGACCCAGCAATCGGCGTTTCTCCAGTTTCTCTCCAACAAGTAGGGGTCCTACACCTTCTCCCATATAAAGCCTCAAACGGCGCTTTCTTTATTGTCGCGTGGTAACTATTGTTATACGAAAACTCTATCAATGGCAGATGGTCGTCCCAATTGCCACCAAGATCTAATACACATGATCTCATCATATCCTCAAGTGTCAGGATGGTCCTCTCACTTTGGCCATCGGTTTGCGGACGATAATCCGTACTCATAGCGATCCTCGTTCCTAACCCTTCTTGCAAAGCCGACCAGAAGTTGGAGGTGAAGCGGCTATCACGATCCGATACAATGGACTTAGGAACTCCATGTCTAGATATGATCTCGTTCATATAAATCTGAGCTAACTTCTCCAAGGAATAGCTTTCCCGAATCGGTATAAAGTGTGCCGACTTAGTCAATCTATCAACAATCACCCAAATTGCATCGTGTTGACGCTTAGTCTTCGGCAACTTCGTAACAAAATCCATTGTTATGTGTTCCCACTTCCATTCCGGAATGGAAAGCGGTTGCAAACTGCCATATGGTTGCTGGTGTTCGGCTTTCACAAGCCGGCAAGTCCTACATCTCTCCACATACTTACCAATGTCCTTCTTCAATCCGGGCCACCAAAAGTCTGCTTTTAGCTCGTTGTACATCTTTGTGCTCCCGGGATGTACAGAAAACTTAGACTGATGTGCTTCTTCTATGATCACCTTTCTCATACCACCAAACTTTGGCACCCAGATCCTTCCATATATACCTTTCAAACCCGATTCACTTGTTTCCATATTCTTAATTTGCACTCTTATATCCTCAGCACCAACATTTTCGTCTTTCAAGGCTTCCTCTTGAGCGGCCTTAACATCATTTATAATCGTAGATGTTAGCATAGTAGACGTCATCATGTAGCAGCAGTCCTTAGCATAAGCTTTGCGACTCAAAGCATCGGCTACCACGTTAGCCTTTCCGGGATGATAAACGATTTCACAATCATAATCCTTTATTAATTCCATCGAACGTATCTGCCTCATATTAAGTTCTTTCTGGCTGAAAATGTACTTCAAACTCTTATGATCCGTGTATAATTGACACTTAGTTCCATACAGATAGTGTCTCCACAATTTCAATGCAAAAGTAACTGCAGTCAATTCCAAGTCATGAGTTGAATAATTCTTTTCGTGCTGCTTAAGCTGTCTAGAGGCATAAGCAATTACTTTGCCGCGCTGCATCAATACAGCACCTAACCCCAGTCTCGATGCGTCCGTGTATACTACAAAATCCTCAATGCCCTCCGGTAGAGCAAGTGTCGGTGCTTCACTCAACGTCTTTTTCAATATATCAAAAGCCTCTTGCTGCACAGTTTCCCATACAAACGGTGCATTCTTCTTCGTTAATGCAGTTAAAGGAACAGCAATCTTAGAAAAGTCCTTTATAAACCTCCGATAGTAGCCCGCCAACCCAAGAAAACTCCTGACTTCCGTAGCTGAACGAGGCGGCTCCCAATTCTTTATGGCTTCGACCTTAGCTGGATCTACAGAAATCCCAGCTCCAGAAATCACATGTCCTAGAAAATGTATCTGTTGCAGCCAAAACTCACACTTTGAGAATTTGGCATACAACTTTTCTTTTTTTAATAATTCCAACAGCTCTGTCAGATGAACCGCATGCTCCGCTTCAGACTTAGAATACACCAATATGTCATCAATAAACACAATTACCGATTTATCTAACATCGGTCTACATACTCTGTTCATCAGGTCCATGAATACAGCCGGGGCATTGGTTAACCCGAAAGGCATCACCAGAAACTCGTAATGCCCATACCGAGTTCTGAATGCTGTTTTAGGCACATCATTTTCTCGTACCTTCAACTGATGGTATCCCGACCTCAAGTCAATTTTAGAGAATACACTAGCCCCGTGTAACTGATCAAACAAGCCATCTATCCTCGGCAGCGGATACTTGTTCTTAATAGTCAACTTATTCAGCTCCCGGTAATCAATGCACATCCTCATTGTGCCATCCTTTTTCTTAACAAACAGTACAGGGGCTCCCCACGGAGATGAACTCGGTTGAATGAAGCCCTTATCCAACAACTCCTGGAGTTGTTTCATCATTTCTTGCATCTCAGCAGGAGCAAGGCGATACGGAGAACGAACTACCGGTGCAGCTCCAGGGATCAGATCAATTCGAAATTCCACTTGTCTCCCAGGCGGCACGCCAGACAAGTCTTCCGGAAACACATCCGGGAATTGTGATACAACGGGCACATCGGCCAAAGTCTTCTTCTCAGTCTTAGCATCAATAGCATATGCTAAGTAGGCGTCACATCCCTTTGCAACAAGCTTTCGGGCTTTTGCAATGGTCAACAAACATAGATCCCCACTTCTCCTATCCCCATATATACAGATCTCACGCCCCTCCGGAGTAGTTGTCTTTATCATACGATTCTTACACACTATATGGGCTTCATTTTCGATCAACAGTCCATTCCGACTATCACATCAAACTCACTGAATTTGATCGGAATCGGATCCAAATTGAAGACTACATCTTCAATTACTAACGTGCAGTTTTGGTATACGTGATCTACTTTGACTAGAGTGTTACTAGCAGTTTCTATGTCAAGTATGGCAGATAACTTAGACAGTGGCATGACAAGTCGTTGTGCAAAAATAGTAGACACAAAAGAGCGGTTGGCACCAGAATCAAATAATACTCTTGCAGGCAAGGAGTTAACTATGAACGTACCCGAAACCACCTCTGGGTTTTCCCTAGCCTCCTCCGCCGTTATTTGAATAGCACGAGCCGGTGCCCTTTGTGTCTGGTTCTGGCGGTTGACAGAACCACCACTTGATCCCCCAGATGATCGAGTTGAAGATGGAGCAGCTGGAGCGTTCTTTCGACAATTCCTACTATAGTGCCCCCATACACCACACTTATGGCAGGCATCCGATTTCTGTGGGCACTCACTCTGAAAATGGCCCAACTCTCTACAGCAAAAGCAAGTGCGTCCATTAGTACACTTACCGAAGTGTTCCAGATGACATTTATTGCAGTATTGCGGCTCGGTGTTGATGGAGTACGCACGAGCACGACCAGAAGAACTAGACTGTCGACGGTAAGATTGTTGCGGTGAATACTGTGATGATCGTGAAGAACCAGAGTAGCCTCCTTCGCGCTGACGTTTTGGTGGTGAAGGTTGAGTTGGGTTAGCTGAAGCAGCAGCAGACCCCATTACGTACCCTGACATACTCAGAATCTGTTCCACATTCCTGGCGGCTTCCAGTAGACTAGCAAAAGTGGGGTAGCGTACATTGCTCATCACCCTTCGGATTTCTAGATCAAGACCATCCTCAAACCTGGTCACTTTTCTTTCCTCAGTATCAACCTGATGAGGCGCGAACAAACTTAGCCTCGTGAATTCTACCGCATACTGGGATACAGACTTAGTCCCCTGAATCAGTGTCATGAACTTTGCCTCAAGTCTTCAGCGCTCATCGGCCGGGCAGTATTGCTGAGTAAAGACTTCAGTGAACTCAGCCCACGACATAATAGACACTTTCTCCAAGGTTAAGGAATTCACCATTGAATTCCACCACATTACTGCGTCTTTGGTGAACATCGCAGTAGCGAACCGGACCATGTCCTTCTCAGCACAATCGCTGATTCGGAAGGTCCTTTCTGTGGCTGTTATCCATTCCAGAGCGGCAACAGCATCACCCGGTCCATTACACTCGACTACTCCATTTCCCTTAAAGTCTTTAAACCGACAACCTCTGGGCTTGTTAGATGACCCAGTATTGTCATCTTGTTCGTCATTGTTTCCCTCTCAATCCTTATTCTTCCTCTTATCTTCTCTTCGTTTAGCTTCGGCCTCATCTCGAGCCCGAAACTGATCTTGAATCATCCGATTTTGCTCAGCCATCATGGCTAGCATCATTTCCCTTGTGTCTTCAGGTGTCATTCCTCCTCCAGACATGTTCTGAAATATAAAACATATAACTTGTTTAGTAACATGTCATTTATTTAGAGACACCACCCATTTGTCCCTTATGATAGTCAATGTCCTATGATTACTAGATCGTAATCTATGTTAGTTCAGATCATTACTTAAAATCACTACATATCATCACTTAATGTTTGAGACCAAGACCTCACGGACACTTGAATCTCAAACTACTGCTTTGATACCATCTCGTTGTGACACCCTTGCTACATTAACCACCATTTACAATTCACCCAGGATTAATCACTAACATACAATTACATAATGATCTGGTAACTTAATTAAAGTGCGGAAGCATTAAAGTACATAAATAAAATAATACAAATTTGTCTAACACCCTACGGTGCTACACGGTTACATGTCTAAGTCTACATACTCAAAAGTATTACATCATCCCAAATTTATTACAACAATTATCCCCATAGATCTATTACCAAGATAAACAGCAGACATCTTCAATCACTTGAACAAACGACCTAGCTAGAAGGTCCCGCAGCAGATTTTCCTGTAAAAAGTCAACAACTGAGGGGTAAGCGAATTGCTTAGTGAATACCAAATGATTTTACACATTCTGCAAACCCTTATGATGCCACCCAGAGTAACCGCGGTAACACATACCGTATACTCCACACGTACTCAAAGTACGCAAACCCGAGCCGCAGCTCCTTCGAGTTGACACTCGGCATAAGGAAAACCAACCATCTGAGGCAGGCATAACATCGGGGATGACTTACTGTCTATCCTGACCAAAGAGGTGTCAAACTCTTGGTCATATAGCACAGTAACATCAGAGTACAGATGCGACCACGCAGGTCCATCAATAGGATGCACAACAAATGAACGGACATGCAACAAGTATGAATGTGCATCAACATATACGCAAGTTAGTAGAGTGCCAAACAATAATGAAACAACATGCCTCAGCAGACAAAGCAAACATAAAGCAGATGCAGACATGTTAAAAATCAAAGGTACTCACAGTGGGTGCGTTATTAAACTTCAAGTTAATTTTATTTCTCCTTGGGCTTTCAACCGGATCACAAAGTACCCCACTGTGGGTTAAGCAACACCACAAGGGACCTGTTAAGTCAGTTGTATCAAATCATTGTGTCAATAACTATTTAATTTCATAAAACTAAATTTTATAAGTTTTGCAATATTTGATCCACATTTCGGATCCATGTCCGAATTCGGACCCCACCCGAATTCGGACCCCCAATTCGGACCTCACAATAATCCTAATTCGGCCCCATTAAGTTCGAACCACCTTTAAGTTCGGATCTATGCCAATTCGGACCAATACAAATTCGAACCATAGTCAAGTTCGGACCTTAAGTCAAATTCGGACCATACAAGTTCGAATCTTTTTTAAATTCGGACCCAGATTAAGTTCGAACCTCATCCGAATTCGGACCTCAACCGAATTTTCAATACTTAGAAATTATTTTGTTATTTTTGAATATCAACAGTCTGAACCATCCGAATTCGGACCTGATCCGAGTTCATCTCGGATCCGAATTCTGATCATCCGAGATTCGAACTTGTGCAGTTTTGTCAAATTTTCAGATTTAATCCCATCATTTTTGGTACTTATTCAATACATGAAATAACTTATACCAACTAAAATACATCTATTTCCAACACTTTTAGCACTATTATTAACTCTTTTAGATACCAAATTGAACACTTTTCGTCCATTTTTGAACATCCATCAAACACACACTAAAAACACAAACTAAATCCAAAAATCATACTTATGGTTTGAATCTGATGCTGGAATTTAATATGTAGCTTCATATACACTATATTTAAACGAATCCACCACTAGATCATACATGCATTAACATTTTCAACACCAAAATTAGTGGTTCGGGTTTTAACAAAACCGAACCAAAATGCTTAAATTCGAAGAGTTTGAATAATATTTACCTTAAATCGTCAATTGCAGATGTTTTAGTTCCTTCCGAGCAATTTGAATCCAGATTTTCAGCTTCAAATTCCAAGCTTTTATGATCTTTGATTGTTTTTAGAGAGAGAGAGCCGAGAGAGAGTTCTTAGAGAGAGGTTGGTATGATTCAAATGAAAGACAACTTAGTCTTTTATTTCCTTCTTTCAACTCTTGGCACATTTCACCCCTCTACTTATCCGATTCCATTAAATACTGATTTTATAAAATAAAAGAATTCCATCTTTTATTTATTATCCTTAAAATTTCATCACCAACCTTTATTTATAATTATTTTCACTTAATAATTTAAAATTCTAAATTTCCATATAATGCAACCAACTTTATAATCAATCCAAATTTTGTACCAACTTTCATAATTTAACTTAAATTACATTAATTTAAAAATTCATCTAATTAAACCTCAATTAAAGTAATTTAAATTTGAGGATGTTACAATGTTCATTGCATGAGTGTAGTCGACGATGCTCTACTATGAGCTCAGTTTCAGATGCTTGTATTGGCCTCCTAAGCAACACTATTATAACATAAGTTATGTTATGATTTGGCATACGACGGGTACGGTTTAGGATGATGATAATATCAATCGTATACTTAATGCATGTATATACGCTTAATGTCATACAACTTGATGGTTGGACATGCTGAACTAACTCCCAATATTGGGATTGGTTTTAATTATGAAAAGAGGCGTATAGTGAAAAAAAATGTCTAATAAAGGTTCTACTATTGCCTCGTAATGTTGGATAAAGGTTCTACTACTACCTTGTAATGTTGGTCCTCAAGTGAGAAATTTAAATACCTTGCATATTAAAGGTTATAACCACCGATAATAAAGGTGTGTTTCTAAATTATATTGAATGCTATTAATTAACAATGAATCTATATAATCCTTTGATGGAATTATATAATGATGATTGAATCCATCTATTCTATGAATATGTTGGAAAACAAGTAAATTATAGCAAAAACCTCAAATTAAATTGGAATTATTTTCCAATGACACTATAGCAATAATAATCTAAGTTTATGAGTTAGCATGAAGGTATAATGAACCTTACTAAGTAGAAATTGTCCTTGTAATACTTTACAATCATGACCCTCTTTGGAAAATAGGTGATGGGTGATATGTTCTCCCCAAAGCTTCTTTTAAAATCCATAAGAGATGGTTGGTAATAACTATTATGAACTCAGTAAATGAAATAATGATGTTAAATCTCAGTAACTCCATCTTGTATCAAAGGTCGTTAAGTGCCTAACAGTTTGAAGGAATAATATATTGAAATAAATGATGGATTCCAAAAATATGTATATATATACATGCATCTTTAACAAAGACCAAAATAGGTCGTAAGACCTAAAAGTCGATATACGTGGAGAATATGAAAAAGAATTATAAAGAAGGGTAAAATGCATACCCATGACTATAATATCAAAAGAGAAGTCCCTTGTTGGGAAAAGTATGAAATTATAATCTTATGCTAATTATATATGTAATGAAATACCCCAAGATCCAAATGACCATAAATGAGACAATTATATTGAGATTTAAGTTAAATACGTATATGAGGAATATGAGAGGTATTACACCCTCAAAATCAAATTATAATAACTATATCTAATAGTCCAAGTTGGGACTCAAGTAGAGTTCTACTATTTTTTTAATAACATTTTGTATAACTGAAGTATCAAAAGACTTAGGCAAGGATTCATTACTTAATTGTTAATAATGTAAAGAATTCCCAAAAGTTGAATCCCAAATTGTGTATCGTACAGTTGGTTATAGACTATGGGATAAGGGATTCATTATACTGAGTTCCCCGTTTTGGTGCTCTGGTTATAATTGTTAAAAAAGAAAGACTTCACCTGTAAGGTGCATAAATTACCGTAAACTGAACAGGGTAACAGTCCAAAATAAATATTCGCTCTTATAGTAATGATCAGTTGATCAAGGGCAAGATACTTTATACCTCTCAGACATTGATCTACAAATGTAATATTATTAACTCAAAGATTCTTGAGAAGGTATACCAAGGACCTCATTTCATACTTGATGTAGTCAATATACATTTTGGTGATGCCGATTGAACTCACAAATGCACTAGTTGCATCTATGGATCTAATAATCCTAATATGCCGACATATGTTGGATAAATCAGTTATCTTTTATCGATATAATCCTAATTTATTCAGAATTAGAATTTGAATATAATATACATCCTTGTGTGATGTTGGAAAATACTTCGCAAGAGAAGTTAATGTAAAACTTTCTAAATGCGATTTCTAGATATAAATTTCAAACTAAACATTATAAGCGTAAATGCAAACATGTATATATATATATATATATATATATATATATATATATATATATATATATATATATATATATATAGAGAGAGAGAGAGAGAGAGAGAGAGAGTGAGCTTCAATGGAAAACCACCATGCACCTGAAAACTTGTGAAAACCGCACTGCACCACCACAAATGCATCAAATTCCCTGCGTGATGCATCAAAATCCCACGTGATGCATCAAAATCTCGCGTGATGCATCACCTTATTTATGATCATGCCACCGCGTTTTTTCATGAAATGCACCAAATCGGACGGTGTGTGTAGGTTTCCACAGTTTTCAGATGCATAGTGGTTTTCCATTGAACCCACCCCTATATATATATATATATATATATATATATAACTTGACATAACTACTATAATTAATGTCACATACTTCAAATACAATAAATATGCCAAGTATGGAACCTAAATCTAAATAGGTCTAATTCTTGACCTATATCATCTCTGAGGAGAGAATACATTCATATCCCTTTAAAATAGAGAAAATTATTTATGATTTGCTGTTAATGCGACTGAAATGAGAATTTTGGAGATTGACCGAGTGGTCGAATCTGTACTTTAACTTGACTGTCTCATTAGTTGAGCTTATCTCCTTCTGGGAAATTCTCAAGAATTGAAATCATTTAAGGATCGCGTATAGGCCTTTAAGCCTGGCGGTTTCCATAATATACTACTAAAAGAAACATGTAATATCAAGTATGCTTATCATCTGAAAAATATTAAAAGGTATCGTGATATTAAGCCACGTACTGGCGATGCCTCCGAGTTAAAACTGATAATTAAATACTAATTAAATAATGATAATATTGTCGCTAATAATAAGTTAAACCTATTCATATAATTTAAACAAGTGGTTAATTACGTTTGAAACCAACAAGTATTATATGTTTGACCAAATAATGAACCTATGCTGGTGAAAGGTTCAATGAAAAAGGAATATATGAAGTGTGACTCATTATAAAGGTCACTGCAATGTAATTCCAAAACAAAAGTATCATGTTTGGTTAATTCCTAAATGAAGGGATATTATAATGAGCATGAAAATATATCCTTAATATGAATAGCAATCTGGCAATGAACTGAACATTGCTATGGATATGAAGTTTATGCATAATGAGTAAGTATGTAGAAGTGAACTTTCAAACAAATTTAATATAACAGATCGTTATTGAATTAGCGATGGTGACTATGTCACTAATATGCTATTAATGGGTTATTAAAACCCGATACTTATATAGCAATGTTGCTATCTATATGTCTGGTTCGGGTGATCCAACTGTACTAACTGGACATAGCCTACTTATAATTGCCCATAACCTGCATACTAATACTTACTAAAAGCCTCATGAATATTCTGGATTGATTCCAATGGGCGGAATCCTTTTCAAGGGGGGAGGATTTGTAACATCCTCAAATTTAATATAACAATCAAATTACTAATTATACACTCAACTAATGAATTGAGTGATTTATCTATGTTAACAATATGTAAAGATTGAAATTTTTATCGTTCAAGAGAATATGTGTTAATGTTAAATTATAAACTTATAAATAGGTAAACTGGACTTATATATATATATATATATATATATATATATATATATATATATATATATATATATATATATATATATATATATATATATATATATATATATATATATATATATATATATATATATATATATATATCTATATATATATATATATATATATATATATATATATATATATATATATATATATATATATATATATATATATATATATATTTGAGTCCGGTTAACTCATACCTTGCTACAATATCCTCATAATAAAGGTATCAAGTAAATCTATTAAAATTTCTAAGGAATTACAATCGGAATATTTTAAATTTGATTGTTGTAGAAGCTAGCCACAAGCTATATTCCTTTGTACCCATGCTTTAAACACTCGTAAATTAAAATCCATATGAAAGTGTACAAGCCTTAAAGCCTATGTACAAGTGCTTAATGCACATAAGGAAGTTTGAAAGATTAAAAATGTAAAGAAAGGTGGATATTGTGGCTGGAAAACAAATCAATGAAGCATGAAGGGAGGTAGATGCAACATTTGGCCAATTGAGGGCTATTTCTCTTCCCCAATCGATGCCCTCCTTCCTCATTCTTTACTTCAGAAAAAATTCTGCACATATACACTCAAGGGAGAGAGGAAAAAAGTAAGGCTAAAATCTACTTACAACTTGGTCCAGCAGATTGAAGAATTCCTATGCAAGTCTATAGCTAAACTCAAGGTAACATCATATGTATGTTTTGAGTTGTAAGGATGTGTTATTCTTCTCTCCATGATGTAGTGGCTTGTGGGGAAATCCAAAATAAGATGTGTTAAGGGTGTTAAATAATAGATACCCAACTAATTTAATGATTTCTGAAAGTATGAGTATGAGATTGAACCACCATAAGGTTTTGAATTGTTCCTAATTGAATTAATTCAAGGAGTATATATATATATACATAATTGAGTGATTCAATGGTTTTTAAATGTAAATAATGTTTATATATGTTCACATTAGTCAAATAATACATAAAACTAAGTTTGGAGGCGTTTTGGTGTATTAAAAACTAGTTTGGAACGAAAGGGAACGAGCAGAGCACCTTAAAATGGCGGTTCTGGGCTAATAGCAAATCGTTTCCAACATTTTTTGACTCGTCCAGTCGCTTTCCTGACTCGTCAAGTCGAGCCCCTGTACACCCAAAACACTTGTTTTAAGCCTTATAATGCTACTATAACCTCATGGGGTCATTCCATACTTATATAACATATAAATTGACATTAAACATCGCCCAAAAGTCTATAAAACTTAATAAGAGGCATATAGGTGTCGATAAATTCGGAAACATAACCCGAAAACGCTTAAACACTTCAAATAACTTCCAAACCTTATGAGATATTATTCTTAACTTATGAATGCCTTGAATATCATTATTTGATAGGTTTGGAGCTAAAAGGAGTGCCGGTTGTCGGTTCGGGGCGTTAAGTGGCTTATTAGTCGTATTGTGCATTAAAGGCTATTATAGCCTATTGTACTGTGAGTTCTAGTATTGATATGTGTGTTGCATGCATACTTACATGTTTACTTTATCTATGACATTGTGCATATCTATTTAGCATCATCCTCTTATATGATGCATTGCACTGGTTGGCGATTTGTATACTGCCCTGTTGGCGGTTTATTATTTAATCATAGCCTATGGCCAGCATACCTCATTTGATACCCCATTATACACGGAAACATCCTTATTATGCTTGATTCCATCTTCATACATATCATACTTATACTTGATTACCCCATTGTGAGCTATGCTCATTTATCATTGGCCTCACTGGATATCCAGGTTATCATTATTATTATGAAGCGTCTTACTTTGTGTTTGTGCGTATAAATTTATACACCGCATGAGCTTGCGGGTAGGTGGTCGAACATGGAAGCCTGTTGGAGTTGCATCGCTGGACATGGAAGCCGGTTGGTTGGCAACGGCGGGTTAGCGAGTTATGCTCGCGACCTATGCATTTGTGGGCTATGCTCACCCTGGTTTTATTAAAAAAAGATATTGCACTTGTCATTTTATAATCATTTTAACATTAATACATGTTGTATGTTTTGCAGTCCATATCGATCTGGAAAACTCACTTAGCAAATTTTATTTGCTAACCCCTCACTTTTATACATCTCTGGTGGTATTAGCAATGGTAAGATGATTGCTGACTTCTGTCCAAATGCTTAGTTAAGCCAGCTCGAAGTCATGACCCCTTTATGGTAAAAGCATAATGCTTAATAGTGAGAATATTTGGGTAGGTTGTCTACCATTATGCTTGACAAGTACATATATATAGACATGTACTGTCTTTTGGATTGATGATAGATCCTATAATTATGTAGAAGTATCAGGTAAATTTATCATATATTCCAATTTGTGTTTATAAGTAAACAGGGATATTGACTACGTGTGAACGGGTCATACCCGATTTTCTTTAAAACCATGTTAATTATAATTAATTTACTGTAACCCCATCAGTGATTATATTACATTGAAATGGGTGTTTCGTAATAAACAAGAAGAAATTGATTTGATAATTATCTAATAATAGATTTCAAAATTTGGTCACACAAATGTCACATCCTCATAATCAAGGTAATAATTAAGTTAAATAAATTGCTAAAAGGAGTTATCTAATTGTAATTAGTATGGGAATGTTAGCCACTTGCTTCATTAACTTGTACCCCATGCTTTGAGCTTTGTAAATTAGTAACCTATACATGTGAGTACAAGATTGTTGTTAGATATTAAATTTCGATCTTATGGATTTAGTTTGTAATATATATTTATAGAATGTTTAGTCTTGAAATATATTTCTAAGTTATTTTATGTGTTTGAAAAGTTCAAGGGGCCAAGTGCAATTCCTTGATAGTTAATTAATTCAACCTATGTATAGCCTCCTAGGGTTTTGTAATATTCACGGTTGACAATTGAATACACATTCACGGTTTTGTTCTCTCCTGCCGCCACATTTTCTCTCAAATATTCTCTTTGTCTTCTTTAATCATTACATAATCATTGTGTGTAAATTCTGGTTGTGAGTGATTATTGATAGTAAATGTGCTGATATTATCTGGGATTCAACAACAACAATTGGTATCAGAGCCCAACAAGGTGGATTTAAACTGAAAGTTTCGGATTCTGCTGTTCATGCTGTTCATCGACTTTTTCTTCAAAAAACAGCCGGTTTGATCTTTCTTTTCTCCAATATTTTGCTGTTTTTGTGTTTTTCTTTTCATATAATCATCTCCTATACCTTCCTTACTGATTTAGAGCTTCTTAGGTTCAATCTTAACATCATATTGTTCATCTAATCGGTTTCTTAAAATCTTGAAAAACATGGGTTTTCTAGCTATTTTGGTCCATTTTTAAAGAATTTTAAAGTGTTTTGGTGTATTTTAAAGGCTAAAAAGTGTTTAAAATAATTTCCCAATCATTTAGAAACAATTTTTAGGCCAAAAATCTGCTAGTTTTAAGTCTGTACATTTTCTGAAAATTTCATATCTACTGTAATTCGGACCAGTACTGTAGCATTTCGGACCTTACTTCGGACCTCAATTCGGCCCATAGTTCGGACCATTTTGGACCACACTTCGGTCCCATCCGAACTTCGGACCCTCCGAAGTTCAGGTCAGGCAATCTTAAAACATTTAGGTTGACTTGTGCTTTCATTTTGCTTTTTCATTTCGGACCATTCGAATTTGGTGTTTCCTTCTTAAAATTTTTCCCAAGTGTTCATCCGTACTGAGTACCGTACATCCGAACTCGGACCATCCGGATTCGGTGTCCTGATCTTGGTCTATCCGTATTCGGTTCCATCAATTTTTCGCTGTTCATCCGAATTCGGTTCATCCATCCATTGGTCAACAAGGTCTTGATCCAACCGAAAGTACTGTTCACCCGAATTCGGTCCCGTCCGAACCCACTGTTCACTCGAATTCGGTTCCTGTCCGAACACACTGTTCACCCGAATTCGGTTCCATCCGAAATCAATACTTGATCCGAATTTGTACCATACATGGTACTATTCATCCGCAGTTCAGTCAATCTGATTCAAGTTTCCACCTTCAAGATCTCATTCTTCGATATCAGCACCTTATATCGAGTCTCGTGATGCTCTTGTCCTCAGATCCGAGAACAGACCACCTGTTCTGTATCCCGATGAGTATGAGCAATGGAAGTCCCGATTCCTAAAGTTTGTCGGTATGCAACCCAATGGCAACCTTATGCTTCAATCCATTTCTGAGGGCCCAGTTATCTACTATCGGGAAATTGCTGCTAGATCCGAAGCAGACCCCCCTATACTCGCATCAAAAGTTGAAAGGGAACCTGCAAATGATGTCGAGCGAGACAGGCAGCATGCTGACAAAAGGGCTGAATATCTGATCTACCAAGCCCTGCCCACTGATATCTTAGTAGGAGTAGACAACAAAATGTCCGCTAAAGAGATGTGGGATGAGTTAGAGGTTTAAATGCTGGGGGAAGACTTAGATGACCGAGCAAAAATTGAGGAAGCAAAGGCTAAGTTCACTGAATTCAGGGCTAAAGACGGGGAGTCGCTACAGACCACATTTACTAGATTCTGTGCAGTTCTGAATGAACTTAACAAACTGCACATCAAGAAAGACAATGATGACATAAACATCCAGTTCTTTGCAGCCTTAGCCCCCGAGTGGCAAATTGCATGTCGAGCCACACGACAAGTGTTGAACATTCCCGAAGTATCTATCAATGTGGTGTTTAAGGAACTAAAAAAGTATGAGGGTGACGTAGACCATCAGAAACAGATGGCCAGTCAGCTCGCATCCTTGTTACTATCTGCCAATACGGGCATGAAACTCACTGATTCTCTGGCCTTGATCTCCAACAAGAACATTCCCACTGCATCTTATGCTCAAGGTTCTTCTTCATCCCAGTGCCGATGTGCTTCTCCTCCGCGTGAGATAATAGATGAGGAAGAAGCGGCAATTCAGGAACAGATAGCCTTATGGACTAATCGTCTCCAACAACGACGTTTTTCCAATAAGACTAACAATCAGCTCCGCTACGACACCGGTCCGTGGAGGTACTCGGACGACAGGAGAGATGATCGCAGGGATGATTATCGTAGGGACGACTCTCGCAGGGATGACAGAGATGACCGCAGATACGACGATAGACGCGACTATCGGGATTACCGCCATTATGAAAGGCGAGACGATAGGAGAGGGGATCGCAAGGATGATCGACGCGACTATGATCGCAGGGATGATCGCCACGATTATGACCGAAGGGATGATCGTCGTGATGAAAGAAGGTATGATCGGCGGGACGATCGAAGAGACTATGATCGTCGAGATAATCAGGGAGATGATAGTAGGGAACCTCGCCGTGCCGACAAGAGGCCGATGGAGAGGAGAGATGAGAGGCCGAGAGCAGAAAAGCCGAAAGGAGCCGAAGAACGTTTGTGCTATAAGTGCAGAAAACCGGGCCACTTTGCTCGGGAATGCAAGAACAAGTTCGATAGGGACGTCGGTTACTATGAGTGGAAGTTGGAAGCCGCCAAGAAGTGAACGGATGCTATGGCTCTCGTTGCCCAAGAAGATTATTGGGATGCAGAGGACACTGATGACGAGGAGGACAAAGGAAAGAATTGCTATATGGCGGATCGTCTGGGATTGGATAGCTATGCTACTTCAACTGATTCAGATTCAGACACTGCTGCTGAGGGGGAGACACCGCAAAATCCACCATCATGTCTGATGGCCAGATCCGACGATCCAGAATGTTCGTCATCAGATTCTAAGACACGAGAGGTACATTCCTTTTACATTCCAAAGCATGTAAATAGTTTATCTGTACATAGTGAATGTAAATTGCACACACATTTACTTGATTTAGAAGCTAGGTTAAATGCTGAAACAGAAAAGTGTGTGTAGGCTGAACATCTAGCCCAAACATTAAAAGATTCATCTGAATTATATCATTCAAAGTGGTTAACTAATCATAATGTGATAAAACAGATGCTAATTGAAAAGGTAGATGTTCAGGATAGGAATACATACCTAGAATCTTGTATGGATAGGTTATCTAATGAAAAGCTCTAATTAAAAGAAGAAATATATGTTCTATCAAAACATTTAGAGACGATAAGTATGGAAAACATAGACAGCTTAGAAAAATACAAAATGATAGAAGAAGAAAGAATAAGTATGTACTCTCGAATAAACACCATTGATGATGCATTTTTAAAACGGGTCAAACTGAACAAACTATTCATTTGAATCAGCCCAAAGAAATTAGGTTTTACCATTCTAAACAAGGAATCGGTTTTAAAAATCCTAAATATTTGGAAAAGTCTCAAAGAGTTTTACCTTTGTTTTATGACATGAATTATATGGGTGCTGAGATTAAATCTTTCTTTTTTGAGTCATCAAAAGAAGTTTTAACCCAAGAGGATGAGAAACGCGTTGAAAATAAGAAAAAAGAAATATCTTTTAAATATGAAGAACTAAACGAGATTTATTCTTCTAGACTACCCACTCTAGAGGAAGACTTATTGTCTAGTTATTCGGAAGCTGAAATGAAAGCAGAACCTGTAAAACCAATCCCTCACATTTACATTCCTACAAAAGTTCTTCAGCATCAAATTAAAGTTTTAGAAATGTAATTAAAGTCAACTCAAAAGAAAGCTCTTGATTTTCAAGAAGCTCTTCTTAAGAGTGAGGAAAAATTGGTAAATCAAAGTTTTCAACAATCTGTAGATTTAACTGTCTACAGAGAAAATTTTGACATGGTTTCTCAAACATTAAAAGATTTTTAAAAAGAACCAAAAGTTTCTCGTCCTACCAAAATCCCACTCATGTCATCTAACAAAGGCAAGACTAAAATTGAAAATTCTTCTATGAGTTGTAAAGGTGAGTGCTCAAGACCTTTAAAGTTGAGGTTTCGAAAAAGACTCAGATTCAATCCAAGTCTTTTAAGAAACCCACTCACCAATAAAAAGAAAAATCTTTAAAGTCTAAGTCTTCAATGCGTACTGACTCTCGTCGTTTTGTTCCTACAGATCATGTAAGAAGAGTACCAAAAACTACCATGCAGGATTTTACGAGTTTTTTTGTGAAGAAGGCTGTAATGCCAATTGATTTTGTTTCTAGAGAAAGGATGCATGTAATCTCTGAAAACAATATTTATAATGATGTAATGAATTCTAGTGCTTATTTAAAGTACTCTTTTAGTGACTTGTTCAATTTATGTCCAACTCGTTTTAGACGCCAAGTTCCTGAAATGAATGCTTTTGTGTCATATCCTGCTAAAAGAATTCGCAAAAAGAAAATAAAAAATGTTGCATCATCAGCCATCACAAAAAATGAGACTTGTACTTTGCCGAGGCCCAAAACCAAAGCAAAAGTCAAACAAGGCTCAAAAAGTCAAGAACCGAAGGTAATTTCATCGCCTAAGGTTTCAAAGCCTGATAAATCCAATTTTCAATGGATTCGAAAAGGCTGTGCATCCGGACCAAACATAACTGCAAAATGGGTTCCTAAAACTGCAAACGTGCCATATTCACCTGGAACTCCTAACCAAAAAGGACCCATATTATAATGGGTACCTAAAGTTGTGTGATCTTAATGCAGATGGTTCTTGGTTACTTCTGATCAAGACCCGTACTTCAATGAATTGACTTCTAGTTACCATAGACTAGGACTCGTTCTTCTGCTTGTCGGTTGTGCTTAAACCGACACGTTTGGCTTCTGTGCACACAGCTCAGGACCCGGTCTTAATTCATCATGTTTTCTGAACATCTCAGTTCAGAACACGGTTTGATTGTCAATAAAAGATGGATTTGTTTGAATGCTTAAAGATTTTCATTATATGAATTTATTTGTTTTTCAGGCAAAATCTATCTGGTATATGGATTCAGGTTGCTCAAAGCACATGACTGGGAAAAGAGAATTGCTGTCCAACGTGGTTGAACAATATTGTGGGGACGGTAAAATTCGGAAACAGTCATCAGGCTCACATAAAAGGATACGGGGACTTAGTCTTAAATAATCTAGTCATCAAGGATGTTGACTATGTTGAGGGATTATCACATAACCTGTTTAGCATAGGACAGCTCTGCGATAAAGGATTAGAAGTAACATTTAGGGCTAAGAACTGCAGTGTTAAGAGTATGGATGGCAAATAAATCTTATCCGGTTCCCGTAACTCTAACCTTTACACCATAGACGTAGCTAAGCTCATGGTTAAGGATAGCAGCTACCTCATATCAAAAGCCTCTTCAAAAGACTCTTGGTTATGGCATCGAAGGTTATCCCACTTAAACTTTGAAAA
This sequence comes from Centrapalus pauciflorus, assembly GCA_020465985.1. Taxonomy (NCBI): domain Eukaryota; kingdom Viridiplantae; phylum Streptophyta; class Magnoliopsida; order Asterales; family Asteraceae; genus Centrapalus; species Centrapalus pauciflorus. Next base: position 46,540 of record JAANYP010002872.1, read on the forward strand.
CATCAACAAGCTGGCTGCCAAACAACTGGTGAAAGGTCTCCCAGAACTGAGATATGAAAAAGACCATCTTTGTGGAGCATGTGAGAAGGGCAAGATGAAAAGATCATCTCACAAACCAAAACCCGAACCATCAACGAAGAGAGTGTTAGAGTTACTTCATATGGACTTATGCAGACCGATGCGGACCCAAAGCATAAATGGGAAGCGATATGTGTTGGTTATCATAGATGATTACTCACGATATACCTGGGTTAAGTTCTTGCAATCCAAGGATGAGATAGCTCAAGAAATCATCGATTTTATAAAGAGTGTCGAAACCCAGCAACAACTGTCTGTTTAATCAATCAGATCTGACAACGGCACGGAGTTTAAGAATTCGATAGTTGAGGGCTTCCTTCGATCCAAAGATATTCAGCATCAATATTCTGCTGCTAGAACACCTCAACAAAATGGAGTCGTGGAAAGGCGTAACTGTACCCTTTTGGAAGCCGCTCGTACAATGTTGACTTACTCAAAGCTACCTTCGTTCTTGTGGGCCGAAGCCGTGTCAACAGCTTGCTAAACACAGAATCGCTCCATTATACATAAGCGTTTCAATAAAACTCCATATCAACTCTTCTTGTATAAAGTACCTTTTATCAAGTACTTACCCGTATTTGGTTGCAGGTGCTATGTGCTTAATGATAAAGACAACCTCGAGAAATTCAACGAAAAAGCGGATGAGGCGATCTTCATTGCATACTCATCCAACTCGAATATCGTGCATTCAACACCCGAACTAGGACAGTCAATGAAAGTGTGCATGTCACATTTGATGAGTTGGCTGAACTGGCACCCGAAGTTGATCATTCAGGACCACGCATTACACCAATGCCTGGAGACTCTTCTTCTCAATCTACTTCTTTTTCACCTTCTGATTTAGTTAATTTATTTTATCCTTTTTATGTAGAATTTTTTGGTCCCAATTCTAATGTTTCTAATGTTTCTCCTACCGTAGGTAATACATCCAACAATTCAACTGCAACACAAATTTTATCTGATCCATCTTCATCCACATCATACCCTCATCCATCAACATCATCCACTGATACATCCGCAGTTAAATTTACTCCAGAAATACCCTCGCATATCATGCCAAACATCCTTCCTTCACCTGAACATTCTGAACCCAAACCGAAACTAGTGGTACCTTCACTAGAAACCATTGACCATGAATCATCTTCCATTCCCACTCTCACCACTGAGATTCCATCCCGAGCACCCCTTCCACACGAGACAAAATGGACCCGAAGTCACCCAACCGATCAAATCATTGGTGATGTCTCAACCGGTGTCCAAACACGTAGGGCGTCTGCTAATGAATGTCTCTTCGCATCATTCCTTAGTTAGATAGAGCCACCTCGTGTGGATGAAGCCCTAAAAGACCCAGACTGGATAGTTGCAATGCAAGAAGAGCTCAACCAGTTTGAACAGCTCCGAGTATGGCGGTTAGTTCCCAAGCCAAAAGACCGAACAATTATCGAAACGAAGTGGATCTATAAGAACAAACGAGATGAAAACGACATTGTGATTAGAAACAAAGCAAGACTTGTCGCCAAAGGCTACCGTCAACAAGAAGGGATAGATTATGACGAGACCTTCGCTCCAGTTGCACGGATTGAAGCTATCAGAATCTTCTTTGCGTACACGACACACAAAGACATCAAAGTGTACCAGATGGACGTCAAGATAGCATTTCTTAATGGTGAACTTAATGAAGAGGTGTATGTTGAACAACCACAAGGATTTGTTGATGCACATAAACCTGATCATGTTTATGTGCTAGACAAAGCCCTCTATGGTTTGAAACAAGCACCTCGCGCATGGTTGACAGTCTATCTAATTTTCTTATCTCTGCTGGTTTCAGCAAAGGTGTGGTGGACACAACACTGTTCAAAAAAAGAGAAGTCCCGCACATAATGCTAGTGCAAATCTATGTTGACGACATTATATTTGGATCTACTGACAGTAATTTCTGTAAGGATTTTTCAGCCCTAATGGAGTCGAGGTTCGAGATGAGTATGATGGGGGAAATAAATTTTTTTCCTCGGATTACAAGTCAAACAACTTGAAAATGGGATTTTTGTGAACCAGTCGAAATATACTCTTGACATTCTCAAGAAGTATAAGTTAGACTCTTGCACGAGTATCGCAACTCCCATGGCTTCCAACTGTAAGTTAGACACCGATCATTCTGGGAAAAGTGTCGATAATACAACTTACAGAGGAATGATAGGATCCTTATTGTATCTGACTGCTAGTAGACCTGATATAATATTTTCGACATGTCTTTGTGCTCGTTTTCAGGCCGATCCAAAAGAATCACACCTAACTGCGGTAAAACGCATTTTTTGTTATCTTAAGGGTACACCCGATCTTGGTCTCTGGTATCCAAAGGGAACCAATTTTGATCTTACTGCTTTTTCAGATGCTGATTTTGCAGGTTGTAGAGTTGACAGGAAAAGCACATCAGGTGGAATACAGTTCTTGGGAGACCGACCGGTGAGTTGGTCGTCTAAAAAGCAGAATTGTGTGTCAACATCCACGGCTGAAGTTGAGTATGTAGCAGATGCAAGCTGTTGCTTTCAAGTGCTGTGGATGAGAACACAATTACGCGATTATGGATTCTCGCTCACCAACATCCCAATTTACAGCGATTCTCGAAGTGGAATTGCCATCTCTTGCAATCCCGTGCAGCACTCTCGAACAAAACATATAGATATCATGTATCATTTTATTAAAGATCATGTAGAAAAGGGAACAACTGAGTTGTATTTTGTAGGCACGGAATATCAACTTGCGGATATTTTTACTAAAGCTTTAGACGAACCTCGTTTTCAGTTTTTAGTATCCCATATCGGCACGTTGAATCCACCTTCTAGTTAAATATCAGACATTGTCTAAAATAATTCTATTTCAAACTATCATGTTTGAAATTCCTTTATTTTAGAAAATATCTGTTATTTAAATTTAAGGGCCGTGTCACAAAATTAAACGTCAATATTTTCTTATCTATGTACATCTTTAATAATTAATGATCCTGACAAATTGCTGTATGAATTGTTCATCACTACGTGGGACGCAAAATTAATCCAGGTTTGTCTGTATTTTTAAGGTTGAAAAGGTTCAAGAAATTGATCTGAAAAAAAAGAAGAAGAAGAGAATAGGTGTTTATTTGAGGGGGAGTATTATTAGGATGTTAGTTTTTTTTATATAGTTTTTGTTCTTTTTATCTTCTCTATAATTTTAATTTTTGGTTGGTTAAGTTTTAGATTTTAACATTTAATATAATCGGTCAGAAAACCACAAAAAGATTTTATTTAATTTTAATACGTCAAAAAGCCAAAAACATTTTTGTTTTTATTCTATTTTCATTTCTTTTGTCTTATCTTAATTGTTAAAGAAAATCTCAAAAATATTTTATTTTGCATTTACTTATTTTAAGTTTTAAAGGAAAATACAAAAAGAGTTTGTTTATTGGGCCAAAATTTTTTGTTTATTTTTTTTCTCTCAAAAAGGCCCAATTTTTTTTAAAAATTAAAACAGGTGGCCCATGTATGTTTTTGGGGCGCGGATCCTTGTGAGGATTGGGCGCGGATCTTTCACCGGACCCGACCCGCTTCCCTTTAAAAAGGGGCGGGTCAACGGTCAACCTCATTACTTCTTCTACAAGATTTTTTTACCTTCTTCTTCCTCCTTTCACCGTCGCACACCAACCGCCCAAACCACCATTTTCAATTTCCAAGCTTCTCGGGTCACCGTTCTTCCTCGTTTTTCTTGCATTTTTCGACTTCGGCACTACAAGGTAACCTTTTTTCACCATTATTTCAGCTTTTAACTTCATAGTTTGTGTGTTTGATTTTTGAGTTTTTATTGTTATAATGTTTCGGTTTTTCCCATTTTTAGGACCTTAAATCTGCTTCGTTTAGTTTGTCGTAGTTAAATAAAATGTTTGTTACATGTTTTTAGACTAGGATCTACATTTTCATGCATTTTTATCATTTTTATAACTGTTCACGTAGCATGTAGCATGTTGCATGAACATTAAATGCTAACTGTTGCAATTTGGTCAATCCGAATTCGGACCATCTCCCGAATTCGGATGATATACTTAGAAAAATTCTAAAATTTCCAACTATCATGACCGACTTCGGACCACTGTGCATCCGAATTCGGTCCTTCTTAGAATGTTCACATTTTCAATTAATTTTCCCAAGTTTCATTCACTGTGCATCCGAAGTCGGGTGGTATCCGAATTCGGTCCTCATCCGAATTCAGAGCCCATTCGCGTTTGGACAATTTCTTGTCATTTTCATGCATTATTGGTATTTCGGGCTGATTCGAATTCGGTTGCACTGTTCATCCGAATTCGCGCCCCCCCCCCCCCTCCCCGAAATTCAACACTTATCATATTTTTTCAAATTTTCCATTTTTTCGTTTTTATTATAAATCAAAAATCCAAAAATATTTTCAGTCCTGTGCACCATAGGTTAGAGTTAGGATCAGTGTTTGAGTGAAAATGTATGTTCTAACATTGGTCTCTTAACGATTGACTTTGGATTATTCAGTAGAATTCACATTCTACTAATAAAGACCCAATGCTTTAAACAGAATAGACAGTTTCTATTTCACACTTATCCCTGACTTAGTATCAATGCTATATCTCTTAAGTCTGCTATTCTAACTTTGCTGCACGTCTACAGGACTCATGGAACCCCCAGTCGTCATAACCATGCCCCATTCCCCAATCCCAAATAACAACGCCCAACTACCCGAAGAATCCATATTACCCCAATCCGAGTACGTCGAGTTCTTTGCTCATAATTGGCAGCTTGACGTATCAATCCTCAGCCGCGAAACCGAAAACATTGCCTTTGACATTCTTAAAAACCACCCAATCTACTACTCCCTTTCCACAGCCATCTCCGTACCCCAAATCTACCTCCAACAGTTCTGGCATCATCTTAAATTTGTAGTCGATGTCGAACCATACTTCACCTCCACTATAGACTGTGTCCCAGTCAAAATCACCACCGCAGCCATCCGCCATATTCTACGCCTCCCAGCCAAAGCCTATTCCCTTAACCGCCTACATTTTGCCCCAGTCCCTTCCCCCCTCGAAACCTTAAATGAAATCAAATCTCTGGGATACGATGGTCCACTCACCAAGCCATCAGACTTCCGTACCAAGAACCTTCAAGCTCACTGGAGGGTTCTCTTCGATATTATAAACAAGTGCTTCACCGCCAAGCATGCTGGACATTACTCAGCATCAATCCAAGCCCTTGCGATGTTTGCAGTCTCGCATACGACAGACACTATGACTATGTTGCGTTTCTATTCGAAGAGTTAAAGAGAGTCAACCTGGAGATGAGCACAAAACGTGGACACAAATACATTCCTCTCCAGCGTTTCCTTCAGCTGATCATCCAATATGCCATGGACAACGACGATGACATCCATGAACGTCCAGAGGCCGACGTATACATGACAGCTGCGATACAAAAGCTAAATCTTCTGAAGGGGGCTCCCACTGTGATGGTAATGACAATCCCACTGTCTCTTCTATAGAGGGCAGTGCATTTTGAAAGGGTAAGGGCTTATTTGAGAGAATTTTATCCGGATGAGGCTCGGTCAGATCTGACTGAGCCTACCCAATTCGAAGGCGAGGCAAGAGCGAGTGAGGCTGAGGGAGAAGAGGTGGAAATTCAGCAATCTATGGGTATGGGTGAGAGGGAGATCGTGCTTGCGAGGGAGGGTGTAGAAGGTGAGAAAGCAGAGACGGCGGATTCAGAATGAACCGTCTCTGTTTTACGAGGGCTTGAGATAACATCCGAGGGTGACCTAAGCCCCATTAGCCGGACAACCCACCATAAGACCATCAGTCCAATGGTCGAATCTACCCCCACCACCCACTTAGCATCCTCTCAAAAGGGTGCTACTTCATTCCACGGGGATCTACCACATACGCCATCACCCTCTCATTCGGAGAGTCGTGGTGTTGAACTAGGTTACACTTCGCCCCATGTGACCAAACCTCCTACGCCCACAGCTCACTCCCCACCCCCACACACAACGCACGACGCCTCTGCGGCGTCCCCTCAACGAGCTGCCTTCGTGGCGGCTCCTCAAACTTCTGGATCTGCGCATCCAACTGTGGAGCCAGAAATGATGGAAGGAAGACCTGGAGTGGCCTCATCAATGTCATCCACTTCAGGTCATCTCGAAACTAATCTTGAGATGTTAACGGCGGCTTTACGTGCTGCCGGAGTTGTTACCCGGACTGACCTGGACGCCCAAAAGGAAGCTACTGAAGAACGACATACCGCCCTTCTCTCACTTATTAAGGGTAAGGGTGTCGCTTCTGAGGATCTACCTCCACCAGGATCCCATTCAGTCCAGACACAGATAGCAGAGCTCTCAGACAAGATAGACGCGCTTACTTGCCTGATCCTTCAAGTCCAGGAGCAACTCAACTCCCAAATGGACCATCTTGATTCAGCGGTAATCGAGCTACAATGTCGTCCCCATGCTGAGTCGCAAAAAAGAAAACATGACGATCAGGATTACCGTGATCGCCATGAGGGGGAGAAACGTAGAAGGAATCAGTCTGAGGACCTCATCATGATTGAAGGGGGAGCTGAATATGAGGGAACAGATATACGAGGGTCCGGGGAACAGAGGTATGAGGCTCAGGAGATGTTGATGTTAGAAGATGAGCCACTGATTGAAGGTCCGGCTCCATTGGATCCGATGTCAACAATGGTTGAATTTGAACCCGTTCACGAAAAGGTTGAAATCATATTGGTGTCTGGCTCTGACTCCGATACTGATGACGACCAACCCTTAATCATCCCAAAACCTGAGCCTGAATCACCACAAAAATCATCCTCATCATTCGAATTCCTAAACTCCCCGCCCCCCATTCCACAACAAGAAATCCTATCCTCCATTCAAGCTTCCTCCACTTTAAAAGAATCCCCGCTAGTCCAAAGCCCTCCCAGAACTCAAAGTCCTCCCCAAGTCCAAGTTGTACCCCAACCACAAACCCAACAACCAGGACCCTCAGAAACTAGGCGTGTACACAGATTTGATGAGCCTCCTGAGCAGCCTGGTATTCATGATGATGATGATCTGTATTGGGTGGGTTGGTACTCTAAAGGTGGCTTACACTCTCTGCCACCAGTGCTAAAAGAAGAGTTGAGGCAAGAACGCAGGGGGAAAATCTTCAAACTACTTGAAGCTAAGTCATCTGAGATAGAAGATCCCCCCATTCAGGGCCTGAAAGAATTTTTGCAGAAATTCCCTATATAGCAGTTCTAGAACCCTTATCTGGAAGAAAGGTTCAAGATGGTCTTCAGGAAGAAGCCATGGTCGTTCAGCAGGCGCTTACTGATGGAACTTACAAATGTATCTAAAGCTGAACAGGTCGAGTACAATCAGTTAACGCTCAGGGAGAGGAGGTCCAAAGTATCTAAGTCAAAGATAAAGAAGCTTCTAACCATCACAATGTGCAAAAGAGCGAAAGTATACTATCCTGCCTTTCAGGTAGAGAGAGAAGATGGTACAGTGGAGGAGTTTTATGAAAATGACTTAGACTTTGTAAATGTGGACGACGTCGAATTTTTACACGAGAGACTGAAACATAGTAAAAAACGTCTGTCTCACATGACCGCCGTAGCCGCACTTATACGAAGCATGAACCGTCGCTCGATCATCATGTGCTTAAGAGATTTCCAAATGGCGATAGAGAGCGCGATGGTCAAAGTCGGTCTACGAGCCCCTGAGCAAGACAGCTTCCTGCTCGATCATCATCCTGCCTATAGAGTTATATTCAGAGGAGGCCCAGGAGTTATATTTTTGAACCAGAGAGCGCATAAAAGATTCATGCGCTTCGAGGATCTCCCTTGTTACTTCGATGGAACAATCAGAATGGTTAGAGCTGAACTTACAAGAAGAATACAAGAATTTGATGCTCAACCAAATCCAGAACTCAGACGCTCACCAAAGAAGATACAAGACATCCTCAGCGTCATCGAATACCTGAACGAACGACTACATATGAGGCAAGTGATTAGACGATTTGATGTCTTCCTTGTCCTCCGGGAAACCACTGATCATGCCAGAGTTCCAGGTCGCCACAATGATCGAAAATGGGGAGATTGTTAGATATTAAATTTCGATCTTGTGGATTTATTTTGTAATAATTATTTATAGAATGTTTAGTCTTGTAATTTATTTCTAAGTTATTTTATGTGTTTGAAAAGTTCAAGGGGCCAAAGTGCAATTCCTTGATAGTTAATTAATTCAACCTATGTATAGCCTCCTAGAGTTTTGTAATATTCATGGTTGACAATTGAATACACATTCACGAGTTTTTTTCTCTCCAGCCGCCGCATCTTCTCGCAAATATTCTCTTTGTCTTCTTTAATCATTACATAATCATTGAGTGTAAATTCTGGTTGTGAGTGATTATTGATAGTAAATATGCTGATATTATCTGGAATTCAACAACAACAAAGATTATAAAGCGTGTAGGACAACCTCCTAAGCTTACATGGGTGCTAATGACTTAAATTATATAAGTCTAGTGGCCAAAATCAGGGATATGAAATTTAAAGGGGTTAATTGCAAGAATTTTGACCAATTAGGGGGTATAAGTGACCCTCAATCGTTGCCTTCTACTTCGCTTCATTCCCTCAAGACTTTTCTGCACACACACAACTGGAGAAGAGCAAGGGTTAGGGCCGGAGGATTTTCTTATCTTCTGGCTTGGTGAATCCAAGATTTCTAGACCAACTCGAGGTAAATTACACTAATCTCTATTGGATATGAATGTATGTATGATTCACCTTCATCTTCATCTAATATAACATCAAATAGACATAATGGTGAATATGGGAGTCAAGGAAATAATAGTTCTATGGAGTTAGTGGTGAAATAATAAGTTACTCGTACAAATTCTGGAGTTTATAAACTCAAGAAGTAAAGAAAAAAAACTTGGATTGGTTTGAGTCAAGCAAAATTCAAGAAGTGAGGGAGTTAAAATTGTTGAATTCTTGTTTTACAAGTGTTCAAGTAAGTTTATATATGTTTATACTTATCAAATATAGCATAAAAGTAAGCTTTTAAGTGTTAAATTGGGCTGGATATGAGTTGGAGCGTTTTTTGTTCGAGCAGAATTTAAAACAGAACTAGAAAGTGAAGTTTCGGGGTCGACTCATCGATTCATCCCCTTGACGCATCAAGTCACTATCAGTTGGCCCCTTTCTCAAAACATAAAAGTTGTAGTCACATGTGTCCTCTTCGTCTGGCTTTTTGAATCACCTAAATCCGAGTTCGTATAAAAGAGTTATGGCCAACATATGAAACTAGTGCGAGTTAGACAAATTCCTTTGTTTCATGTTGGATTTCTTTGTCTATGAATGACGAATGAGAAGTCATATTGTGTCAAATGATTTTAATACATCATATAATAATGATATATTGATATAACACCAAAACACTCCTGAAAATCCACATAAACATCAGTTAACACAACACTTGTCGCTAACCTTCAAAGGTGTTACCCGAATACGTTAAATACTACCTAATGAGTTCCAAACAAGTTTATATGATATATTAAACTTACAATTACTTGAATTATGAATAATTTATAGTTTTTTACTTGGAATTAAAGTCGAATCTTGGTGTGAATGGCGAAGCATAATTTCAAGCAACAATTAGATTTTTTGGCGACTACCAATACTTCGAGGCTATTTAGTCTAACGTTTTGAGTTCTAGTATTAATGTGTGTGTTGCATACATATTTACATGTTTACTTTCACTTATGACATTGTGCTTATATCTTGGGCATCATCCTCTCATATGATGCCTTGCACTGGCTGGCGATTAGTTACATGATCTTGGCCTATGGCCATAGAGCCTTATTTGATACCACCAGTTATACACATTGACATTCATATTATGCTTTGATGATTCCTTTCATACATACCATGTTTATACTTATTTAAACCCATTATTGAGTCATGCTCATTCATTTGGCATCACTGGACGTCCAGATTACTATTTATATATAAACACCTTACTGCGTGTTTGTGCGTATAAATTCCTACTTCCGGAAGCTTACGGAGTAGGTGGCCGGACTTCGGGTGCCGTTTGGAGTTGTCTAGACTTGGTTCTAATCTGGGCTGGAAACGTGCGGGTTCTCGAGTCTCCCTCGTGACCTATGCGATAGTGCGTTCTATTCCCACAACATCATATTAAGATATTGCACATGTCTATTGTTGTTGCATGTTTTATGTTATACACGTCATATCAATCTAGTAACTCATTAAGCAAATCATATTTGCTTACCCCCAGTTCCCACTTATTTTAGGTACAATCATCCAATGTAAAGAAGTTAGTAAGCCAATTATTTGGCTCGTGGGTACGAATCCCGTGAAGTGGATATCATTATGTCAGCAGTCATGAAGATTATTGGGTAATAGGTAGTTGACTTCCCTTGATAACTGTATTATTATCGTGGCTAGATTTAATTACAAAATATACACAAAATGACGACTCAAATGTTATACAATTATCAAAATCTTATAATGATGTTCATTGAAAGTTATGTTTTTATATAATAGAATATTTTTTATTTCCCTAACATTATGAATAAAATCAATGATCATTGAACACCATTTGTTATACATTGTTTCCGGTTTGTATACATACAAACTAAATCAGGTTTATGGAATCCGTGCGAACGGATCATGCTCGATTTTCGTTTGAATCATAGTAGTTGCGATAATTAAGCTTAAAGCCCTATTAATCTAACTTAATTAATTAAATATTATATTATGTTGAAATGAGTGTTTCATAGTAAATAAAATTCGATGTTGGGCTATGGATTTAGAGATCTTGGGTTCGATCTTTTGTAAATTAATATATTAAAGAGTTAGTTTGTTATTAAAAAAAGTAAGTCAATCAATTTAACAAGAAACTGACATGTAGCTTAATGGTTAAAGCATTTCTCTATGTAATTAGAGGTTTGATTCCCGACTAAGTAATTTACAATTTTATTTCTGTGGAGAAACATAAAAATGATAGACCGACTTTGACTGAACGGACCAGTCACAAATTAGACCAATTTGGACCATCAGACCCACCCGACTCGGAACGGCCACATGATGCATCAAATGATCATGATGCACCAACCTCCTTGTGTGATGCTCGTGTTTCGACTCGGACTGACCTCATAGTGCATCAATTGATCATGATGCACAAATTTTCCCGTGTGATGCAATCTTCTTCGCGTGACACATTATACTTTTCCTAACGATGCATTGTGGTTTTTCAATGTTTTCTGATGCATTGAGGTTTTTCATTGAACCTCTCTCGTTCTCTCTCTCTCTCTCTCTCTCTCTCTCTCTCTATATATATATATATATATATATATATATATATATATATATATACACACACACACATACATACATACATACATACATACATACATACATACATACATACATACATACATACATACATAATAAAAGAGTAAATATACTCAACTCTCATGAAGCCACATGTCATCACCATGAATCGACACGTGACATTTATAGTTTAAAAAAATAATAAATAAATTTTTAACTATATATATCCATATCTAATATAATCTATTTTTAAATTCAAATCACACTAAAATCAACAAAATCTAATGCTCTAATAACTTATTAGTTATAATATAATATAATAAAAGTTTGAATTATTTAAAAATAATTAATATTCATGTGTGCGTAGAATTATACAAAATTAATAAGTTATAAAACATAATAATATCATTATTATATATTTTTATTTAAAAATAATATTTATATCTTTATCTTTTAGTTTATTATATTTTATATATATTAAAAATATCCGCGTAATACGCGGGTAATAAACTAGTATATATATATATATATATATATATATATATATATATATATATATATATATATATATATAGGGTTGGGATCATTGCAGAACCTTATATTAGTACTGAACATAGAACCAATCTAAACCATTGGATTATAATATAACACTAGGGATAAAATGGTAATTATGCAATTAACATTGAATTAATAGTAGCCTACCAAGTTTGACCGTCGACTTTGACTTTTTTTTTTTTACTCTTTTAATATCGAATGAGCATGCAGTGTTGCATATATGATATATAGTATAACTTCAACGTTGAATATGTTATATAAACTGTAATTCGACATTGAATGATCTCTATATAACATATTAAATGGTCGTTTGGGTAAAAAAAAAAATCAACGAAAAATAAACACGTAAAATCTTTTCGAAAAAAATATATATCATGACCGTTCTCGTTAAATCCACCAATTTTGACTACTAATTTTGACCATTATTTTGGCTCTGTTAATAGTGAACGTACATGCAGTGTTGCATCGACGTTGAATATACGATATCAAGTGTTCCTTCGATCTCACCATGCTATATTGCATCGTGGTCTGGGTAAAATTTTTTTACGAAAAATAAACACGTAAAATTTTTTCAAAGAAAATATATCATGACTGGTCTCGTTTTAAAGAGTATAAAATTTTTGTTTTTATGGTATAATTTTTTTGGTTTTAAAATTAATCATATTAATGTTATTTTATAATTTAAAGAAAAAGAATATTTATTTTGCTAATGTCAATCGTTTTGCTATTTCCAATCTTTTCCTTTTTTACCACTGAATTAAAATATTACTAATACGAATATTTTTTTCACTAATTTCAAACTTATTTCTTTTAATCAAGACCATTAGATTAATCTAATCTATGGATGATATTGGTTCAACAGTCTGTACTAAATTTAGATTCTGTAATGATCCTATATATATATATATATTCAATTGAGAACGTTTATGCATCTAGGAATCTCTAGGAACTTTGGTGCATCTTATAATCCTTCAAGGGTGCATTATAGGCATTTTGGGAATATATAATTTATTTTTTAATTTTTTAAAATGGTTAATAGATAATTAAGGGATTTGAATTATGTAATTAAATTATCACATTAAACAACTTCCATATTTATCTCCCCCTTTCTCTCACTTTCCTCTCTCTCTCTCTCTCTCTCTCTCTCTCTCTCTCATCTCTCTCTTTCTCTAGGCCTAATAGAGACCACCACCACGATCTATCTCTATCTCCTAACATTATATCATTGGTGAACATGAAAATGAAGATGATGATGTATTGTTTTGAATCCGAATGAAGATTCATGTTTAGAATTATAGATGATGCATGGTCGCATATGTTCAAATTCGAATAAACATGATGATATTCAAATTTAAATCCGGATGAACACGAAGATGAACGATGATGCATGACAACCGATGATGAACATGATGAACGATGCATAACAGCGACAACTCGATGCATAGATAGATGATGAACGGTGATAAATGATGAACATGGTTGATGAACGATGAACATGATGATGATGAACGATGATGATGCATAACAGCAGCAACACGATGCATAGATGAACAATGAACACGATGATGATTAACAACGATGCATCACGAATTTGCATAGATTTTGTATAGATAAATTCGAGATGCATCACGAATTGAACAATGAACATGAAATGAATCAACATCTTTATCATCTTTTTTGAATATGTGTAGATTTTGTTAAACTTGGAAGTATATTAATTGAATTTATTTAGCATTTATTATATATAGACACACACACACATACATAGATATACACGATAGAAAAATTATCAATCGGTAAAACCGGTAGAAGCAAAATTAAAACCTTTTCTAATTTTTTTCATTGTAATGTTTAAATAAATATTATAAAATATTTAAAAAAGTATTCACATGAGTTTGAGATTTGTAAGTCCTCTAAAATGAACAGTGTGTTATAAATGTGAATGAACGGTGATTGATGTGTTTCTTAGTAATGGAATAGGTTTGCCACGGTAAGTTTCAAACTTTATGTTTCATCTCAAATGTAGTTGTAGTGAATTAATTTCAAACCTCTTCGCATTGTAACTCTTCTCTTGTATCACTACAATTTTACAACCTGTTCATATCAAGAACAGGTTACACACATAAGTTGTTCAGTCGAAATGAACACGTATGAACTTAACACATCGCAACCGTTTGAGATTAAGTCGATCAGTCCAACCTTTTAACTCCTCTCTACTATCACTATATTGAAAGTTTTTTTAGGAACCCAAGTATTTGTGAGAACATATAAACCAATGAAAGTCTTTTAATTGAAAAAAATCTATGGATGAAAATTAAGATATAACATTCTTGTAATCATTTGAACTTTTGATACTATATAATCATAAAAGTATGTGTAAATAGTATTTTAGAAAGAAAAAACTTCATTCTTTTTCTCTCGATTTCTTTTTTCTTTTCTTCATACATTTATATTATTTACATTTTCTTTATATTTTTTTTCCATAAAATACCATTTTTTATAAAAAAAACCTTATAAACAGAATTTTAATTGTTTGATTTAAATATTAAATATTCTACATAGATTATAGAGTGAATTACAAATTTCGTCCATGTGGTTAGGCACAATTTATAGGTTTTGTTATATATCTTTAATAACTACAAAAATCGTCCTTATATTTAAGTGTTTTGCACATTATTCGTCCTTAGTCAATTAAATTTAACGGCCAAGCTATTAGATTATTCAATATGACAATTATGTCCTTTTTAAATATACACTTTTAGTTTATTCTTTAGTCCTTATAAGAAATTTTTCTTTTTATATAATAATTAGTTATTATTGATATTATTTTTATTTAATTATTTTTCTATATATGTCTTATTAAAAATTAAGTAATAATTATCATTAAAATGATTTTGTTACCTTTATCTATCTATACTATTAAAAGAGTAACTATACTCTTCTATTGTGAAGCCACGTGTCATTACCATGAATCGACACGTGGCAATTATGAGTTTTAAAAATAATAAAAAAATGTAATTTAATTCTATCCAAATCTAATATAATCTACTTTTAAATCAAATCAAATCAAACAAAATCTAATACTCTACTAACTTATTAATTATAATATAATATAGTAGAATTTTAAAAAAATATAAGAAAATAATTACTATTCATATATATTTATATAGTTTTGTTAAAAAAAAATAATATTTATATCTTTACCTTTTAATTTATCATATTTTATATATATTAAAAATATCCGCGTAATACGCGGGTAATAAACTAGTTAATATTATAGTATTACAACAATATATCTAAAATGAAAATAAAATTACATTATGAAAATACTTTCGATATATTAAATAAGACACTTAAAGTGGCATTAAATTTTTTTTACTCAACTTTAAATAAATTAATTAGGAGATATAGGGTTTGTTCTATTTTACTTTAGGTTTACAGGATTATATTATATATGTTACATTTTTAATGAGATTCAAATAATTAAATGTTCTTATAATGTTTTTCTAATTGTAATTTAATCAACATATAACCATGTCCATATGTGATTAAAATTTTTAGTATGACAATACTTTGATGATAAATAATTATTGTGTCACTTTGAATAAATCATTAAATTTATAGTATTACTTAGGTTAAATTTATCCTATTATTATAATGTAATCTTTCAAATTTCTTAATTATTTAACCAAAATATGTTATAATCCAATTATTAAATAAATAAATAGTGTTTTTTCTTATGATTTTTTTGACCAAAATTTATATAAATGAAACAAAGTGCTATTTTGATCACGAGTAAGATCATGGATTAAGATGTTAAGTTGGGTTTTTTGATAAATTAAAGATTGCTCATTGTATAATATAGAAGAAATTATAAATTTTAGTATAAAAATATATATTTTTATATATTTAAGTGTAAGTTTATCTAAAATTATAGTTAATCATAGAAAATTACAATAAATAATAACCAAAATGTATAGATGTAATGAATATAAATTGTAATAATTAATAAAAAATAATATAATTTATTACATAGTTTGGTAAATTTGTATAGGTATTTGCATAAATATTGATTTATATAATAATGTTATCTGAATCAATTTATAAGTTGTATTTTAAGTTTAAAATAACATATACGTTTGTAGTATTTTAATAATATTATATTTTAAATTTAATGGCATATAAAAAAGAAAATAATCAAATAATAATGTTATAGTAGTAAGTAATTAAATAATTAAATAGAAAATATAATTTCTTATAAGGATTAAAGAAAAAAAAGTAGTTATTTAGTTTAAGGACAAAAATTGTATATTTGAAAATGCTATAATTGTCATTTTGAATAATCTAACAGTTGGGTTTTTAAACTTAATTGACGAAAAACGAATAATGTGCAACACTTAAATATATATGGACGAATTTTATACTTATTAAAGATAAATTACGAAACCTACAAATTAGACATAACCACATCGACGAAATTTGTAATTTACTATATATTATATATAATACTAGTATTATTTCCAGCCGTGCTATACACGGCTAAGTCCAAGAAAAACTATTGTACTTTGTACCTTATATCCTTATGCTATATGATAAAAATAATATTGACAGAAGTAAGAACATCAAATAAACATAAACAAATGTGGTGAAATTAATAACATTTTGAATTTATACCATGAACGGGACCAACACCAAAAAGTGTACAAGTAATAACTTTCAACTAGTATCCCAAGTAATATGTATCATATTAAGTCCTTGTAGAGAGGTACACATTATTATTTTGTATCAAGAAATAGTTGAGAAAATGCAATCTCATGCTTGCAAAACTTATATAGGTTTTTTTTGTTAAGAAGTAAGAAAGAATAATTGTTAATTATAATGTTATAGTCTCGAATACATTATATGACATACGTGTGTTGTTGAGGAATTTATCTTTGTCGATAACATAAATTAAATAACTTCCACCGGTAGTCTGTATACTAAAGAATGGATAAATTACTAAGAACGATAACATAAAATACAAAAATTGATAAAAATATATTGTACAATTTATAAGATCTAAAAAGATAACATAATATTCAATTTTGACAAAAAAAAAATATTCAAATGTATTGATGACCAATTAAGCAGTAAATTTTTAAATTTATGATCCAGTTTTTGGTATAAAAAAAATAGTTTATTATCTTTTTTTGCTTAAAATTTAAATTTCATGTTCTTTTTCGGCGAAAATAGAATTTTACGTTATATTTTTTTGACCTAAATTTTTTACAATAATTTTATCGTCAAACTTTGTATTTACATTATTTATATTTATATATATATATATATATATATATATATATATATATATATATATATATATATTGTATAATATATATTTATCTTATAATATTTTAATAATTAGATAAACATTAAAAATAATTTTTAAATAAATATATAGATAAGTATAGATAATATAATATTTACATTTATTATATTTTAATAAATTAATGTCTAAATAAATATATATATAGATATAATATTATAGATATAGATATTTACACGCACTTGGAACTTGATCCATCTTATGAAGTATAATCATGTAGACATAAAACACACACGTAGATGCGATCATTGATGAATTTAAAAATTATTTTCATCAATATCATAATGTTTGGTGTTCAATATTGAAAGTATCACATAATTAAACTAAACAATTGTCATTAAAAAAAACAAAAAAATGTTATGTATCGTGTCATACAATCATATTAACCAGGTTAATACTTATATATTACATGTGTTAGTTTAAAAATATAAAATATATATTTATAAAGATATAGAAAATACTAATAATATATTAGAGTTTATAAAGTTTTAGTTAATTAATAAATTAAGATTATAATATAATAAATTTTATTTGATTCGAATTTTAAATTAGACTTTAAAATTATGTGGCAAATTATGAAAGAAGACAAGTGGCTAATTAAATGAGAATCGTTACTCATTTAATATATACTAGTTTGTTACTCGTGTATTACATGGATATTTTTAATATATATAAAATATAATAAATTAAAAGGTAAATGTATAAATATTATTTTTTTAAATAAAAGTATATAAGAATGATAATTATCCGCATATGGCCTGTTTTCCTAGGTGCTCATTTTGTATGGGCTTTTAGTTTAATGTTTTTATTCAGTGGACGTGGTTATTGGTAAGAACTTATTGAATCCGTCGTTTGGGCTGATAATAAATTAGAAGTTGCTCCTGCTACCCAGCCGAGAGTCTTAAGCATTATTTATTATGACTTATTAATTTTATATATATCCAAATATATATAAATAGTAATTATTTTTTTATATTTTTCTTATATAATATTATAGTTAATAGTTAGTAGAGTAATAGATTTTGTTGATTTCATTTTAAAAGTAGATCGTATTATATTTGATAGATATAATTTAAATTATTTATTAATTTTAAAACCTATAAATGTCATGTGTCGATTCATGGTGATGACACGTGACTTCACAAGAAATGAGGTCGCTACCCTTTTATCAGTATTTATAGATAATTTTATAGATATAAAAATTCATTGCGGGAAAAAAAATTGTTAACACCTTTTATGAATTATGTTTTTTAAGAAAATATAAATTAAATAAAAGTAAAACACTTTTCTAGTTTTCTCCTCGTCTGGTAGACTTGACTTTGACTTGACCATATATGTTTGGTCATTAATAAGAAGTTTATCTTTTACCGAAAAATCTTTGGGTTGACTATTTTATATGTGTGTTTAAATATAGACAAAGTGCTCTTTTTGTGAAGTTTAATTTTTTATGTATCACTTGTTACTTATCCATTTGTATAACTTAAATATTTTTTATTTCATAAAATCTATTTATTCTAGTTAAAAAATGTTATTTCTTTATACAACATTCTTAATTTCTCATACATAATTCCTACTATTTTGACATATAATATAATGGTAAATAAAAAGACATTTAGAGAAGGAAGTGGTGTTAATAAGTTGACCATATTATATATTTGTCATGATTATGTCATGATTATAAATAAAGATGGTGTATGAAGTAGAACCCTAAAAAGATATATAATGTTCAGTTGTCATTTAAGTAAAATGTTAATCAGTACTTTCTCTTTCTGACATGTGTCATATATTCATAATTAAATAGTGATTATTAATGTAAGCAACTTTATTCTATCAATAATTAAATACTCTTTTGATATCACGTGTCATCAGGGGTGTTATTCGGACGGGTTAATTGGGTATCGAGTTATTCGGTTCGGGTTATTCGGGCATAAGTGTATGGGTTAGCTAGCCAAACCCGAACCAAATAAGGAAACGAGTTAATCGGTTCGGGTTAAATGGGTATCAGGTTATTCGGTTTGGGTTAAATGAGTTATTTGGTTTTGGTATAAAAAACAAAATCATCAACAAAGTAGTTTAAACGAGTTAAATGAGTTGGATAATTTGGGTAAAACGGGTTAAATGCTTTGAGTATCAAAAATGAGTATCTACATATTTACATTCTATATATAAACAATACTAGTTATAATTATAAACAAATAAAAAATGAAAAATGTATATTAAACGGATTATTTGGGTACTCGAATAAGCATGAATCCTACCCGTAAACCGAACCGAAATACTTATTCGGGTACCATTTAACCCGAATAAGAAACTCGAAAATCGAATAACCCGACCCATTTAACCCGATTAAGGTTCGGTCCGTATTCAGTTATTTTGCACACCCCTACATGTCATTAGAGACAATTTACTATCTTCAAATCTTAAAATATCAAATATAATCTAAATCTAAGTCAAATTTAAAAATTATCTAATTAAAATTTAATTTAATTTATAAAATAATCAATATACAATATTATCTAAGTAATCAATATAAAATCTCTCTAAATTTATTTTTATCTTTTGATTACAGGATTTTATTCATTACGTTTTATAATAAGAAGGTGTTTGATTTTGCGTTATGAACGTGATTATTAGCTTATTACGTTACAACAACGTAAATAATTGGTATAAAGTGTTTGAATTGCATACGTTAATAAGTGATTATTTGCGTTTAGAATTAATCTTACTACATTTTTTCATAAGTTAAAAATGTAGCTTATTTGCTTAATAAGTGATTATTTGGTTATTTTACAAGTAAAAAACATAAATCCAAACACTTTAAAAACTGATTATTTGATAATAATAATAGCAAACAGCAGAAACTAAACCAAACACTACATTTCCGACAATACTTTGTGTTACAGCTATTATCTGATTATTAGTTTTCAAAACGCTACAACACTTTTTTAAACGCAAATCCAAAACCCTCAAGTCATCAAACTTTTTTGCTTCTTGTAAGTTTTAAGTTTAAGGATATTCAAATGATATTTTTATAATTAGTTGTTATCTATAATATATTTTTATATATTTATTCATTCAAATTCCATGTTTATATATATTTAATAAATATAATTAAGTATTATAAATATCCGTATAATACGCGGGTTAATAAACAAAATAAATTTAATAAAACAGATGTAATAGTAGAACATTTTTCTTCCATTAAAATTTAAACTTTAAGAACACATCTTGTACATGAAACATAAAAAAGGATCGACTTCTTATAAATGCTTAAACGAGATATGTTCTTCACTGGGAGTCATTCATGCAATATAGTTTTGGGTTAATGATGAAAAAACCCAATCAATTTTTTATTTTTTCTCAATTAGATTCTTAAACTTTAATTCTAATTGTTTAAGTCCCTAAATTATGTTTTCCTTATTCAAAAGTATACTAGTTTATTAACCGTGTAATACGCGAATATTTTTAATATATATAAAATATAATAAACGAAAATGTAAAAATATAAATATTATTTTTAAACAAAAATATATAATAATGATATTATTATTTATTATGACCTATTAATTTTGTATAATTCTACACAAACACACATGAATAGTAACAATTTTTTTAAATATTTTAAACTTTTATTATATTATATGATAATTGATAAGTTAGTAAAGTATTAGATTTTGTTGGATTTGATTTGATTTGAATTTAAAAGTAGATTATATTAGATATGGATAAATATAGTTTAAATTTATTTATTATTTTTAAAAACTATAAATATCACGTGTCAATTCATGGTGATGACACGTGGCTTCACAAAAATGAGTATAGATACTCTGTTATTATTATTTATAGATTGGAAAAACAAATTTTAAATTCTAATTCTAAAAACAAATTAAACGCCAAAACCGTAAGGTACACATGACAATCTCAGGTGAAGCCAAGTGGCGCTCTATCTAGGTGTCATGTGGCATCTAGTTACTCTTATAATAGAATAGATAGATATTTTTGACCGGTTACCGGATTAACCGGTAAAACAACACTGATAAAATAAGAAAAGATAGTGAGTTTTGTTCAACTTTAATCAAGTAAAAAAAAAACTAAACAAACTTGTTTGGTAACTGGTCAACCATGATAAATATACATTTTTGAATAAGACAAAAATAGTTTAGGGACTGAAATAAAAAAGTTTAGAACTTCATCGCCAAAATGAAGAAAGTTGATAGAGTTTTTTTCATTATTAACCCTATAATTTTTAATTATTGTTATAAATTTATATTTAATTAATAAACAATCGTTTCAATTTATATAACAATAACATTCTTTCTATAAACTTTAAACTTTTTAACATCATCCCTTCTAATTAGATATGTAACTTCACATAGAAGTGTTTGATTTTATGTTATGATAAAGATTATTACGTGACAATAACATAAATAATTGGTTTAAAATGTTTGGATTACGTTCATTAATAATTGATCATTTGTGTTTCGGATTAATTCTATAATAAAAAGTTAAAAAATATAACTTATTTGCTTAACTGTTTACAAGTTAAAACGTAAATCCAAATACTTTAAAAATTGATTGTTTGATAATTTTGATAGCAAACAGTAAAAGTTAAACCAAATACTAAGAGGGGCATTTTGGGTCACTGATTTTTTTTCATGGAATTTGCATGATGTCAAAGGATTTGCATTATGCAACATTTTCATTTATCAGGATTTCGTCAAAGAATTTACATTATCTTTAGGAAAAAATTGCTAATATGAAGATTGCAAGATAACTGAAATTTAAAATTCTTAAGGGAATGCAGGGTTTTTAAATAACAAAGAAAGATGAGATTTAAGAAATCCTGAAATTTTAAATTCTTATTGAAATTTGCAAACTAAACACAAGATTTTAAATGCAAATCCCAACGAATCCCAGGAAATTCGCGAACCTAACACCCCTTAAACTTCCGACTACACTTTTTATTACAGTTAATATCTGATTATCAGTTTTCAAAATGTTGCAACATCTTTTCATACGTAAATCCAAACACCTAATAAAACAATGACAAATTAACAAGAAATGTAACATAAAATACAAAAATTGACAGTTAATGTGAAATATTTTAGGCTAAAAAAGGTAACTGAATATTTAAATTTGACAAAAAAAAAATGTATTGAGCACCAATTAAGAAGGTAAAATTTTAATTTTATGCCCCTCTTTTTGGTAAAAGAATAACATTTGATTATCTTTCTTGATTTAAAATTTGAATTTCATGTCATTTTCTCGGTCAAAATAGAATTTTATATTATCTTTTCTCGACCATAAAATTCTACAATACCTTTATTGTCAAATTTTATATTCATATTATCTTTCTTGGTAATTTTCTCTAACACGCACTACAACAAACTGTCTATTAGGAACAAACGTCCTATTAAAGTACTTATTAGGACTTTTAATTTTATAGGACCCATAAATTACTTGTCCTATGTAAATGCATTACAATAGATTGATGGAACGAATTTAGGCATTCTAATAAGTGTTACCATTACGAAACTGATTTTATGATCCTATAAAAGAATTTATACGACGTTAATAACATCCTAAAAAATTATAATATATAATATGTTTATTTAGCGATGCAACCAAAAATTAAAATGGTTGTCCCAACAAATGATTTTATTGAACCAAAAAAGTTGTTGTTGGTTATCGCAATTATCAAATAACCAGTTTTTAAGTGTTTAAATTTACGTTCTAAATATGTAAAATTACCAAAAAGGACATTTGTATATAATTATGAAATTCCTTAATGTTAGCTTATAACATAATATTTTTAAATATAAATTATTTATCATAAACATTTTAATAAGTTTTTCAAATAAAATAATTTTTTTTAAATATAATAATTTATAAATTGAATTCTAAGTTAACAAATGTTCAATTTTAAAAACAAAAAATTATAAGAAAAATATAATAACATAACAAATAGTCAATAATACTCAGAGAAATGTTAAAAAAGTTTAAACATGATGGTAACATTGTCAATTTACAATTAAAATCAATTGGTGTATACTTACAACAACAAAATTATATTGTTGAAAAATCATGGTAAACATACCATCTACCGCAGATAAACAATTATTAAACATTGTTATCAAACACTTCAAAGAACTTATTTGTGGTATTGTAACATAATAATCAAATAAACAACATTAATAAGCAAAACTAAACACCCTCTTAATGATCAAGTGTTGCATTAGGTTACATTATAATAAGACGACATTGAATAGGCGTCCTATAAAACTTAATATATTAGAACATATATATCAACTGTCATATTATTTTAAATGATAATAAGACATCAATGAATAAATGTCGTATAAAATGTAATGTATTATGACAAAATATTGAGTGTCCTAAAAGATTGTATGATAATAAGACTATCAATGAGTTAGTGTCCTGTAAAAGTTAATGTATTAGGACTTTACTAGAAAGTGTTGTATCATATTACATCATAATAAGATGTTATTAAATAAGTGTCCTGTAAAAGACAAATTTTAGAACCTACGTCTTAAGTGTCGTATTAGGTTATATAATAACAGGACTCCACTAAATGTGCATCCTATAAAAGTCAATGTAATATGATCTAAATATCAAGGGTCTTAATAAACACAAACTTTACGGGATTCAAAGAATTTCACGTCCTATTAAGGTGGCGTTTGGTTTGAAGGATTTAAACAACTCATTTAGGATTTGGATTTAGAAATCCTATATCATCATGTTTTGATACAATATTAAAAGAAAGGATTTAGCTCATTTAGGATTTTATATTCTCCACTTCTCCACATTTCATAATCCATTCCTACTCCTAAATATTTCAAAATCCTATCATTTAAGGATGAAATTTAGAAACGACTCGCTAGAAGCCTAGAAGGGTCCTAGAAATATTTTTTGTTGTAGTGACTTTAGTCAACTAATAACGACAAATTGGTCACCATTAAGTTAGCTAACGAAAGCTACCTTTTCAAACCATGGTGGCATGGTACATGATCGAAGTTGCTAGGAAGTAGGAAGGTTCATATGAAAATGAAACGTAATTTTCTTGGATAGTTTACATCATATGCTCATATCGCTATTTTAGCCAATCATAGCCATAGGTGATTTAATTATGTTTCACTAAATACGGTTTATACTTTTACTTTATAAATAAATATAATAAAATTGATTATGAAATTTTATAATAAAACTTTTAGTTTTTAATTTTCTATTATTATTTATTTTTAATTTTTTTTAATTATATTATTACTATCGTTAGTGATTACTATTTAATTTATAAAATTTATTTTTTACGATTCTTTAAAACACTCAAATCCTAACAAACTTGATGAACACTACAAAACCTTAGAGAATCAAATTGATTAGAATCTGTTTGGATTAACACAATGATAGTAGAAAAAGGATGATAGTGAAAAAGCAAAAGAGATCAATGAAGCATCGTTGTTGATAAAAGCAATATGCTGATGAAAAAAAAGAGAATCAGTTTTCTTGAATTAATGTTTATTTTAATTATTTGATGTTATAAGCAATATAATAATAGAAATTACAAAAATCTGAACATCAATTAAATTAGAGATTAGATCACGAAAAACTATTAGAGTGGTTAAAGAAAAAAGAATTATGAAAGTTCGAATGGTTTTATTTATAAAAACTCTAATTCATAACAATAATTGACCGGTCAAACAGGTTACCGGTCAAAAATGAATGGCTAAACCAATAAATTTGAAAGTATAGTGATTAAACTAATAGAAAATAAAAAGTGTAGTGATTTGATCGGTTGGGAAAAAAATTGAATGGTTAAACCGAAAAAAATCATAAAAGTTCGAATGGTTTTTTCGATAATAACCCAAAGTAAAATATGTTTGGTTTTTTTAAAAGATGTTTGGTTTTGCGTTATGAATAAGATTATTAGCTTATTACATAAAAGATTAAGATAAATACTATTACATTTGAAAAGAAAAAAATATAATATTAATAAGAACATAAATCATAAAGATTATAATATAATATTTAAAAAAATATTTTCATAACATTTTATTTATTGTTATAATACACACACACACACACACACACACACATATATAGTATATGTTATGTTTTACGTAGAACTGAAATTTCAAATTATATTGACTAAATATATATAAATATTTAGAAATAAAAAACTTACAAGAATGTTAAAAATTAACTACTATTTACTTATATTAAAAATAGATAAATAATATCTATGACAAATAGTTATACTTTTCTTGTATTTTATTTACAGAAATTTTAAGTTTACATATATATTGTAAACAATTATTTATTAAAAAAATTATCTACGTATCAATGTGGGTTCATAAACTAGTTATGATAACAAACAGTATAAGTTAAACCAAACACCACATTTCTGACAGTACTTTTTGTTACAATTATTATTTGATTATTATTTTCCATAACGCTACAACATTTTTTCAAACGTAAATCCAAACACCCTTTTTGTAAGATTTATATATTTCTTTCAAATAATCTATATATATATATATATATATATATATATATATATATATATATATATATATATATATATATAAAATAACAGAGAAGACAAAACGCCACATGGCGTGGCCACGTTGCAGCTAAAAAAGATAAATACAATTTATAATTTTTAGAATAAAATAAAATAAAAGATATATACATTTTATTATTTTTTTATCCCATATATTAAAACTTTATAACACAATACATTACGTTAATATTAATAGGTTTTAAGAGTATAAAAGTGACATAGAATTACAAAAGCAAAACCTGAAAATATTGGCTGAAATTTAAAAAAAAAATTCAAACTTGATTTCTAAAAAAATCAAAACTTGAATTAGGAAGAGATAAGGTAACATGGATATCATTTTGTATGGTTTCACAAATACAAATAATGCGGCATGGTCTTAGCATGATGAGAATGTCCTTTTGTATAATCATTGTCATTTTGTATGCCAATGTCTATTGTCTTTTTGTTTAGCATAAACATGCACTATGGTGATTACTGTTTTTTTGTATATCAAATTGCATATCGCTCTTTATAAAATCGTGAGACACACTTCTTCTTAAAAAATCGTGATTACTCACTACAACAAAATGAGCCTATTGCAACCTTGACAAAATGTTGCATTAGGCCTGCAAAAAGTTGCATTATGCCTAAAGCAACCTTTTACCAAGAGTTGCATTATGTCCTCTTGCATTAGGTCTAAAGTAACCTTTTAGGTAGAATATGCAACCTTTTTTTGAAAGAGTTGCATGTATCATGGAATTGCAACCTTTTTAGAATGCAACCTTTTTATATTCAATTGCAACCTTTTTATAACCAAATGCAACATTTTTCGCACTCAAATGCAACCTTTTTTTCATCAAATGCAACATTTTTCAAACTCAAATGCAACCTTATTTTTTTTTCAAATGCAACCTTTTCACATTATAATACAACTAGTTTTTAACTCAAATGCAACCTTTTTATGCTCAAATGCAACCCTTTTATGCTCAAATACAACATTTTTTACATTCAAATGCAACTTTTTTTATTCTTAAATGCAACATTTATGAATTTAGTTACAAAAAGTACAACCTTTTAATACACGAATATAATTTATAAGTATCTCAAATTCAAAAAATGTCTATTACAATAATTAAAAGGTATCTAAATCATTCACCAATTACACAATAATAGCAAAACACAATATTCGATATAATAATTGTTAATTATAATGACAGAAGGTATCTAAATCCTCCAAAAAACACTGGTCTTCGTATATATATCGATACCCCAAAACAAAGTTGCCTGGTACACACAAACAATAATAAGTAAGTAACTCAAACCAAAATAATCAAATTGATGAAATAATTATACTTGTCATGATCGTAATGACATCATACCTTGAACCAAAAAGCAAGAAAACTGTCCCACGGTGTCCTCCTCGGTTACAGGTCCAATGAGTTGTCCAAATTCATTGCATATGATGACCTCGCGCTCATTGGCACTTCGCACATGCATGCCATGCATCATCGTTGGCCCTCTTTTCTTGGTTTTAGACATTTTTAAAATCAAAAATATATTAGAATATATCAAAAGTCTAATGTACAAGCATTTATATAAAGCATTTATATCAAAACTCTAATAAACTAGCGAATAAAGCAACATGTACCATTTATGTAGCAATATAGATGAATAAAGGGCGATTAAAGCATCATGATTCACAATCAACACCTTAATAGAATACTAGTGCAATGAGTAGATATGAAAATTGACATGAAAAAAATAAATTCCATCCTTTTATAACAGTCCAGCAACATACAAAAATGAATTTCAAAACACTAGGTGTGTGTGTATGTGCTGAGTCTGAGATTCAGGGGGGGGGGGGGTGCAAAGAGTGCAAGTTAGATTTGTGTGTGTATGGGCTGTTGAAATACACTCCAAGACTCACAAAATAGTGCAGGTCTCGGACTGTTTAACACAACAAACAGCAGCAACAATTTAAACCAGAAACATTACATTATATGTGCAAAGTGACTCCGAGAAGTAGTAGCAATATGTGTGTGAGTTTCGGAGTGTGTATATAACAACAAACAATATTAACCAAATGATATAAGTCTGAGTGTGTTAAATGTGTGTCTTTTTGCTTTAAAAATAGAATGCATGGGGCTGGACTTGTTTTTTCTGCTACAAAACAGCAGCAAGTCCAGATGAATAGCAGCAATACCTTAACAACAAAATAAATTGACTTGTGTGTGTGTTTTAAATTGAAACAGCAACATTAAGATGTATATATGTGTGTTTTATATGCATATAGAAACTGCAGCAGATCCATAATTTTAGAAGCTGCAGCAGGTCCATTAGATACAGCAGGTTAATAATGTGTGTTTTATATGCATTTAGAAGCTAACTCGTGTGTTTGTTTTAAATTGTTCTTAGCTGTTTTTTGTTCGTTATCTGAGCAAATTGAATTTAAAATTATTGGTGTTTTGGCAGGTGAGTAGTTGAGCAAGGAGTTGTTAGAAGTGATTATTGAGACGATTTAAAAGTTGCAATTGATGTTGTGTTCAAACTGAGTGAATTGAAACAGAAAGAAAGGTTGTATCAGCAGCCTAATATGTATGTATGTAATGAAAAACAGAAAGAAAGGTTGTATCAAAAGAGAAAAAGAAACATGTTGGGTATTTTGTTTAAAATCAAGAACAAAAAAAGACTGAAAGAACATTACATAACCCTAAGTAAATAATCTTGACAGGCAATCACATAACCCTAAGTAAATAATCTAGAAAGAAAGGTTGTATCATGACAGGCAATCACATAACCCTAAGTAAATAATCTTGAAAGAACAAAAAAGGCTACACATTTAACAAAAGCCCTAATTAATATGCGACTTACGATGGATAATTTGTTACTTATGTAGCAGATAAGCATACAAGATTTACCAAGAATGCCATTACCAATTGACAAATGCTTGATATGACCCTGCCATATATATGAACCCAGAAAAGAAGCAATTAATAAACAAAACAAAGAGCTAAAACTTATATCCATCATTCTTTACATAATTAATACATAACAGATCGACAACATGCATAGTGGAGTTTTAAAGACAATTTGAAACCCATTAATGCTTGGACGTGTTTGGTTTAGAGATGGAATTAAAATATGTATAGGAATTGTGAATTTGAAACCCATTAATGTAAATGTGTTTGATTTGGCAATGAGTTTAACATTTTTTGGTTTAAATCATTCAACCAAATAAGTTTTTTAAAGTGAAACCTCATTGCTTACCTTCTAAAGTCTAAACACATTAAAAAAACGCATCTTAAATTTGACGTATTTATGATTTGGGAACAAATCAAGAAACAAAAGCCTCTTTTTCAATTAGCAAACCCACCTATTGGTGTGTGGTGACCTAGTTAGTAAAACTCATGCTTAGAGAACACATTACAAGTCATGAGCTGAACATCATAGCTATTTACAAACAAAAAAGCAAATGTCCTCAATAATTTAAAGTGTGTCAAAAGTAGTAACAGAACCCATATTTACTTTGGAGAACAAGCTTCAAGTATTACGACACCTAGGATTAAAAAAAAGCAAACTGAGACAGAGATCAAACTAAGCTCGTTTTCTATTAAACCCAAAGAAAAGTCTCCTTCTTAGATCTCTACATTCCTATGGCACCGAAAATGTTTAAAAAAACGTAAGTAAACCCATTAGCTATCAGACAACTGAAAACAACACACCAAATGACAAATATTTTAAGATGTATATAAATCTATATGTGAGTGTGAGGTGGTTTTTGAGTGACCAGACAATAAAATCCAAAAATTTAATCAAGGAAGAACAATCTGAATTTTTTAATTTCTTGGTGTCTTATGCAATTCTTAAACTAGTTTTTTCATCACAATGCCCAACAAACACAAGGCACCAGTCCCCTGAGTTGAAACCAGTTTCAATTTGGAATCTCTATATAACTTGACTAGAAGACTTGGATGACAACAAACAAGACATGAAAACAAGTCATACGAGTGAAAAGACCATGAGAATGATATACGAAGCATCTCACCTAGCAGTAGACATAGTTGTTCATTGAGACATTTTACCAAACACTTCGTAAGCATATTAAAATCGTATCTTCATTTTAAGTAATGTCATCATCCATTCAGCTAATGACAAGATAAAAATCCTAAGCTAAAGATAGTAGAAGACACAATACAATCTATTGGGGGCTTATTTCACCCATTTTGGGTCAAGTGCCTCATTCACAGCTCCCTTTTCATGTATATCCATGCCCCAAACTACCATTCATTATAATGGAAAATCAACAAACGTCAAAGAATATAACATATACATGTATCGAATGTTACAAGTATATATAGCTTCAGATCCGAGATGAGAGATACAAGAGAGAAGGAGAATCAGACGCAAACCTGTCGGAGATGAGTGTTTTGGCGAAGATGAGCAGAGGCGGGGACGGACTGTAACCGAGTGAGGGCGGAGGCAAGGAGCAACCGACCAGCGACGGTGGCGGAGGCCAATCGCAGTGTGGCGGAGTGAAGCAACCGGAGCCGGAGTAGCTAGAGAGTCGGAGTAGAAGACTTGTAGTCGGAGTAGAAGATTTGTGAAGCAACCGGAGCCGTATCTATGCTATATGGGTTATATTACTATTTTTTTTATCTAAGAATGTTAGAAACCAAAAGTGAAAATGTTGAGGATGAAATTACTTGTAGTGGTTTAGTTTTAATCTTTTTTAAAAATTTAAATTTTTTTAACTTTCTAATTTATTGAGGATAAAATTACGAGGATGAAATTACAGACTGCAATAGGTTACTGAGTTAAATTTATAAAATTTATTGAATAACACTTATATATAAATAAAATAATTATAATATTTTAATGATGAATTATTTATGTTAATATTTAGATTAAATAGATTAGCAATAAATAATATTAATCAAATGAAAAGGTTGACAATGTAAAATAGTTATATATTTTATTTAATAGAAAACATAAAAAAAAGAATTACATGTAAGATGTAACTTTTCTATAAAAAAAAGTTGCATTTACTTTACATATATGCAACCTTTTTAAAATAAATGTTACTTTAACCTATAAAAAATGCAACCTTTCTTATAAATGTTGCCATTTTCAATCAAATTTGTAACTTTTTTTAATTAAAGGTTGCATTAGATATTCTTTTGCAACCTTTATTTTTTTAAACTTGCTTTAGAATCAAATGCAACTAATTATATAAAAGTTGCTTGTAAAAGGTTGCAATAGGCTCATTTTGTAGTAGTGACTCATCACTTTTTTCCTTCAAATTTTTTTTTTTCCAATCTATCATCAAGGCAATCTTTGCAAGGTTTTGAAGAATTTTTTTGGTAAAATAAGGTAATAATCTTATCTTTTTCATCTCTTTTGATTGTGTTGGAGTTATTTCATTCGTATAATTTCAATTCATTTGTTATTTAAATCTTTCAAGATGTCGAGATCCGAAGATAATGTTATCGATAACACTACAGAGTTTACCGCACCTGAGATATTTGTCAATTTATTATACATATACTTCTTATGTTCCGTGATGATATTTTTGTCAATCTATTATAACTGCGTATAATTATGTTTGTAAGGTCACCTGTGTCACAGATCTAATCTTGACGCGACGCCGTCCAACGAGTAAGGAATCCTCGTTAGTGGCTTAACGGATCGATCACGCACGGAACCCGGAGACTAACACAATGATAGTCGATCCAACGAACGACCCGACACGGTGTATTTCTCCGAAAGACTCTCTGAAATCAAGTCTAGCTCGTACGTGCACGGATACAAGCTCCGAAAATGAATTTCTCCAAAAGTCTCAAAATAAAACGGATTAACATATAATTATAGTGATTAGGTTCGAACTTAACAGATTAAGTTCGTTTAGGCCCAAGCCCACGAGCTTGTCCAATACCCTACGAACTTAGCTTCACTAAGTTCGTCTAGGTATGGATAAGTTCGAACCCTAGCCTTTGAACTTATTATAGAACTTATCTTTCAACTTATCTTTGAACTTATCATGCAAATGTAAACATCATGCACAATCATGATCAAACATATGTGACTTGTATTAATAAGGCCTTGTCTATTACATTTGACTATCTATCACATATCTAGACTGATATCGTCACACAGGCTGTACCAACAGACTCCCCCTTGACGATAGCTTCTAGTTAGATATTCATTAACCTATAGAACTAGGCTTATTCAAAATACTACCTGCAAACAATCCCTGCTCTACACAAACCTTTACAACTTGCTGATATTTTTTGCCTTTATACTTCATATGCTCATCAAACGAGAATTCTTGATCATGAAGCTTGAGCAGATCATTCTTTGACAAGTTGACTAGGTGTAAGGGATCATACACCTTCAAAATCACTTTTTCATCCTCATCTTCCATCACCGCTTCACATGTCTCACTGTCAACATACCACCAGTTGAGTTTACCTAAGACATCTTGAGGCATTGGCTTTAGAGGCACTTTCTATAAACATCTAACTGGCTTGTAATACATCTTCATCCAAGGCCTGCCAGTTAGAGGATCTATTCTTGTATGGTCCATTACTCTCTTGCCCATTCTTGGATTGAGCCTTTCAAACTTCCTAGACCTCCCTTCCCTTCTGATAATCTTGGCAATCACTTCAGCGTAGGGATCATCTCCGATGTTGACGAGCTCTTTCCAGGCTAAGGCCTTTATCTCAACTTTAGGTAAAGAGTTGAAGTCCTTCAATTTTCTCCTCAAATACTGTAGACCCTCCTTTCACTTAAAAATAAAAAATTGCAGTTCTCGATCATAGAACCAGCTAAGTATGCTCCCAGACAGCTTTCCAGAACTAAGCACTTTCATTTTCTCTTTTAATGACAAAGCCTTCTTCTCTATCCTAAACCACAACTTTTTATTTTCTTCAGCTGTGAGTTCCTTATCAGGCACTCCAGATTCTGATTCAGCATTAAAGGCAGCTTTAAGCACCTCGATGTCAATCACATTCTGTTCTGCAGTCTTATACGCCTTGTGATAGGTTGTTTCTGGACAACAATCTCATCAGCCTCGTCTTCTTCATCAACTAGGACTTCATCATCTGATTTCCAATCTGGAACATTTTCTAGCACAAACTCTCCTTCTTCAAGTTCTTCCAGATCGTCCTCAAAGTCAAAATTCACTTCCTCATCATCATCTATTCCGGCTAAGGCTCCAATCATTTCTTGCTCAACGAGCTCTGACGTTTCGGGAGCCTTACATTTTTCTTTATCTCCTCCTGAGCCCGATGATCCAGGCTCCCCCTGAACTTCAGCTGGCTGAGCAGTCTCGTGTGGAAGATCTGCTAGCTCACTATTTTTCTGTTGAGAATCTGGGTCACAACCTTCATCATCTCCATCTTTACGGCTTCCCCTCAATTCATCGCCCCGGCAACTACTCTCCCCTTGAGCTTGAAGATCTTTCAATATTTGTTGTGCAAGGGTCTGAAGAGTCAGTATCTAAGTTTGCTGGGCAGTTATAGTTTCTTGTTGGGAAGAGATCGTTTGCTGAAGTTGAACATTTTGCAGCTCCAATCTAGAATTGTGCTGTTGAAGCTCATTCTTAGCTTGCGAAAGCTGAAAGAATTGGATTGTCTGGAGGTCTACCTTTGCTTTCAAGTCCAAGAAGCTTTGGTTGTCTGTAGATGGAATGAATGTTGATAGCATAGAGGTTGATGTAGATGGAGTGATGGTTGCGGAAAATGGAACGGCAGTTGAGGTGGATGGAGCTTCTTGACTTATTCTTTGACGCTTTGCCCTTTGTTGGCTTGTAATCAAGGCTTCCTCTTCCAACACAAAATCTGCATCACCTTCGTCTTCGTCTCTGAGAGCAGGACGTGTTAATTTACATCTGCTCACAACAAGCCTAGATCCATGTCTTTCAAAGGAAATTGGTGGATTGACAGCTTCCCTTAACTCTTCTTCTGAGCTTGAATCTGAATTAGATTCAGAAGTTGTCTCAACATTTCCTTCTGTCGCTTCTTGACTTTCTAATCCTTCAGTTGCAGCTACAAGAGGCTGATAATCATCAATTTTCCTGAATATATCATCCATGTCAGAAGGCGGTTCCAAAATATCTTTTACAAGCTCCTCAATTATACTTTCTTGAGCTGTTGCGCATTGGGCAAAAATTTCTTCTAACGTCTGAGCCCTCGGGTCAGTCTGGGGTCCCGATGTGAAAGGCCCTGTTGCCGCTGTCGCTATACTTGATGAAGGGACTTCCCGAGCAACCGGTTCTTGCCTTGCCGGAGCTTGTTGCTGTGGAGCTTGTTGCGGAGGAACTTCATTTATCCAATCTTCTCCCTCTGGAGCTACGAAATCCGGATCGATGACTGCTCCAAATAGCGGAGCCACTTGGGGCCTTACTTGTTCTGCCCTTCTTGCGTTGTGGCACTGGCAATCTGTGAAGATTCGCTTATCAATGACGGCTACTGACGTCTGTTCTGACAATGTCGGTAATTCTGGCAGAAAATGTCTGATGATCATCATGATAAACCTCGGATTCATCAAAAACCTTTAATGGGTTGGAGCAGAGATTTGGTGCATAAACTCCCCAAAGAATAGCTCAGAAAAGTTGTAAGGCTTGTTGTACACCAAAGAAATCATCGCTGATTGTAGCTTAGACACCATTGTGTCAAAACCTGTCTTCTTGGGTGCAAAGCATACCATTATTACGTGCACCAGATAGCGTCATTGCCCTATAAGCCCACTCTTTACGTATGATGCCTTCGTAATATCTTGGGCGTATCTCATCCTTAAGAAGGCCGCCTGCCTGATGGGAGCTGGGTAGTCTATGGGACCATCTTCTTGTTCTATCGTCCCCAACTGCAGAATAGTATGCAGATGATTAGCTGAGAACGCAACTGGTCGTCCACCGACAGTGGCCTTTAAAAGCGTCGAAACAGCGGTGCAGTCAACTTGTAGCGATTGCCAGAATTGGCAAACATACGAGAGAATGATCTGCGGGTTATGCGTGAGCGCATACGCCACCCGTGATTGTGACAGGAATTCAAGCATCTGTCTATAAGGTTGAGCCTCTGGCAGCTGAAGATCAACAGCCATAATCATGTTGCGCTTATTGAAAAAAACACGATCTCTCATATCTACACACAAATCAAACATTTAAAATGTTAGAAATTAATGTTGGAAAAATTAAAGTTATTCGAACTTGTTTAAATTCGAACTTGATTAAATTCGAATTTGAACATCTTCGAACTTACTTAAATTCGAGAATACAAGTCCTTCGAACTTACTTAAGTTCGAACAGTCTTTTGACCTTCGAACTTATTTAAGTTCGAGAATTCTATTTGAACATGTCTGTCTTTGAACTTATAGATATTTTTGACAAGTTCGAAGTCCTGACAAGTTCGAACATGAAGTACAAGTTCGAAGCCGGCTAGTTGAACATCAAAACTCATGATTTAATCCTTTTTAGACTTAAATGGCCAATGAATCTAGTCCTAAAAGGTTCTAATCGAGTTTATTAAGGTTCCTTATTAATTTTTATACACTTAAACTTATAGTTGGTAACCCTATAGTTTTCGGTCATTTAAAACCCAAAATACATGATTAACGTCCATTTAACCTCGCAACAAGTACTTACTTTTCTATTTAGAAGTAAACCTAAAGTGAAATCTTGTAAGTTCGAGTGCAAATAGTTGAATATTCGTGAAACATGGATCAAATTCGAAAACTCGACAAGTTCGAGAAGAAGTTCGAAATCGCCGGATAAGTTCGAGAGTACAAGTTCGAATGTAGGTGCATTAAATGAACACTGTTGACCTATTTATATCCAAACTACTTCGGACTTATGTTAAGTTCGAACCTGCAGCAAGTTCGAATGTAACTTCGAACTTAGCTGATGTTCGAATATAATTGAAAATTTTGAATATTCTTGAATAAAATCCAACCTTTTCAACTTTTTCACTTGACAGATTTTTTCAACTTTGCGAGACATTCACACTAAGCAATAGATTATCACGCAATTTTGTTTCTTCAACTAAAAATGCATCCTAGTAACTTTGACCTAGTTCCTATTTATTAAAATTAAGATACTCTAAGCTAAAATAATATAAAATTAAATTAAATTAAATAAAATTAAATAGAGTTAAATTAAATTAACTCAAAAATAATTTAAGGATAAAAATACACTAACAAAATATTTTTGTGAGATAGTCAAAGAAGGTTCAATCAGATAGCGGTGTCAAACGCACTTTCAGTATTTCACTTTCACACTTAGGAATTTTTTATTCCTTTGATTGTTTGTCGTAACATACACTTCAAGGTAATTGTTGGTATGTTTCCTTTTAAATATTCAACACTTTGGAATTTCCTTTGGCCTTTTTATTTATCAAGAAACTACCTTACGTGTCCCATACTTAGACATACGTCTATGATCAAGGCAGACACACAGTAATTATGACTTTTTGGTATTTGCAAATTATCTTTAAAAGGCAAACGGCAGACACAGAAATGTATTTACATACAACAGAGTGTCTTAGTTTGTCTTAGAGTTCCTCTTATGTTAGCAAGAGATCGGTAACAGGTTTGTACTCACGTACAACAAAGCGACATATCTTGCTAGTTTAAGTCAAAACAGCGGTGACAGGTCTGTACTCACGTACAACAAAGCGACTTGTTTTGACTTCCGTTACTTTTCAAAACCTTTTTTTTTCTTTGTTTAAGATGTATTTTGATGAAGCTATACATCCCCCATATAAATTTGCATACCTCATTCATAATCATTGTCTGTATATCTCTAACATAGAAATTAAGACCTTTTGGTCATACATCTAAGTTAGTTACACATATAACATTTTCTTGATTATTTTATTAGCTTTTAGGAGTTCCTTCATGTATTATGTGTAACAACCTAGTTTTAACTGAACTTTTAATTTTTGTATTTGACTTAATAATGTAATTTTAATCACATTATTTGTGTTTTAGTTTAATTAAATAATTTCATTACTTAATTAAATTACAACACAAATAATGTAATTAAAATTACATTATTAAGTCAAATACAGAAATTAAAATTTCAGTTAAAACTAGGTTGTTACAGAATGGGCTCCATCACGCACAAACTTCGTCCCCGAAGTTAGCTATGTTCGAACAGACTTGGATATGTAGCTTTCATGACATCTTTTGATTCCCAAGACTGATGCGAACCTTTGTGGTGTTTCCACTGAACGAGCACCATCTGCACCTCTTTATTTCGAATCTTTTTGGTCTTTGAGTCCAGAATACACTCCAGCTCTTCAACCACGCGAAGCTTCTCATCAATCTGCAGATCAACATGTGGTATCTGAACTTCTCTTTCATCAGCTAAACTCTTTCGCAGATGACGAAGCTAAGAAGCTAACTTCGAGGACGAAGTTTGTGCGTGGTGGAGCTCATTCTGTAACAACCTAGTTTTAACTGAACTGTTAATTTCTGTATTTGACTTAATAATGTAATTTTAATTACATTATTTGTGTTGTAATTTAATTAAGTAATGAAATTATTTAATTAAATTAAATATTATAATTATAGCAACATACTTGACAAGAATAAAAGATTAGAAATTTAACCGTTTAAATAATTTATTTAAAAGTAATGAGAAATATATAATTTAAAGTTAAATTATATACTATGTTAAATTATAAAGTTCAATTATTAAAGGAAAGTGATAAAGAAAAGTTTAGTACCCAAAGTGAGAATTTTGAAAAATTAAGAAATATATATACCCAAACTTGGATATCTGCTCATTCCTTCATCTACAAAATATAAAAAACTCTCTGCTCTCTCTCTATACCTACGGTTTCCATCTTTCTCTTCTTCTAAATCCGTCAAGAAAAGTTGTAACGAAAGTGAAATTTAAGACAAGAAATTCATCAACAAGTATCACACAACAACATTCTACAAGATTTAAGGTAAATATTCATCACAAACTTGTTCTTGGTCCATTTGAAACCCATGGTTTCTATAAGTTTCATGAACACAAAAGTTTCTCCAAATTATCATAAATTAAAAAGATTAAGTGTTGTAGGTTTAAAATAATTCACATACATGTAAAAATTATGTGTATAAATTGTTGTATTTGTTGATGTTAATTAAAAAAAACAGATTGAAAAAGAAACCGTGCAGTGTTGTGTGTGTTTTCATGTTACCGAAACCCAAAATGTGGGTTACCGAAACCTACCACACTACCGAGACCATTTCGTATACCAAAACTTTTATATGATACCGAAACCATGTAACTAATACCGAAACCCACAAGGTTTCGGTAATATCCATACTACCGAGACCCATTGCATGCTACAGGAACAATACCGAGACCATATATATATATATATATATATATATATATATATATATATATATATATATATATATATATATATATATATATATATATATATATATATATATATATATATATATATATATATATATATATATATATATATATATATATATATACCGAAACCCACCCTTGAAACTAAGCATTGCTTATAGTTGTTGTTTAACCTTTTTACAGGAAAAGATAACGGAAAGACACCTGCTGGACCTAGTTCTTAAGTCTTTCAAGAATCAAGTTGAAGGTTTATATAGACCACTACTCAACAAACTTTCGGTACGATGATTGTGGTGGTCTGGGTAGATTTACTTTGATTGTATGGTGACGTGTATTAGATTAGTCTTGTACCCTTTATACGTTTAATTTGAATATTGTAATTCGTACTGAAAATTGTATTAAACTTAATCCTAAATGTTTGTACCTGTAATTTGAAATTCCACAATATAATTACTCTATCTTAGTTATGATTGATATTGTGTTGCAATTTGTGGGACCTAGACATTGAGGACTGCCCCGTAAGGGGAGGTCTTCACATTATGCCTACCAACACATCTGACAAGAATGTGTATATCACTTAGATTTTATGGTGCATTATGTGTGAAAGCTTAACACTTAGAGTTTGTTAGACTGTGCAAATTTTCGTCACTTTGAACCTATGACTCTAAGACTTATCTCATTTTTTAATATTCTCTTTTTTTGAAATTTTTTTATGGTTTTCTCTCTTTTTTTTCTTTTGTTTTTAGTTTTTCAGTAAAATACACTAAGAAACTAAACTAATAAGTTACTACTAAAAAAAGAAAAAAAGAAAAACTACTAAGGTCAAGTTACTCTGGATTACGCATGCCATTTAGTTGAACTAACAATTCAAAGCGTGACCTATCAAATGCTTTGGTGAAAAGATCCGCATTATTGTCTTCCGTTGCAACTTTTACCAGTTTTATCAAGTTTTTTTCAGCACAATCACGTATAAAATGATGTCTTATGTCTAGTGCTTAGTCTTACTGTGTTTAACTGGATTATTTGTTATGGCAATAGTAGACTGATTGTCTATCCTAATGGGAGTATGAGTATAAGTCAAACCGTAATCCCGCAATTGTTGTTGAATCCACAGAACCTGTGAACAGCAACTACCAGCAGCTACATACTCGGCCTCGCACGTTGATACGACTACCGAAATTTGTTTCTTGCATTGCCAGGATACAAACCTCCCTCCAAGGAACTGACAACCTCCAGTCGTTGATTTCCGGTTCAAACTACATCCACCATAGTCAGAATCTGTGCAGGCCTCCAATTCCAGATCTCCATCAGCATGATACCAAAGTCCCAGCTTCGGTTTCGACTTCAGGTATCCCAGAATCCGCTTCACGGTTTTCATATGCATTTCCTTCGGATTAGCTTGAAACCTGGCACAAATACACACAGCAAACATTATGTCAGGTCTAGAAGTAGTTAAATACATAAGTGACCCGATCATGGCCCGATATAAAGTCGGATTCACATCAGTATCACTATCTGTACCCGGTCCGAGATTATGATTCACTTGAATCGGAGTACTGAAATGCGCGGTCAGCTTTGTTCCTTTCATCCCGAAGCGCTCCAAAATGTCGTAGACATACTTCGTCTGATGAATAAACATTTCTTCTTTCCTTTGTTCAACTTGTAAACCGAGAAAGAAGTTTAGCTCTCCCATAGCACTCATCTCAAACTTCGACTTCATAACCTTTTCAAAATCCTTGCACATTTGCTCGTTTGACGACCCGAAGATGATGCCGTCTACGTACACTTGTACCAGATTAAAATCTTCACATTTCCTTTTCACGAATAATGTACTATCAATTCTCCCTCTCTCAAACCCATTGTCTAAGAGGTGAGTTGACAGTGTCTCATACCAAGCCCTAGGTGCCTGATGCAATCCATACAGAGCCTTATCAAGTCGATATACTTTGTCGGGATACTTAGGATCAGTACACCCTGTCGGTTGCTCGACATACACCAATTCCTTCACCTTGTCGTACAATAAGGCACTCTTGACGTCGAGTTGATATACCTTAAACCCTTTGAAGGACGCGAAAGCTAGAAACAATCGAATTGCCTCAAGCCTCACCACTGGTGCAAACACTTCATTATAGTTTATCCCCTCTTCCTGGTTGAACCTTTTTACCACGAGTCTTGCCTTGTTACGAGTAACTATGCTCCGATCATCCCGTTTACACTTAAAGACCCATTTGGTCCCTATAGCAACTTGTCCTCGAGGCAGCGACACTAACTCCCATACTTCAAGCTTTCTGAACTGTGACATTTCCTCTTGCATAGCTTCAACCCAAGAATTGTCTTTCAAAGCCATTTGCACATTCTTTGGCTCTACTTGTGAGATGAAACACGAGTATAAACACGTGTGAAACGCCTCGGAGTCGTTGATCATCGATAACAGCACTGTGTTATTATTCACACTACTCCTAGTTCTCACACCTAGACATGGCAATGGGGCGGGGCGGGGCGGAGATTTCAGTTCCCATCCCCATCCCCGCTTCTTAATCCTCTCCCCAATCCCCGGCCCCATCCCCGTCGAGGAATGAGTTTATATCCCCAACCCCGTCCCAATCGGGGATCGGGGATCCCCGTCGGAGAATCGGGTTTTTCAAGTTCCTAAAATATTATTAATTTTAAACTGTAAATAGTAATTTAGCAGAAAATTTTATGTAAATAAACTTTAAAACAAATCAATTCAAACATATTTGAGTTATTTACATATATAATTTATAATTTATAATGAAACTAAAACAAAAAAATGTTTGCAAAAGATTTATAAAACCACTAAAATGAAAAAAAACAATAGTATTTTAAACTATAGAAAAGTCATATACAATAATATTTAATATATTATAAAAAATGTAATGAATAATTTACATTGTAAAGTTAAATATATATATATATATATATATATAATAATCTATATTAAAACATAAAACATAATCGGGGTCGAAGATTAAAGTGTCTCCCATCCCCGCCCCATCCCCGTTAATTTAAATCGGGGATTCCCCGTCCCCGTCCCCATCCCCGGTCAAATCGGGGTCGAGTTACGGGTTCCCCGTCGGGTATGGGTTTTTTTTGCCATGCCTACTCACACCGGCATGTGGATTCCCTATGATTCCCTCAATTGGATGATCCTTATTTATTCTCGATGTCTCAATCTCATCGACCTGAAGATTATCTCCCAAATTCGAACCTATTTCACCTACTGGGGGTATGACTTCAGACGGAGTAACTTCTTCCTCATGATCACTATCTTCGGAAGTAGGATCACTTGTCTGATTCTCATTCGTAGGTAATTCAGGTTCATTATCGGCTGGAGACCCATCTTCTGTCGTTGTAGTCTCAGATGTTGATGGAATGTTTGATCTTGGAAAACCTCTACACTCGTCGTTGAGATTCAATGATGAGAAGTCATTTTCCACAGAACCTGCATTTCCACTAAACGGTATGTTAAATGATTCAAACACAGAGTCATAATTAAATAACCATTCAGGACCAGTTTGGGGTTTATGTGAATAACTTGTTACGTCAATGTTAAACACAATTTCAACCGTACCATTTGTTTTTGTTAAAAACCCTCTTGTTTGGTGAATTAGGAACGTAACCTAGGAAATATCCTTCGTCAGCCTTTTCACCG
This sequence comes from Centrapalus pauciflorus, assembly GCA_020465985.1. NCBI lineage: Eukaryota > Viridiplantae > Streptophyta > Magnoliopsida > Asterales > Asteraceae > Centrapalus > Centrapalus pauciflorus. The sequence continues at coordinate 88,525 of JAANYP010002872.1, forward strand.
AACTTAGGTTGATTCTTGGTTTTAATAAAGTACACGGTACCCCAAACGGTTCAAAGCCAGTCAAATTTGGTGGTCTTTTATTTAGAAATTCATAACAGGTTTTGTTCAGTGATTTGACAGTAAGGACCCGGTTTAAAACATGACAGGTGGTATTCACTGCCTCCCCCCAAAACATGGTAGGAAGCTTTGAATCCGAGAGCATGGTCCTTCCTGCCTATATCAAAATCCTGTTCTTACGTTTGGCCACCCCATTTTGTTGTGGCTCATAAGGTGCACTAAATTGATGCACTATGCCTTTAGTTAAACAATATACACAAATTACTGCATTCTTAAATTCTGTTCCATTATCACTCCTGATACGTTTTACCCTTGTCCTATAAAAGTTCTCGACTTGGTCTAAGAACCTAATCAGCGTGCCTGCTGTTTCGTCCTTTATAGCTAAAAAGAAAACCCAAGAGAAACGTGAGTAATCATCAGTAACAACTAAACAAAACCAACTACCACCTATGCTCCTTTTGTTGATTGGAACGAAGAGATCCATATGCAGCAAATCGAAGGTGGAAGCGATCGAGTTTTGAGTCTTGGACATGTGTGACTTTTTATGTTGTTTTTCCTTTTTGCACGGTACACACTTGTCTTCGAACTGAAAACTCTTCAGTGGAACACCTTGCACCGGTCAATTTTTCGTGATGTAGTTCATTTTCCTGAGGTGCAAGTGTGTCGTGCGTCTGTGCCACAGTAGAGATTCGGATTCTGAACCTTTAGATAGTAGACAAATCGTTCCCATCGATGAGTCTGATACATTCATGTCCATCATGTATAGATCATTCACCCTTGGGGCTCTCATCATGATCCACTCTTCAGGTATTTTGAATCCCGGCTTCAGCACTAACACTTCATTTTCAGTAAAAATAACTAAATTCTTCTTATCACATATCTGAGAGACACTAATGAGATTGTGATCAAGTTTATCGACGTGGTAAACTTGATTAAGTGTGATATTATGGTAGAATTGAGCAAGTCTCATGTGAGTCCACGTGATATTCTTGCTTTTATAAAGGATCGAAATGAAAATAATTCATCATCGTTAAAAAATGTGTACAATGAAAAGTATAAACGTAAAACCATCAACGATGATGGTAAAACCCCAATGGAGGTTCTTTTCACCGCTTTGAATTGTAAGGGATTTCTGTATTGACTTAATTAAAGTGAAGCTACTTATGAATTGGTTGATCTATTTTTTTGTCATCCAATATCTTTAATGATCTGGAGATAATTTCCACAAGTTCTATTAATTGATGTCACATACAAGACAAATAGGTATACAAAATATATTTTATATGTCAAGATCAAAATCACCTAAGATTAACTGGTTTGAATAAATCAGAGTTAAACCAATAACCTTGTTTTGAATCAAAATCCAATTAAGAAGTTTGCGGAATAACACTTAATTGTTTTAAGAAAACTTTCAGAACAATAAAAGAACATATAATCAAATAATATCGAAACCTTTATATTACCAAACTCTGATTACAATCACCTCTAATCTGTTTGATTAGACGAAGAACACAAACTGTTCTTAGGGTTTTTCAACCTTAGAGGCTTTGGAAACTTAATCAGAATGCAATTACAATATGAATTCTTAGGCAATGAGATTACATGAGAAAGACCTAGTCTATCTCTATTTATAGCCTTCTGATTTGTTTCCTTGACGAACTGTGATTTCTCTGGTAGTAGATATCTTTGGAAGATCTTCAAATCTTGAAATCTTTATCACTTCCTGATTTGTAGCACTTTCTGTTATCTGTCTGTTGAGCAGCTTGAACTTTAACTCTGGCAGCTTGACCTTTTGAACTAGCAGCTCGAGTTTCTTGAACTAGCAGCTCGAACTTTGTAATTACACAGAAATACTACTAACAGTATGAGAAATCCTAACTAACAGCTTAAAATACTTAGATTATTTCCCAACAATCTCCCCCTAACTTAAATTCTTAACAAAAGACTTTAAGTTTCTTTACACATAAGGAAATATATACAAAGTAAGACTGTTATGCACAAACTAAGGCATCTAAAAACATACATATTACAGCTGTGTAAGCTTCTGCCTTATAGCTTTTATGAAGTCTCTTAAGCTCTTCTCTATCACATTCTATATTCATTGAGCTCATCTGTTGTAAATCAAGAAATTCAAAACTATAGAATCTGCTGGATCTGTCTGCAAGTTTGAGTCTGTATGTCATGGATTTTTCATATAGATCAATCTGTACAATCTTCACTTCCTTGGCAGCTTCTATATCCATTCTTGTGGATTCTGGATCAATCATACTTCGAAGATCTTTTATGTTATTCTGAACCCATACTATTGGTGACCTAGAGTGACTAGCCTTCCCAATATTGTGCATCTGGATTAGCTCATCTCTAGTCATCTTCTGAACTACTCGGATCAGGCTCTTATACTCCTCTTCTGGACCAGCTTTTCTTTTATTTACAAAATGATATGGCAGATCAATATTGTCCATTGATTTGGCATACCAGTAAGTAACTGGAGGTTTGGAGAAGTCATGTTGATCAAGAGCCTATTCTATTTCCATTGCCTTCTGTAGTTGTTGATCAAACATAACTCTTTTGACTTGATCAAACTTTGCCTGATAGATAACTTCAGGTTGGGGTACAACAATAGTTTGAGAAGGATCTTGGATCTGTTTAGATGTCTTTTCCTCTTCTTTTGCCATTTCTTTATCGTACAGAGCCTGGAGTTTCTCTGTGGGCCATGATTGTACAATGACTTTTGAAACACCAGCACCTACAGAATAGCTTATCATAAAACTACTATGTTCAACCTTTGAAGGCCCTGTCGGCCTTTTCCACTTCTTCTGTCCTTCTTTGACCACAAATCCACGTAAGTAGTCTCCAAGGGTTTCATCACCATAGAGGCTTGGGCTTGCTGATCAAGGATTTGGTCTTATTCTTCTGCCAATTTTCTGGACAATTCAGCATCAGCAGCAACTTGGGCTTCCTTTGAAACAAATTTGATCTTTGGAGTCTAAATCAGAATACCCTTTCCTTCATCTGAAGCTGCTGCTTGAACTGCTGCTGTTGCTTGGACTGCTGAGGATGGTTCTTGAATTCTTTCTCTGATAGACACCCCTCCTGGATTTTTAAGAGAAGCAGCTTGAGCTTCTGGACTAACAGTTTGAGAAACTATTGGGACTGTTAGCCTAGAAGCTGAAGCTGCCAGAGGTGAACTTGAAGCTGTTTGGACTGAGAGTGGGATCTCCTGATTCTCCCCCTCTTTGGATGCATTGGTTTGATCAGAATGACCAAATTAAAACCATTGCCAACAGGGTTTGAATATGCTTTTCAAGATGAACAATCTTGTTTCCATATAGCTTCAACCCTAGCTGAAATTGGGCAAGCTTTTGTTGTTGGACTGCTGAGAGCTGTTGTAGTGCAATAATTTGTGATCCCTGTGCAGCAATAGTGGACTTGTAATGTTCCAAAATAGCTACAACAGGTTTCAGTTGTGGATCCGTCAAAGCCATGAGTTGCAGACTAGCATCATATAGTATACCACCTAATTACCCTATTCCCTTTATGTGGAAGAAAGAAAATAAAGGAACCCGCAAATATTGGTAAAACTACAATTATTGTTAACCAAGGAAATTTGTTCGTGGTAAAGACAAGATACACTTGGACCAGAAAACCTGTCACACCCTGCTACCCCGGTTGGCAACGAAGCGTGACGTCGCGGAAGCGTAACCATAATCATAATGAACGACCACTACATGGACGTTTTCAAAAATACATCGATATAACTTTAAAAGGTAGAAATGTTTTACATAACCCGTAAATAATAAAGAGTAGTTCGCAAGGTACAGAGATTTAAATACATAATTAAATTATCCAAAATAATGCAAATAAATCTCCGACGGTTTGAAAAGAATGCGACTCCTTAAGTGCGGAAGCTTGAAAGTGGTTACTTCTGAAGGCATACTTGCCTTAATTACCTGAAAATACATGCTAAAATACGTCAACAAAAATTGTTGGTGAGCTCATAGGTTTACGCGAAAAGACCAGTTGTATGGACATTATCAGATGAGTTGAATTTATAAAATCATAAATTCCGTGTATGTATTACATAAACCATCATGCAACCGAAGCTTAATTAGAATGAGTTTGCCCTGTGCAGTATTCCCATACGTAATACCGTGTGTTGAATATATATGCACTCGCTGTTAGCCGAACCGAGCTAACACGAATGGGGGACATGACTCCCAATAGATCTATCCACAATATACTCGCGCTTACAAATAAATGCAATTAACGGTTCATGATATAAGGGCTGATGGAATCCGAACATGTAATACATATAAGAAATAAACAGTTTTGATGTCCATATGAAAAACAGTGCATGTATTTCCACCCCAATAGATAGTGAAAAATAGGGGCTATGAAGACTCACCGAACTTGTGATGGCAAAATATGCGCAAAATGCAAGTTTGCGTAGTTTGATGGGTGATGAAACCGGAGATGTTTAACCGAGTCCTAAATGATAATAAGGACTTAATATTACTAATATATGATAATATGTATATTTATAGATTTTTATGTCTTAAATCACCCAACATTACAAGTTTATAAATAAGATTTGCTTAAAACGTCAAGTTTATATATATATACAATTTTCCAGCTTTTTCGGAGGTTTTTCGGCCTACTTTGAGGCTGTTTTTGACCAAGCTCCAAAATGTTTTAGACTTTGGTTTTCTAGGACATTAAACTACTATATACAAAGGATTTTTAGAATCAAGAACGGCCATTTTTCGAGTTGTTTAGGTTGGTGAAAAAGCTCGTTAAAAACGCTATGTTGGCCATTTTTGAGCTGTCAAACTTTCGGTTTCTCAAATAATTTCTGGAGGTCTTAAACTTCAAAATAAATTATGAAAAATTGCAGATCTATAGTTAAGATATAGATCTAACTTTTGAGACGAGAATCAACCCATTTCGTTGAGTTATGAATTAGTTATGATTTTTCAAAGTCGACATAAATTTTCTGCCGAAAATCCGTAGTTTATAAACTTAAAACAACTTATGATTCTTGTTGTTCATTCCAAGACTACTTGTATAAAAGTCATAATAGTTATAAAAACACATATATTTCACATGTTTTCATAATATTAACACTTTTATAATGTGTTCATATATTCATATGCATATTTAAAGAAACAACTAAAAATAAAAACTAGAAACTTATAAACTTGAGTTTTTATGAAACTTGTTGTTGTAGGTGATTATATATATTATGCAAGACTTATATAAACATAAATATAAGATGATATAAGCTAGTATTTACTTACTTTAATGTGTTAGAGGAATGAAAATGAGTAGAATACTTGATCTTGAAAGAGTTGCACAAGAAATTCTCCTTGAACACTTGAAGAACAAAAAGATTTTTGAGGTGATGTGTGTGTGGCCCTTATGGCCGGATTTGAGAGAGGGAGGGAGAGAGTTTTTGAGTTGATGAAGGTGTGAAGAATGAAGAGGATTTGGGTCTCTATTTATAGAGGAAAGTTGGAGGTTGAAATGATGTAAGATATGGAGGTTGAGTGTAAGATTTTAATGAAATGAAAGAGGGATGGTGAAGAAGGATTTGATCTTGATAGGTTGAGTAAAAAAAATATTTATCAAGTGTCCTTGTGTCCTTCACAAGGCCGGCCATATGGGGTATTTTAAATGTATTTTCATTTTTTTTTTGTATAAAAGTATTTAGAATGTATTCTTGTATTTTCCTTTTCTTGTAAATTCAAAAATACTTTTGAATGCATTGTTCTAATGAATTGTTTTAGTCTTGCATAATTAAGGTTAAGTAATTGTATTAGTGTATGATTAGTGTTACTAATCATAATTTAATTATGTACTTAGTTGAATTAATCCCTTATATCGTAAATTGATCGGATTAATTGATTTCCCGATTCATCGCACCGATGAATTTGATTCTAATTGAGTTGAATTTTCTAATAAACCTTGTTAATCACTTGATTAATTTCTAATGACCACTGATTAGGCTATAATTGACTATTAAATGTAGATTAGGTCATTATTGCTAACCTGGTTTAGTGTCGGATGTTACAAAACCTGTGCCCAAAAATAATCTTCAAATGATAAAGGGATTTGAGATCTATCACTGGCACCAATACCAGATGTATTAGAAGCATTTGGGCCCATTTGTTCTTGGTACCGGGGACTTCCAAAAAGTGCTTGCACACCCTTTGTTGCCATGGGAGTGGTCTTAGGTATGTTGGAACTGTCCTGTGCCCCTTGTGCAAAGACATCAGTAGTTCCAGCCACAGAACCCATATGAACATCCTCAGAAGGGATGTTCACCTCCATATTGAGGGTGAGAGTGTCCTCAGTGGGTGCCCTTTCGATATGTTGTGCAAGAGTATCCTCTTGCGCAGGGATATTTGGCTCTGGGTGTTGGACTGAGGAGGAAGGAACACCTGCAGTCCGTTGTCTCTTTTTAGTGTATATTTTTATTGGTGGGGCTGGTGAGGTACGTGTGGTAGAAGGATCAGAGGGGATATTTGTATCATGAGGAGTGGGTTGGGATCCTGTGGGTGGAGCAGTAATGTGGGGCTGAGCCTGCTCAGGAACCTCTCCTCTGTTTCTTGGAAAGATAGCATGCATTGCTTGAGGCAATGAGACATCAACAGAAAGAAAATTGGCACTTTGTTTTAAAAATCTTTTAACAGATGGCAAAGAGTGCCTATGGGAAACATATATCCTTTTATGTATTTTTAATTTATTGCAAGAGTTTGCAATTATTTCAGACAAAAACCGAGGATACATCAAAAATTTCCCATTCTTTAAGGCATGATGCCTCAACATCCCTTGAAAAATCACATTTGAAAAATTGAACTGTTGGCCTGTGGATAAGCAAACTATAGCAGTTGCAATATTTGAAGAAAACTCAGACCAACCAGTTCTTTTAGGGCTTAAACATTGTTGAATAATGTGTACAAGGTATTTCCATTTGGGGCCAAAGTGTGCTTTGAAGAAAGTATAAGAATCAGTTGGTCCCCTATACCCTATTTCAAAAAGACCTTCATGTAGAGCAGTGAGAGAGAGATCTGTTATACCTGAAGCATCTTGCAGATGCAAGTGTTGTCGAATAGATTCTTCTGAGATGGTGATGGTATGACCATCAATGGTAGAAACAAGAGAAGTGATTTCATCTTGTGTACTCAGAGTGGCTTTATTCCATAACTGCTCTATGTGAGATACGTATATAGTGGGGTTTATAGTGAGAGCATAGTTGATGGATGAACTGCGAAGGAAATCCATCATTTCATGAAAGGGTTGCAGTTCAGCATCTTTGAGGGTGTATGGGAGGCAGTTGTGATCTTTAACAAACTCCATTGATGCTCAAGAACGAGAAACGATAGGGTTTGGCTCGTAGAATTGAGAATTGCACAGGGAGAGAATGAAGGGGCTCTGGAAGATATTTTGCAACAGGTAGTTGTAATCAAACAAAACTGGGACTTTAAGGGTTTGGATTTTTTAAAAATATCTAGTCTTGCGTACAACATCCTTAGGAATGACTAAAATGCCCTGCACACTTAACAGACCAAGTGAACAACTAACAGTTCGAGAAAATGAACTAGCAGTTTGAGAATAGTCTCAAGCTGTTAGTTATTTACTGAGCAGCATCTAATGAAATAGTGTCTCCCCCTTAACTAAGCACATATAGTAAATCGTCTTCACAGATTATAGAGGATGGTAATGCAAGATAGATTAATCCATGTTTACCATACCAATATTTGATACCAGAAAGGTGAATCTTCCTACATCAAAAGGTTTAGTAAAAAGATCTGCTAACTGATCATCAGTATGAATTTTGGTAACTTGGATTAACTTCTTTTCATTACAATCTCTTATAAAATGAAATCTAATATCTATGTGCTTGGTTTTGGGAAACTTTACTGGATTTTGTACAATACTGATTGCACTTGAGTTGTCAACGTAAATAGGAGTAGATAGAAAGTTCATACCATAGTCTTTTAGTTGGTTCTGAATCCACATAACCTGAGAGCAACAGCTGGCAGCTGCAACATATTATGCCTCAGTGGATGAAGTGGATACTGTGGCTTGCTTTTTGCACTGCCAAGAGACTAGTCTTGTTCCTAGATATTGACATCCTCCCGTTGTTGATTTTCTGTCTATGTTGCAACCTCCATAGTCACTGTCAGAATATGATGTTAGTTCAAGGGGAGAGTCCTTAGGATACCATAGGCCTAATTTTGGTTGACCTTTTTGATATCTAAAGATTCTCTTAACAGCAAACAGATGTGAGTCCTTAGGGGCACATTGGAACCTGACACAAACACAAACAGCAAACATTATATCTGGTCTAGAAGATGTGAGATACATCAGTGAAACTATCAAGGACCGGTACAAATGAATATCCACATCCACTCCTTTATCTGCATCAAGTTGTTTATGAGTGTCCATTGGTGTGCTAGCAACCTTGGTGTCCTTGTATCCAAACTTTTCCAGAATATCATTCACATAATTTGATTGGCTGATGAAGAGACCAGTGGGCTTCTGCTTAACCTGCAATCCTAGAAAGAAAGTTAGTTCTCCCATTGAACTCATTTGAAACTTTTTGTGCATCAGGGTCTCAAATTCCTTGCAAAGTATGTCATTTGTTGATCTAAAGATGATGTCATCAACATAGATCTGAACAAGAAGGATCTCTGATTTGATAGACTTTATGAACAATGTCTTGTCTAGAGTACCTCTCTTGAATCCATTCTGTAGTAGGTAGGAAGACAGAGTGGCTTGGTGAAGCCCATAGAGTGCTTTGTCTAATTTGTAAACTCTGTCAGTATATTTATAGTCTTCAAACCCAGGAGGTTGACACACATATACCTCTTCATCAATTGTACAATATAAGAATGCAGATTTCACATCCATTTGATACACCCTGAACCATTTGTAGCTTGCATAGGCTAGGAACAATCTAATAACTTCAATCCTTGCTCCTGGGGCAAAGACATCATCATAATCTATTCCTTCTTCTTGAGTGTAACCATGAACTACTAGCCTTGCTTTGTTCTTGATCACTATACCTCTTTCATCCTTTTTATTTCTGAAAATCCATCTTGTACCAATTGCCCTCTTTCCTTTAGGCAAATCAACCAGTTTCCACACATTTTGAATCTTGAATTGCAAAAGCTCTTCTTGCATGGCTTCAATCCAAGATGGATCCTTCAGAGCCTCAGATGCCTTCTTTGGTTCTAGTTGTGACATAAAGCATGCATGTTCAAAGGCAGCTAGACTGAACTCAGGGACTAATTCTTCAGAAGCAGTGGATTCCTTGTGGATCATATTCCTTGTCTACACAGGTGTGCGTGGATCTCCCATGATCTGGTTGAGAGGATGACATTTGTGAACTCTGAATGTAGGTTCACTGTCCATCTGAATTGAGCTTCCCAGGTTGGTGTCATCACCTATTGTACTTGATGATTCCGCTTCAATAACAGGTTGATCTGGAGTTGGGACTGATTCCCTATTAGATGGAGCTGTCGCTTCAGGACTTGGGAGTGGCATCTCAAATTCTGTATCTCTGTCTTGTTGATTAGTCAGGACTCCAGGTGGGTCACAAGAAAGAAGTGGTAGAATTGTCTACTCATTCCATCTATCAGAATTTTCAACAGTTTGAGTCTCTGTGCCAACAGTCTGAACTCTTGTGCTGGCAGCATGAGAAGTTGTGTTACCAGTTTGAACATTGTGTCCAACTGCTCCTGCAGAATACTCATCAAGACTTAGAGATTTTGTTAGTGAATCTAAATCAAATAACCAATCAGGACTGGTGCCTTTGATATTTGCAGTATTTTCATTCAACTCAACATTTGCACTCTCTTCAATGACTTTAGATACACTGTTATAAACTCTATAGGCTTTGCTCTGTGTGGAGTAGCCTACAAAGAATCCTTCTTCAGCCTTGCTCTCAAACTTACCCGAGTGAGTTTTAGTATGCAGGATAGTGCATGAACAACCAAATGGTTTTAGGAAGGCCACTAGGGGAATCCTATGATGGAATAACTCATATGGAGTTTTCCCTTGTGACTGGACAACTTGAACTCTATTTAGAACATAACAGGCTGTATTTACTGCATCTGCCCAGAAGGTCATTGGCAATTTGGAATCAGCTAGCATGGTTCCAGCAGCCTCTATTAATGTTCTATTCTTCCTTTCAGCTACTCCATTTTGTTGTGGTGTTCTAGGTGCACTGTATTGCTTTGCAATTCCTTTTGACTCACAGAAACTGTTTAGGATATGATTTTTAAACTCAGTTCCATTGTCTGACCTAATCACCTTTACCTTTAAGTTAGATTGGTTTTCAATTTTTAGAATAAAGGATTTAATTAACTCAGCAGTCTCATCCTTAGTCCTAAGAAAATAAACACATGTAAACCTAGTGAAATCATCAACAATGACTAAAGAGTAGGATCTTTTATTCAAACTCAAAACAGAAGTTGGACCAAAAAGATCCATATGAAGAAGATGAAGAGCAGAAGAGATTGAATTTACTTCCTTGGCCTTATGAGAAGTTTTGTGTTGCTTGCCTTTGAGATAGGCTACACAATGATCATCACATATGAACTCTTTCTGTGGTAGTCCTCTTACCAAATTGTTTTTGACTAAGACATTCATAGATTTGAAGTTCATGTGACACATCCTTCTGTGCCAAAGAGCAGACTCATTAGATGATGCTTTGGATATTAAACAGCTTAAAGTATCTATTTTGGATAAGTTTTCTGTGTCCAAACAGTAGACATTGTCCTTTCTTGGTGTTCTAAGTAAAACAAGATTTTCAAGTATTTTAAAATCTTTCGATAGGACAATGCATTCAGAGTCTGTGAATAAAACAATATTCTGTTTGTAACACACTTGAGACACACTCAGTAAGTTATACTTCAGCTGTTCAATATACAATACATCATTAAATATCATATTACCTACTTTGACAGTACCTTTACCTGTTACCTTGCCTCCTTTGGAGTTTCCACCAAAAGCAACATATCCTCCTTCAAAGCTTTTGAAATTTGACAAGCATTCAGAGTTGTCTGTCATGTGCCTGGAGCAGCCACTATCCACATGTCATCTTGTCTTATGTTGGTTTTTGTGGTTGCCCTGCACAAGAAAAACCTCAGTTAATAGTGGAGTAAACCCAAACCAAGTTGGTTTTGGATTGTCCTTGTGCATTAACATAACTAAATACTGTTTGTGTCTTTTTAAACTTAGTGAGATCCACTGGTGGATTCTGTGATGAGTATTTAGTTATGACATGGGGTGTCCAGGTGTTCTTTCCATCTTTTTCTTTAACAGTCTCAGATGATCCACTACCAGTTCCAGTATTTGTTTTAACAGTTGGAACTGGATGTTAAGTTCCAGCAGCCTCAGATTTTGCACTGCCAGTTTTAACTTTTGACTTAACAGTTCCATCTTTTGTATTAGCAGTTTGAACTGTGTTTTTGCCTTTGACACACCATTCCTGTTTTATGCTTAATTTAGATTTCATTAAACCTTGTTTTTGGTGTACAAGCTGCTTTTTGTTGACTTTTATGAACCTGTGGTCAACTGTGTTCTTTGGAACTGGGGTGGCAGGGTTTGAGGCCTTTGAAGCTTTTGGTTTTTGTGAAACAGTATGTTTTTTAAACACAGTATGTCTTTCAACAATTGGTTTATATAAACAGTGCTTGGCCAGATGGTTTTTCCTGCCATAGTGAAAACATCTTTTGATTGTTTTGATAGGGGAACCAGTTTTGTGTGACCATAATTGATTCTTGTTCCTTTGATTTCCCCTCACCTGCTGCTGTGTAGGAAACTTTTGTACACCATGTTTTTGGCATGTGCATACAGGAACATTTTTACCCTTTTTATCTGTCTTGGAAGAAGATGTAACATTACAGTTAGAAGGTACAAAAATATGTGAAGCGTGGTTGTATTCACTCAACTTCTCTTTTCCTTTCAAACTGTTGGTTTCTTCCCTCGGGCTGCTGGTTCTAATAGGGTTAGAAATAGGAGGTACTATAGGTTCACTCATGGTTTGGAATTACATTCTGCTTCCTCACTTTTACTACCTTCATTAGTATTCAATGCTTCTTCCAGCTCAGGCTTATCCTCAAGAATAGGATCTACAGTTTTCATCTTCTCATCTAATGGTTCATTCACAAGCCTATCAGCAACTTCACTCATAGGATGAATGTATTTGTTGTTATAGCGAGGTGGGGTAGCATTATATCCTATTCCTTCCTTGGGATTGAGTTGAGATTTTACCCTATCTTTAAATTGGACTTCCATTGGGTGTTCTAGCTTTTGATTGGCCAAGTTGAAGCTACCCAAATCTATGTTTATAGACCTACTTTCTTGTGAGCTTCTATCACCTTCTGTTCAGCCTCTTCTAGTTTCTTATTAAGGGTCTCTATTTTCTCTTCTAGTTCCTTTTTCTCCCACTCATGATATGTTCTATCATGTCCCATCTGAATCTCATTGTCCTTATAGTCATTGATCTGTTTTTCAAGATCCTCTAATGCCTGCATATTCTCATACCTCCTCTCTTCCATCTTAGCTAGAGTTTTTACACATGCTTTCATTATGATCTCTGTACTTTTTAACCATATTTTGCATGCTTGGGAGCAGAGTTTAGTATTTACCTAAGATGGTAGTTCAGTGGAAGTAACAATTGTAGTTTCTGCCATAAGAGCTTGATTCTGAAACCCCTCTTCTGTTTGGTCACTCCAGTCAAAAACAGTGTCTTCTTGAGAAACAAGAGCCTGTGAAGATTGTGTTTGACTGGTTTGTTGTGGTCTTGGTGGCTGCTGACTTTGTGATCTACACTCTATAGCAAAGTGTCCAAGTTTGTGACACTTGAAACATTCAACCTTTGATTTGTCAAATGCTGGCTTGCCTTTTGTTCTGGGTTGAAAATTTGTTCTGCCAGTCCTTTTAAGAAACCTTTTAGCCCTCATAGTCAACATGGCATGTTGCCACTTTAAGTCCATCTCTTCTAGATCATCTGGATGAAATTGTTCCAGATCTTCAGAATTTAGAGCAAATAGTCCATCACTTGCAACAAATGCCTCATAATAGACCTCAGAAGTGTTGCCATAAGTACCTGTAAAAGAATCACAGCAGTTTGATTTATTATTAGATGCAGATGATAATAGAGCAGTGTTTTGATTATAAGAAAAGAGTTTTTTTTTTATTTTCAATTTCAGACTCAAACACTCTCAAGCTGTTGTAGAGATCATCCAACTCTATTTCATCTAGAGTGTCCTTTGTTCACCATTGTGCAACATATACTGTCCACTCTTCACCAAGAGATCTGAGGAATTTTCTGTTTACCTCATCTTGATCCAGGCTAACCTTAGCACTCTCCAATTCACCTATCAACTTATTGAAATATCAAAGATTTGAGTAAGGTTTTCATTCTTTCCACCAGAAAAAATTTCATACTGCTGTTTTAAAAGATTATTTTTGGTTTCTTTTTGTGCTAGCATTGCCAGCAAATCTTTTCTCTAAAGCAAGCCATAGAGAATGAGCAGTATAGAATTTTTTAAACTGATGTTGATATACATTAGGAATGGCTATCTGTAAAATAGTGAGAGCTTTGACTTCATTCAGTCTAGCTCTCTCTCAATCTCAGTTTTTAGAGGTGTTCTTTTTGGTTTGCCTTCAGCATCTAGTTCATAATCAACTGCAGGAGGATTTTCAACAGCTTCCCATAGGGTATAATCAATAAATTGAATGTGATGTTGAATCCTGAGTTTCCACATCTCGAACTCAGTGGGTTTGAGCATAGGCACTTTAAGTCCTTGCCCAGATCCACTACTGCTGCCATCAAACTCCATTGCAGAAAAAGATTTAAATACTTAAAAATGAAAGTTTGTGACTTTGAAAACAAAGAATAAAACAGAACCTGGGGCTCTAATACCACTTGTCAAGATCAAAATCACCTAAGATTAACTGGTTTGAATAAATCAGAATTAAACCAATAACCTTGTTTTGAATCAAAATCCAATTAAGAAGTTTGCGGAATAACACTTAATTGTTTTAAGAAAACTTTCAGAACAATAAAAGAACAGATAATCAAATAATATCGAAACCTTTATATTACCAAACTCTGATCACAATCACCTCTAATATGTTTGATTAGACAAAAAACATAAACTGTTCTTAGTATTTTTCAACCTTAGAGGCTTTAGAAACTTAATCAGAATGCAATTACAATATGAATTCTTAGGCAACGAGATTACATGAGAAAGACCTAGTCTATCTTTATTTATAGCCTTCTGATTTGTTTCCTTGACGAACTGTGATTTCTCTGGTAGTAGATATCTTTGGAAGATCTTCAAATCTTGAAATCTTTATCACTTCCTGATTTGTAGCACTTTCTGTTATCTGTCTGTTGAGCAGCTTGAACTTTAACTCTGGCAGCTTGAACTTTTGAACTAGCAGCTCGAACTTTGTAATTACACTGAAATACTACTAACAGTCTGAGAAATCCTAACTAACAGCTTGAAATACTTAGATTATTTCCCAACATTATATTTTTTTTATATTTTATTATTATTAGTTCTATTGTCTAATCATATAACTTATATTGTCAAACATGTATAATATGCCACTATTACAAATGGTTGGCGTAACTTCAACCAATACGGCATTTGTATTGGTTACGCCATAATGCATAGGGTATTAACAACAAATTACGTTTGGGTGTTGAACCAACTAAAATCAATGATGAATCCAGAGGTTCAACCAAAAGTGATTGTTACATATAGGGAGTTGGCATTAATGAAAGCATGCACAATCATTTTCCGCAAGCCCATAAATTGCTATGTAGATGGCATATCTCCCAAAATATTTTGAAGAATTGCCGACCATGTTTTAATCTACAAGGTTGAAATTTGTTTCAACATAAGCGGGATAAATTGGTTGAATATTCATCAGAAGACATGTACGTAAATTAGGGATGATTGGAATGACCGAAAAACCGAACTGAAATTGGAACCGAACCGAAACCGATTTATAATATTCGGTTCGATTATCGATTCTTATAATCTTCAATTTTCGGTTATCAGTTATTCGGTTAACTGTTATGCGGGCATCGGTTTTATCGGGCATAGAACTGATAATTTGAAATGCTCAAAACATGCAAATTAAGAAATGATTTAAAAGCCCACAATTTGAAAACCGAAAATATTATTTGTTGGAATAATATTTTAGGATGGTGAAACTATATAATTTATATGAAAATATCATGATGGACACTTTTCTTATTTTATTTATATCTTTTTGTTTATATATTGTTATAATAGATAGAATTCTATATATTTTTTAATTTTTGGTTCTATCGAAAATAGTTGTTGCTATAGGTCGACATCAAAACGAATGACCAACAGTTCGCGGTGGATTATTGGAGGAGCTACATAAAAATAAGAAACATTATTAAACAATCATCGCTTACGAAAGAGTGAAAGAATCTTTAAATTGGAAAGGTTCCAGATTTGCACCAAGTCATCATTGGTTGTTTATGTCTGATTCTGGAATTTTGATCGCTAATAAGTATGAGTGTATTATTTATTGTTTAACAAATGAAGGCATCAAGACGTATTTTCTTATTCGGTCAACCCCACGTTCTGAAAATGAATTCATCAAAATCGCACATGTACATGGAAATCATTATATAAAAGTTGATCTGTAGGAAGGTCATCCAATGCCGACTGTTTGTGGGTATAATTGTGTTCTATAAAAAACAATAAAAAGTGGATGTGAAGATTTGTATAAAGATCGTTTATTTGCCTATAAACAAACCCATAATACTGAATGTAATGTGCATGTACTGTTGGAATGATAATTTATACAAATTTATTTTTATCAAGTGGTATTATGTAATCTATAAAATCATTAAATTATCTTTTGGGTAATTACGACGGGGGGGGTGGGGGGGTGGGGTGGGGGGGTGGGTGTAATTTAAATTATATAATTCATTAACAAAATAATGATTAAATGATTAATTTAATAATTATTATATTCAAATCAATCGATAATCACTAATGATTAATAGTCAACTCAATTAATAATTATATAATAATTAAATTAATTAAAACGGTAATAACGGAGTGTAATTAGCAAGCCGGAGATGTATGTATATAATGACCCTTTGATATTAGATTTGTGTAATGAATTAAAAAACGGTCTTAATCGGATTGACAATAAAAATATCGGTGTTGATATTGATACCAAGTCAATACCAATGAGTAATGACTTGTCTTAAAATATATTGTATCATCCAATTCGACATCGATACAGTATTTATGTAGGACCGATCTCACCCCCACCTCAAACAACCTATTTATTTTTTTTAACTTTTATGTTTAAATACGTTGGTTAAAGCGTGTGATAATCTTATCTATAAGTTATGCGTCTTTCAAATGAATGAATGATGCAAGGCAACAACATCAGGAGGCTCCTTCGAGGCTTTGACTGCTAAGTGGTCCTTTTATTTCATACGTTCATACTTCATACATACAATTTGACTTTTCGAATATCATTAAATAATTAATGTAATTTTATTATTAAATAATAGTATCAGCAACTACAACAAAACTCTTTTGATTATATATATATATATATATATATATATATATATATATATATATATATATATATATATATATATATATATAGAGAGAGAGAGAGAGAGAGAGATGGGATCATCGCAGAACCTTAATTTAGTGTAGAACCGTAGAACCAATATCGTCCATAGATTAGATTAATCTAATGGTCTTGATTAAAACCATAAAGTTTGGAATTAGTGAAAAAAAGATTGGCATTAGTGATTTTTTAATTCTTTCAGGGTTAAAAAAGAATAGATTGGAAATAGCAAAAAGATTGACATTAGTAAAATAAATATCCTTTTTCTTTAAATTAAAATAACATTAATATGGTTAATTGTTAAATCAAAAAAATTATACCATAAAAACGAGAATTTTATACTCTTTAAAACGAGACCGGTCATGATATATTTTTTTTAAAAAAATTTTACGTGTTTATTTTTCGTAAAAAAAATATTATCCAGACCACCATGCAATGTAGCATGGTGGTATCATTCAATATCGAATGACCACTTGATATATTCAACGTCGATTCAACACTGCATGTACATTCAAAATTAATAGAACCAAAATAATGGTCAAAATTAGTAGTCAAAAGTTGGTTGATTTAATGAGAACAGTAATGACATATTTTTTTCAAAAAATTTTTACGTGTTTATTTTTCGTAAAAAATAATCAGCAGACCATCATGCAATGTAGCATGACCGATATAATTCAATGCGATGCAACACTGCATGTACATTCAAAATTAACAAAACTAAAATAATGGTCAAAATTAGTAGTCAAAAGTTGGTTGATTTAATGAGAACAGTAATGACATATTTTTTTCGAAAATTTTTTACGTCTTTATTTTTCGTAAAAAAAATATCACCAGACAACCATGCAATGTATCATGACCGATATAATTCAATGTGATGCAACACTGCATGTATTCAAAATTAACAAAACTAAAATAATGGTCAAAATTAGTAGTCAAAAGTTGGTTGATTTAATTAGAAATGCGATGCAACACTGCATGTACATTCAAAATTAACAAAACTAAAATAATGGTCAAAATTAGTATTCAAAAGTTGGTTGATTTAATGAAAACAGTAATGACATATTTTTTTCGAAAATTTTTTACGTCTTTATTTTTCGTAAAAAAAATATCACCAGACCACCATGCAATGTATCATGACCGATATAATTCAATGCGATGCAACACTGCATGTACATTCAAAATTAACAAAACTAAAATAATGGTCAAAATTAGTAGTCAAAAGTTGGTTGATTTAATTAGAATAGTTATGATATATTTTTTTCGAAAAAATTTTACGTGTTTACTTTTCGTAAAATTTTTTTTTATCTAGACCTCCATTCAATATATTTTATAGAGATCATTCAATGTCGAATTACAGTTTATATCACACATTCAACACTGCATGTACCTTCGATATTAAAAGAGTAAAAGATGGTCAAAGTGGCAGTCAAACTTGGTAGACTACTATTACTTCAATGTTAATTGTATAATTATCATCTTATCCCTAGTGTTATATTATAATCTAATGGTTTAGATTGGTTCTATGGTTCTGCACTAAATTAAGGTTCTGCAATGATCCCAACCATATATATATATATATATATATATATATATATATATATATATATATATATATATATATATATATATATATATATATATATATATATATATATAGATTTGGGTTCAAATGAGTACCACTAGTTTTGCGGAGTACCGGAGGTACCTCGCTTAAATCATTTTTTTTGAAATTTTTTTTCATAATCATGTTTAAATTAATAATACAAGACTACTTGCAAAAAATCACACCTAAACACACACTACAACTATGTGAAACGTGTGTGTTCACATGAAGTGTGCTGTTGTGAACGTGTGTTCACAACTAAGCATGTTCACATGAATTTTTTCACGTTCACATGACTTTTAAGATGATAGAAAGTGTAAATGTATATAATTTTTTACGTATAGTCTTATATTATTTGTATCTAAATGAATATGAAAAAAAATTCAAAAAAAAAACTTTTTTTCAGAGCAAGTTCACATCTGAAACTCGTGTGTTCACAGGTACTCACGGTACTCTGCATTTTTTAGGTACTCACACGAACCATATTCTATATATATATATATATATATATATATATATATATATATATATATATATATATATGGTTGGGATCACATAAAAACCCTTCAATTCTGTGATAACGTGAGAACCCTTCAAAATGCACAAATTAATACGTCAAATGCACATTAAAAATTAAATTTATAACTTAAAACCATTATTGGTTTTCAGTATTAATAAATATCAATAATCTAACATTAAAGTTACCTTTAAAAATTAAATTCATCAAATTTTACACTAAATGCACAAATTTGAACATTAAATCCACAAATTTTGTCGAATGCACAAATTCGTACATAAAGTGGAAAAATTTATCATGAGATGCATAAATGTTTATATCAAATGCATAAATTTATCCAATGTATAAATTTTAGCATCAAATGCATACTTTTATACATTAAATGCACAAATTTTATAGTGATTCTCACGTTCTCACGAAATTGAGGGTTCTTACCGGAACCCAACCCTATACACACACACACTCTCTCTCTCTCTCTCTCTCTCTCTCTCTCTCTCTCTCTCTCTCTCTCATATAGTCAGGTTCAAAAAAATATTTTCTCGAAATCAAGTGCACCCGAAGGTACTAACCTTAAAAACCTTTAAAAAAATTTTTTCAAAACATGTTAAAATTAATATTATACGCATGATATATGAATTTCACTTACATTCACACATTCTGTGTCCTTAAAAATTATGTGAATGTTCAGTGCATATTTATGTGAATGATCATTCACACAATTCACATGATATTTTTTTTATCATTCACAAGATTTATGATGTTGTTCCTTTTTGAAAAAAATCTTATAATGTTGTCTTATACATGTCTATTAAAAAAAATATATATGTGAAAAAAATCTTATAATGGTGTGAAATGACCATTCACATGGATGACCATTCACATAAATATGCATTGAGCATTCATATAATTTTTAAGGACACAGAAAGTGTGAATCTATGTGAAATTCATATATCATGCGTATAACATTAAATTAAACATGGTTATGTGAAAAAAAAAATTTAAAAAGTTTTTTAAGGTCGGTACCTTCGAGTGCACTTGATTTCGAGAGGTACTTATTTGAACCTGAATATATATATATATATATATATATATATATATATATATATATATATATATATACACACACACACTTATCTATGTTTAATTAATAAACCTATTTATGTGTTACAATTTTTTAAAATATATTAAACATAAATAAAGAGCACAAACGATATTAAATAAGTAAACGTATAAATAATACAATATTAATAAAATCATATTTTATAACATTTTATTTGTTGTAATAAAATATATATAAACATTAAGTTTTATGTAAAACTGAAACTTTAAATTATTTCAATTAGATACATATAAATTTAAAATTAAAATATATTTTTTTAAATTGTTAAAAAATAACTACTATTAAATATTAATTATGACAAATATAAAATAACAATACTATATTGTACTTTTTTAATAACATTTAAGATTTATATGTTTTAACTTTATGTTAACATAAACTTTATATAACCAATTATTTATTTAAATTTAGCCACGTTATACATGGGTACATAAACTAGTATATAACATGGTAACCGTCAACGGTTACATATTTTGATGTATAATTGAAACGTGGTTGGATAAATCATTCATTTAATTTGTCGAATTGATTGAAAAAACAAATAAATAAACATTGTTGCATAAATAAACAATATATGTTTGCTTATTAACATTTTTGATTTTTGGGTTTTTTAACTAATCGAATAAATTAAAGGTAATGTTATTTTTTAGCAGTTTTTAAATTAATTTATTAAAAAGTACGCAAATAATTTTATCGTTATAAGCTCGATTTGCATGTTAATTAGTTATTGTTATCAAGAACTATTGTTTTTATTCAACAGTTTATATTCTTCTTCATACTTGGATGAAGTTGAGTCAATTTACTAGTAAACGTATAATTGTTACGTGTGTGTGTGTGTGTGTATATATATATATATATATATATATATATATATATATATATATATATATATATATATATATATATATATATATATATATATATATATATATATATATATATATATATATATGTTTATTACTTTTTTAATATAAAAAGCAATACACTAACATCAATGTTACATAATTCAACCTTTGAGATTATTTGAAATATTTGTCTTGTTTAAATAATGTTACATAGGTGGTAACTTGAAAGATTGTCAAAGCTATACATGTCCGTTGGACTGGTTTGACAGTTAATATCAAAAATTTTCATGTCTGTTGAACATGTTTGACATATTTAAGTGCTTTGTCTTGTGTGAACAGAACCTATTGTTTGTGAACATGTTAGACATTTTTTGGAATGTGTTTCCAAATCTTCATAAAGGTTTTTAGATGTTGGGATCAGTTTGCTAGAGTTTAAGACAAAATGGAACAGTAAAAGTTCTACAGCTCGTCAAAGCTGTTCTGATACATGAAGATAAAAGAGATATTTAAAAAGAGTGACATACATTTTCTTATATCAAAATAGCTTTATAAGAAGTTTAAAATATATGAGTTGACTTGCTCCTTTAGGTATAAAGCTTGAACAACAGATACACTAGAAACAAGACAAGAATGTCTATTTGTGAGACATGTCTTTCTCTACCACCAATGAATAAGTTTCACAACAATTTTGTTTGAAGCGTATATGAAAAGGTTCCAAGGAGAGAGAAAGATAAAATATTGGAAATCCATGCATGCACGTAAACTTGCAAATGAATATACTTTAACTTCAGTGACTAAAAATCTTCTATGTCTAAGTTGTTTTGTGTGAGCTAGTCATCAACACTGTCTAACATTTCCAAACCTAGTCAGCAAACATCTTATAACAAACAGTAAGCCTGTTAGTGATGAGTGAGTTACTCAATTGTGATTAATTTGAGTGTGTCTGAGACTAGTTACTTATGTTGTTCAATAGTCATCTCGATTTGGATCATTCTGCAATCCAAATATATTTATAGTTAACATATTTGTTAATATAAAACATACAAATATTAAGAAAAATCTATGCGATTTCATATAAACTGTATTAACCCACATCTACATTTAATATCTCGAGATACTTTGGATTCTTTTGAGGGAAAAAAATTTTATCCCTTATTTTGGTTGTTGAATTACTAAAATATATTGAAAATTTAGTATAAGTAGAAGTGGTTGTGTCATAACGAAAGAAGAAAACAGTTATAATAGCACAACATAATATATATTAAAAGTAATAACAGACTAACGAAACAGTTATATATTAAATATTGGGCTTTAATTTAAGAAAACTAACATGTTTTTCACGTTTTTGTAGTTTAGTCCCTCTGTGTTATTATTTTTTACCAATAAAATCTTCAAGTTATTTATTTGTTTGTGAATTTTTGGAAACTTTCTTTTTTTTCTCAAAGGAGTATTCAAGTTTGAAGACTTTTCGAATAAAAAAAGTAAGAATATGCTAGTTTTTTGTGAAAAAAGACAGTGTTGATATCAAGATTTTTATGTCACTGAAGTTAGAGTGTTGATTTCAGTGCACGTAAACCGCATTGCACCACCACAACATTCTACATAGATTATATTATATCTAACAAAAAAAGATCAAATCTTGTGAATCATGTACAAAAATCTTTTTTAACAAAAAACATGTTTAAAAATGATTTTAAACTTCAAAATCCATGGAAAATGAATCTGTCATATTCTATGTAGAGTATCGACGAACATATTCTACGTAGATTATCATGTAATCTAATCTACGTATATTATCATATAATCTATGTAGAATGTCGTGTAAAATGTCAAGTATCATATATTCTCCGTGGATTACATGATAATCTACATAGATTATATGATAATCTACATAGAGTGTCGTAGACGAACTGAAACAAAAAAAGAAGATTTCATTTAGACATTTTATCAAACACTTGGTATGCAACTGATATAAAATATATCAAAAACACATTTTTAAACAAAAAAATCATTAATGAATCTTGTGAATCGTAAACAAAAATTTTTTTTAACAAAAAGCATCTAATAACTATTACATTCATTATAAATCAAATATCTTACAAATAATCTTCATTTCTTGATCGTCGGACTTCTAGATCTTCGTTTCTTGGCCATCCGACTTTCAAATCGTCAATTCTTGATCATCCGGCTTACAAAATCGTGAGAGATATAAAGCGGAAGAAAGAGATCATCGTGGCTTCGTGATCGTGGTAGCGCCAATGGCGACGGCGGCGGAAGTCCGGCGGCGATGGCAGTGGCGACGACTCATATTCTAGAGTGAAAATGAGATATGATAAACCCCTGGATGATAGAATATGAAAGGAGATTAAATGCATACTCTAAAAAATGTGGAGAGAGAATGATAATATTTTTTATTCCAAAAATACCATTTTGATCCAAGGGCTCTAAAAGGTTCCTAAGTTCTCATCATCTTTGAGATTCTTAAAAGAACATATATATATATATATATATATATATATATATATATATATATATATATATATATATATATATATATATATATATATATATATATATATATATATATATATATATATATATAAGAGAACAAAATTTGTCATGGCGTTACCACATTTTACCAAAAAAGATAAATATAACATTATTATTTTTAATATAAAATAAAATAAAAGATAAATACAATTAATTTTTTTTATATCTATAAGCATAATAAATAAATACAACATTTTTATTTTTAATATAATATAAAATAAAAGATAAATACTATTAGTTTTTTCTAATATCTATAAATTTCACCGAAAAGATAAATATAATATTATTATTTTAATGTAAAATAACAATTTTTTTATCCTTTTAATCTAAAAAATCTACATAAATTTAAATTTAAATATAATATTATCAATATATATATATATATATATATATATATATATATATATATATATATATATATATATATATATATATATATATATATATATATATATATAAAAAATATATTTTAAAATCAATCGATCTTGATAAACTTTAAATCTACATCAAAATTATATCTTATATTTAATTATCTATATATCTAATGTTTCATCTGATAAGATAAATACAAATATAAAATAAAAGATAAATCACCTGATAAGATAAATACAAATATAAAATAAAAGATAAATACAATTTATTTTTTTAAAACCTATAAATATTAATAAATCATTAACTCTATACAACATTTGTCATTATTCAATACTTATTACATTTGTCATTATCTAATATTTATTATTATTATTATGAATATAATACAAATACATTCAAATTACATCTTGCATATAGTTATCTATATGTCAAAATATATTATGTGTTATATAGATTTATTAAAATATGTGTAACATAAATAAAGATTATACAAACAATATTTTATATAAACAAATAAGTAAACGTAATACAATATTAATAAAATCATATTTCATAACTTTTTTTCTATTTTAATAAAAAACATATAAACATTATATTTTATATACAATTAAAATTTTAAATTATATTGATTATGCAAACAATGTTAAATAAACAAAAATATAAACATAATACAATATCAAAATAGAGCTCTCCGTTTTCACACTTCATTGTTCAATGAACAGTGAAACATGAAACGGTGAAATGTGCGACACAAATGGATAAGCAAGGAAGTTCGAAAATTATGCAAGAAGTAAAAAAAGACAAATAATTTGAAGCAAAAACATATTTTACAAATATCATCTCGTTTTTCTTTTATGAATGCTAAATAGATTTAAAATACAAGAATTTAATTACAAAAATTGGACATGTAAACAAAAAGAGATATTCAACATCTTAAGGAGATAATATTTATTTGTACATCTCCACCTTGAGTAATGTGATTATCCAAATCGGGTTGAAAATGAGTTAATACGAAATTGAGACAAAAATTTTGAGACTGTGTTAGGATCAACCCAGTTACCTCAAATCAACCCGTTTGACCCGTCTAAAATTTTTAAAATTACTTTAGAAATATAGAATAATAGTAAAAGAAAAAAAAACCAAAATTTAAAATGTGATAAATTTTAATTATATCAAATAATGATATTTGTTAATTTATTTTAGAAAAAATTGTTACTATTAATAATAAAAAATAAATAAGGTAGCTATAAATGGATATTACTATTTTTGACATGTAACCTTTTTTTATGGATTAATTATATCAAAAGGTAATCTATTGTCACAATTTTTTCAATTTGGGTAACATACTACATTCTTTTCTATTTGAGGTAACATACTTTCCAAATCAAGTCAATCAAGGTAACTGTATCGGATTGAAATGTAAAAATTACTGATATGACAGTTTACTTATCCAGTTATCAGTTTTTTTTTAATTTCTAATATCGCTTAATTATTTTAAATTTGCTCAAAATAGCAAGTTATTATCAAAAAGCACTTTTAAATTGCACGTCATATAACAATTAAACTGTCATTTCTGTAAAAAAATACTGACTGGACAAAAAACTGTCACGTCATAATTTTTACCTTTCAATCCGATATGATTACATTGATTGACTTGATTTAAAAATTATGTTACTTTGATTATTAAATATTTAGTACGTTACCTTAATTGAAAATAATGTAACAGTAGGTTAACTTTTGACACAATTAAATTTTTTTATTCAATATTAATCATACCAAAGAATGTAGCCAGAGAGAGAGAGAGAGAGAGAGAGAGAGAGAGAGAGAGAGAGAGAGAGAGAGAGAGATTGCAGTTTGGGTGACAGACGCTGCTGATTGGTTGAACTTCATCTTCACGCATGGAGAAAAACCTTTCCATAAAAATGCATGCATACACCTCCCTCATTCTCTCTCTAATTAACCCTTAAAATTTTTTTTTTTTCACAATTTCTCATACCCATCAAATCTTAATATTCCCATTATAATCCTTCTTCTTAAATCTTAATCCAAAATTAATCCCCCCAAAAAATTTTTTTTTTCAGAAGTTTCTTAGAAATTTCAAGAAAATATGCGTAAATCAAATCGTCTATAAAACCCCCAAACTCTCCCCATCTCATCTTCAAAACCCCCAATCATCAAAACCCTTAAAAACCCCAGAATCCATCGAGTTCTTGAAATCTTGACTGATTTTTGATACAATGGAGGATCAAAGAAACACCTCAAACAATCAATCGTCGCGACCATTTACGCAGCCACCGCATTACGCTGATGAGTTTCCGTTTCCGCCGTTATCGCCGGTGAGTTTGAACAATATTCACCAAATACCTTATAATCTCTTCCCATCGTCGATTGACGTCGATCTTAACCTCTCCAATGCATTATACTCTCTTAATCTTTCACAAAACAACAACCATCTAAATCGCCGGACGTTTCTTACGCCGTCTCTTGACGTTGACCACGGCGGCGTTGGTTCTCCGATCAGCCGCGAGGGTTTTATCAGTCCTGTTCGTACTAACACCACCAGCTTATTAAACGAAGGTTTTAGGGTTTCAAACGCCGTTACCGTTAACAACTATCCTCCCCTGATTTCTTCTAGGTTTGACCCTCGGTTTGACTTTGATCAAAGGTCTTACTTGCTTGCCAAGGAACGATTTCACTCGTTACAACAACTCAATTCCTATGATAATCGGAGCTCTACTTATGCTAGGGTTTCGAACAAACTGCAAGATTTTCAGATTTTGAGTTTGTTGCCTTTGAAAGAATTGAGGGGAATGATTTATGATCTATCAAGAGATCAAAACGGCTGTAGAATTCTTCAATCCAAGTTTCAAAACCCGACAAATGAAGATGTTGAATTGGTTTTGTCTGAAGTGGTGGGGTCAATTGCTGATTTGATGAAAGATCAATTCGCGAATTATTTAATACAGCAGCTTTTTCCACTGTGTACTGATGATCAGATCACTTTGATAATTCGTGAATTGACAAAACCACCAATCCAAATCATTCTTGTTTCCATGAGTCCATATGGGTATGTTTTGATTTTGATTTTGATGAATTTACATTACTTCCTCATGATCATATAATGATAGAATTTGTATTTTTGATTATGTACAGGACTAGGGCAGTTCAAAAGTTATTGGAGAATTTGAAACACCCATTTCAGATTTTGATGGTAATTAAGGCTTTGTACCGGGCTTCTGTGAAATTGGCAAATGATCCTAATGGTCATCATGTTCTTCAATTTTGCTTACTTAATTTTGGTAGTGATTTCAATCAGGTACTTATCAAACTCTTAATCGAATAATGTTGATTTCATTCGGTTGTTTATATGGTTATTAGCTACATTGTATGTTTGCTTATTCTAATGTTGTTTGTGATTGTGCTTGTACAAGATATGATGACCATGATCAACCGTTATGACCGGTTTGTTTCTTATAATAAGTGTATAATATGTTACTTAAAAGATTCACTTACTATTTTCGCTGCGTCATGATTTGCAAAACTGACGACTTGAATGCGTTTCCCTGATCATTGATGGTTAAATCGCATTAATTAAAGGTCGTGATGGATTAAATTCGTTATGCTTAGATGACGTATCTCTAACAATATCCATTCGTTAAAATAGGAAAATTGTTGGTGTAAATTAGTATGCCATTGAGAGAAAAGAAACAGGAGATGAAGAGCAAAACATTCATTCGTTCGAACATGATGAAGTGTTTACTATTATTGCATACATTGTAGTTTCACATTGAAGTTTTGTTTAATTTATTTATCTTGTTTAATTGTTTTGTTTAGAGATATAGTTAGGTACTTAATCATATACAACACTTGTTATTTCTTTTTTGCTTTCATACTTATTAACTTTACATCGATTAGTTTTTGGATTTGGATTTCTTGTGGTTGGACAT
>JAANYP010002873.1:0-40690 GCA_020465985.1 Centrapalus pauciflorus
ATCCATGAACGCCGCTGGTGCATTTGTTAGATCGAATGGCATTAAGAGGAATTCGTAATGACCATATCTTGTTCAGAAAGCTGTCTTTGAGATATCCTCTTCTTTGACTTTTAACTAATGATACCTAGAACGAAGATCAATTTTGGAGAAATAACTTGCTCCCTGTAACTTATCAAATAAATCATCGATTCTAGGCAGAGGATACTTCTTCTTAATGGTGACATTGCTCAACTCACGATAATCGATGCACATACGGTGTGTTTCGTCTTTCTTCTTAACGAATAAGACAGGTGCACTCCACGGAGATGAGCTAGGTCTTATAAAACCTTTCTCTAATAAATCTTGCAACTATTTTGACATCTCCTGCATTTCTGCAGGCGCAAGTCTGTAAGGAGCTTTGGTGATTGGAGCTGCACTAGGAACTAAGTCGATTCCAAATTCGACTTGACGTTCTGGTGGCACACCAGAGACATCGTCAGGAAATACGTCTGGGAACTCATAGACGATCGAAATAACAGAAACAGATTTCTTGGCAATTTCAGGTACACATTCAGATGAGACATAACATAAATAAGATTCGTGACCTTTATACAAGTAATTACATGCTTTCTCGATAGAAATGAAGCAATGGGCACCTTTTTGTTTGTCGCCTTTGATTTCCAACACTCGGTCATCTAAAGACTTGATTCTGATGCTTCGGTGGTTGCAGACGATAGTAGCTTCATTATTCATCAACTAATTCATGCCAACAATGACATCAAACTTTTTTAACGGTATCGGAATGAGATCTAGGTTGAATACTATGTTATTGACAAGTAGAGTGCAATTTCGAAACATAGAATCAGCCATAACATATTTGTTACTGGCCGTCTCTATATCAAGTACAACAAAAAGCTCTTGTGGAGATTTGGACAGTCTTCGAGCAAAAACAGTTGATATAAATGAACGACTCGCACCGGAATCAAATAATACTCGAGCATGTTTAAAATTGAGTAAGAAAATACTCGTAACCACGTCTGGCATTTCCTTTGCCTCCTCTGTTATGATTTGAAATGCTCGAGTCCTAGCAATTGGCATTGCAGCTGAACTCCTCATGGTTAAACCACCGACTGATGATTGTGGTTGGCTTTGATGTTCTCTATGACACTGATACATGAAGTATCCATGTTTTCCACATTTAGCGTATCCGAGACCTCACTGGAGACACCCATCACTACTGTGGCCAATTTTTCCACGTGCATATTAGGTAACATCATCAGGATTGCATAGTCCCATTGGCGATTTCTTGCATCGTTTATAGAATCTTGGTTCATTAGTGAGGGCATAGGCCTGAGCTTTCTGGGGTGAACTATACTGTCGATATTGCTAGGATTTCTAAGACTTTGATTTGTTCGAATTAAAGAACTTGTTGAATTAATGTGACTGCGGTGGAAAGGGACATGTCGGATTTGTCTGTGGAGCAACGAGCTGATCACCGTACTCTAAGTACTCCTTTGCTATCTGCCCAGACGCTTCGACCATCTCTAGATAAGTCTTATACTTCATAGCACTCATAGGGTGTCTGTATTTGGGATTCAGACCTCTGCGAAACCGATTCATCTTCCTTTCCTCCGTGGTTACTTGATAAGAAGAATAGCCACACAGCCACAGATATTCATTCTCATACTCATCCACTGTCTTGGTACCTTGTGTCAGTTGCATTAGTAGGACTTACATTTTGTCTTGCTGATTCGCAGGACAATACTTTGTGTGGAAGATATCCAGAAACTGATCCCACTCTAAAGTCTTGATGACATCGTCACCATAAATGCTCTTTTTTGTTTTCCACTAGTCACGAGCAGCGCCGACAAACAAAGCAGTAGCATATTTTTACTTTCTTTGAATCGAGGCAGTCAGAGATGCTGAAGCTCTCCTCATTATGACTAATCCAGTCCAAAGCCTAGATTGGGTTCCCAGTACCCTCAAAACTTAACGCACCACTAGCTGTAAAATCTTTAAACTTTCAGCCTTTTGGTTGTTCTATTTGGGCATTTGGGTTGGAGTTATAAGAATCAGAATCTTGGTTTTTTGTATTCTTATCTTTTCTCTTATTTTTCTTATCATCTCTTCTTTTTTGCTTTAGCCTCATCTCTGGCTTGAAATTGTTCTTGCATATTTTTATTTTGTTGTTCTTCTTGTTGTGCCAACAATTGTTGCAACATCTCAAACATTTGTTGGGGTGTCATGTTGTTAGGAAAATTACCTGTAAAGAGATTCAACAACAACTGTAAGCAATGACCTGGTGAGATTATAGATTTATCAGAATACATGCAATACAACAGGGCTGAATGTGGCTATAGCATGATATAACTTGACTGCCGTCAACAGCCACGCAATGATGAGACATATAAAATAAAAGTAGGTTGATATCCAGGCCACACTCATGCTTTTAGTGGAAGTTATCCACTCAATACTGGGCTAGCTAGCAGCAAACTACGTGGGGGTAACATCGTAGTAATCAACAACCAAGTTCAATAGAACTGGTGACATAAGCTAGGTCAAGAGCAATAGACCAACAATGCTAAATATGCTGAGCTGAAATCATAAGGCAGTGATGCAAGCAACGATGATAAGCATAAATAACAAGTCATGATTGCAATATCAATTTATAATAATATGTGAAATGAACTTTAATGTAATGTGTGCAGGATGATATATCATATGGCTATCATGATCCGTAGGGCATCACCAAACCATGGTGAGCACATATCACAATCCAGCTGAGCATATATGACTGCCAAAGTCAGTCTAGATCAAGATGAAGTAAACAGAAAATTCCTTAGATCACTTGGTGAAGAATGGACAGTCTATGCTGCCCAATGGAGAACCAAAGACACTCTTGATGAAATAGAGTTGGATGACCTTTATAACAGCCTGAGAGTGTTTGAATTTGAAATTGAAAATAAAAAGAAATCCTTTTCTTACAATCACAACACTACTCTATTGTCATCATCATTAACTGATAAATCAAACTGTTGTGACTCTTTTTCAGGAGCTGATGGTAACCCTACTGAAGTTCATTATGAGGCCTTTGTTGCAATTGATGGACTATTTGCTCTTAATGCTGAAGATTTAGAACAAATCCATCCAGATGATTTGGATGAAATGGACCTGAAATGGCAGCATGCTATGTTGACTATGAGGGCCAAAAGATTTCTGAAAAGAACTGGCAGACCAAACTTTCAAGCCAGATCAGAAGGCAAACCAGCATGTGATAAATCAAAGGTTGAATGCTTTAAATGCCACAGGCTTGGTCACTTTGCTAGAGAATGCAGATCCCAAGGTCAACAGCCACCAAGACCCCAGCAGACCAATCAACCTTCATCATCACAAGCTCTTGTCTCTCAAGAAGACAATGTGTTTGACTGGAGTGATTAGACAGAAGAGGGGTTTCAAAATCAAGCTCTTATGGCAGAAACATCCAATGTCACTTCCACTGAACTACCGTCTGTGGTAAATGCTAAACTCTGCTCTCAAACATGCAAAAATATGGTTAAAAAGTACAGAGATCATAATGAGAGCATGTGCAAAACTCTAGCTAAGATGGAAGAAAGGAGATATGAGTACATGCAGGCTATAGAAGATCTTGAAAAGTAGATCAATGACTATAAGGATAATGAGATTCAAATGGGACATGATAGAACATATCATGAGTGGGAGAAAAAGGAACTGAATAAGAAAATAGAGACCCTAAATAAGAAACTAGATGAGGCTGAACAGAAGGCGTTAGAAGCTAACAAGAAAATAGAATCTATTAATATGGATTTTGGTAGCTTCAAGCTGTCCAATCAAAAGCTAGAACACCTAATGGAGGTCCAATTTATAGATAGGGTAAAATCTCAACTCAATCCCAAAGAAGGTATAGGATACAAAGCCACTCCACCCCCATACAACAACAAATACATTCATCCCATGAGTGAAGTTGCTGATAGGCTTGTAAATGAACCATTAGATGAAACAATGAAAAGTGTAGATCCTATCCTTGAAGACAGACCTGAATCTAAAGAAGAACTAATTCCAAATGAAGGCTGTGAGGGTAAAGAAGTTTGGAGTCATTCCAAAACAGTGAGTGAACCCATAGAAACCCCTACTTTAAGTTTAATCAAAAACACCAGTGAGAAAGGAAAAGAGAATATGAGGGTATGCAATAATACTTCACATGTTTCTATACCTTCTAACTGTAACATTGACTCTTCCTCAAAAACTAATAAAATCGTAAGTTTGTTCCAATATGCACATGTCAAAAGCATGGTGTACAAAAGTTTCCCACACAACAGCAGGTGAGGGGAAATCAAAGGAACAAGAACCAATTATGGTCCAATAAAACTGGTTCTCCAATCAAAACAGTCAAAAGATGTTTCCATTGTGGTAGGAAAAACCACTTGGCCAGGCAGTGTCTATATAAACCATCTGTTGCAAAACAGACTGTGGTTCAAAAACAGAAAACTGTTCAAAACTCAAAAAATTCAAAGGACAAATCACCTGTCATACCAGTTCCAAAGAAGACAGTTGACACAGGTACTTAAAAGTCAACAAAAGACAGCCAACACACCAAAAACACGTTTTAGCAAAATTCAAAGCAAACATTAAAAAGGTATGGTGTGTTAAAGGCAAAAACACAGATCAAAATGCTGATGCAAGTGTTCATACTGTTAAGTCTAAAGTTGGAACTGGTAGTTCAAATTCTGAAGCTGTTAGCACTAAAAACCCAGTTCAAACTGCTAAGTCTAAAACTGGAACTGGTAGTTGATCTTCTGAAATTGTTAATTGAAAAGTTGGAAAGAACACCTGGATACCTCATGTCATAACTAAATATTCTTCACAAAACCCACCAGTGGATCTTACTAAGTTTAAAAAGACACAAATAGTGTTTAGTTATGTCAATGCACAAGGACAACCCAAAACCAATTTGGTTTGGGTTTACTCCACTACTAACAAAGCTTTTTCTGTGCAGGGCAACCACAGGACCCAACATAAGACAAGATGGCATATTGACAGTGGATGCTCTAGGCACATGACAGGCAATTCTGAATGCTTGTCAAACTTCAAAAGCCTTGAAGGAGGGTTTGTTGCATTTGGTGGAAATTCCAGGGGAGGTAAAGTAACAGGTAAAGGTATTGTCAGAGCAGGCAATATGATCTTCAATGATGTTTTGTATGTTGAACAGCTGAAGTACAATTTACTAAGTGTGTCTCAAATATGTGATAAACAAAATATTGTTCTGTTCACAGACTCTGAGTGTATTGTCCTTTCAAAGGTTTAAAAATCCCTGAAAATCTTGTTTTACTTAGAACACCAAGGAAGGACAATGTCTACTGTTTAGACACAGATCTTTTATCCAAATCAAATACTTTAAGCTGTTTGATATACAAAGCATCATCAAATGAGTCTGCTCTTTGGCACAGAAGGATGTGTTACATGAACTTCAAATCTATGAATGTTTTAGTCAAAAAAGAATTTGGTAAGAGGTTTACCACAAAAGGATTTCATATGTGATGATCATTGTGTAGCTTGTCTCAAAGGCAAGCAACACAAAACTTCTCATAATGCCAAAGAGGTAAATTCAATCTCATCTGCTCTTCATCTTATTCATATGGATCTTTTTGGTCCAACATCTGTTTTGAGTTTGAATAAAATAGCTTATTGTTTAGTCATTGTTGATGACTTCACCAGATTTACATGGGTTTACTTTCTTAGGACTAAAGATGAAACTACTGAGCTAGTCAAATCCTTTATTCTTAAAATTGAAAATCAATCAAATTTAAAAGTGAGTGTGATCAGGTCAGACAATGGAACTAAGTTTAAAAATCATATCTTAAACAGTTTCTGTGAGTCTAAAGGCATTGCAAGGCAATATAGTGCACCTAGAACACCACCACAAAATGGTGTAGCTGAAAGGAAGAATAGAACTTTAATAGAGGCTGCTAGAACCATGCTAGATGATTCCAAACTGCCAATGACCTTTTGGGCAGAGGCAATAAATACAGCTTGTTATGTGCTAAATAGGGTTCAAATTGTTCAGTTTCAAGGGAAAACTCCATATGAGTTATTCCATCACAGGGTTCCCTTAGTAGCCTTTCTAAAACCTTTTGGTTGTTCATGCACTATTCTTCCCAATAAAACTCACTTAGGAATGTTTGAAAGTAAGGCTGAAGAAGGTTTCTTTGTAGGTTTCTCTACTCAAAGCAAAGCCTATAGGGTATATAATAGTGTGTCTAAAACCATTGAAGAAAGTGCCAATGTTGAGTTTAATGAAAACACTACAAATGTCAAAGGCACTGGTTTCGATTGGTTGTTTGATTTAGATTCACTAACAAATTCTCTGAGCTTTGTTGAGAATTCTGCAGGAGCTATTGGAAACAATGTTGAAACTGCCAGGAGCTGTTGGAAACAATGCTGGTAACACAAACATTCAAGCTGTTGGCACAAAGTTTCCAACTGTTGAAGATTCTGATAAATGGGATGAATATACTGTACTACCACTTCTATCTTGTGACCCACCAGGGGTACTGGATGCTCAACATTATACAAATAGAGGAGAGGGTCCTGAGCAGGCTCAACCATCCATCACTGCTTCACCCCCAGGACCCCAACCCACTCCTCATGATACAAACACTCCCTCTGCTCCTTCTATAATACATACATCCCCAACCCCCTCACTTCTACAATACAAAAGACAAAGGGTTTCAGGAGCTCCTTCCTCCTCAGGCCAAGAACAAGTGCCAAATATCCCTGTGCAGGAGGACACTTCTACACAGAATATCCAAAGGGAACCCACTGAGGACACTCCCACCCTCAATTTGGAGGTGGCCATCCCATCCGAGGATGTCCATATGGGTTTTGTGGCTGACACTACTGATGTCTCTACACAAGAGGCACAGGACAATGTCAACATATCTAAGACCACACCCATGGCAACAGAGGGTGTGCAAGCACCTTCTGGAAGTCCCCAGTACCAAGAACAAAAGGGCCCAGATGCTTCCACTTCTAGAATTCCTGCCAGTGATAGATCTAAAATACCACTATCATTTGAAGATCGTGAGGCTAGTCTGCAACTCATGGCTTTAACGGATCAACAGCTGAAACCTTTTGTAGCTATATTGGAACATTATAAGTCCATTATTGCTGCACAGGGGACACAAATCACAGCTTTGCAACAGTTTACAGTAGCCCAACAACAAAGATTGGACTACTTTCATCAAGGGTTCACACTCTGTGGAAACAAGATTATACAGCTTGAGAAGTTGGTTCGAACCCTGCTTGCAAAGGTCTTTGGTCCACCTGGCCAAACCAATGCATCCAAACAGCTTCAACTTCCCCTCCAACAGTCCCAGTTTCTAGGCTAACAGTCCCAACAGCTACTCAAGTTGTTAGTCTAGAAACTCAAACTGTTCCAACAAGGACAACTGGAGTTGTCATCAGAGAAGGTTCTCAGGCTCCTGCTGTCACAACAGTCCAATCCACAGCATCACCTTTCAGAGACAAGGGCAAAGGCATTCTGATTGAGTCTCCAATGATCAAATTCTCTTCTAAAGAAGCCGAGGTTGCCCATGATGCTGAACTGGCAAGGAAACTAGCAGAAGAACAGGATGAAATCCTAGACCAGCAAACTCATGAACCAATAAAATATGATGAAACCATAGGTGACTATCTAAGAGGGTTTGTGGTCCAGGAAAATCAGAAGAAAAGAAAAATGCCAACAGGGCATTCAAAGGCAGAACATAGAAAATTTTTGATAAACTTCTCTACCTCAGCTGGAATACCAAAAGTAATGGCTCAGTCATGGTCAACAGAAAAGCTTCAAGCTTTATATGACAAGGAGAAAGAAAAAGAAAAAGGCGCCAAAGCCTCCCTACAAGTCCAAGGTCCACAAGAACCAGTTCAAGCTGTTGCTAGTAATCCTCCTCATCAAGCAAAGCTTTATCAGGTTAAGAGAGTGTTGTTTGAACAACAACTTCAAAAGGAAATCGAAATCGGAAAGGCCCTAGATCAGTATGACTTCTCTAAACCATCTATTACTTACTGGTATGCTAAATCGATGGATGACATTGATTTAGACTATCATTTTGTAATCAGAAGAGAGGCTGGTCCAAAAGAAGAGTATAAGAGCCTAGTTCAGCTGGCACAAAGACTATCTATAGAGGAACTGACAAAGATGCATCATATTGGAATTGTTAGTCATTCAAGATCTCAATGTGTCTGGGTTCAAAGGAGTGTAAATGATCTTAGAAGCATTTTTGATCTAGAGTCTACAAGAATAGATATAGAAGCTGCCAAGGATATGAGGATTGTACAGGTTGATTTGGATTCACTAAGAGTTTCAGGAGCTCCTTCTATAATACATACATCCCCAACCCCCTCACTGCTACAATACAAAAGACAAAGAGTTTCAGGAGCTCCTTCCTCCTCAGCGCAAGTACAAGTGCCAAATATCCCTGTGCAGGAGGACACTTCTGCACAGAATATCCAAAGGGAACCCACTGAGGACACTCCCACCCTCAATTTGGAGGTGGACATCCCATCAGAGGATGTCCATATTGGTTTTGTGGCTGACAATACTGATGTCTCTACACAAGAGGCACAGGACAGTGTCAACATATCTAAGACCACACCCAAGGGAACAGAGGGTGTGCAAGCACCTTCTGGAAGTCCCCAGTACCAAGAACAAAGGTGCCCAGATGTTTCTACTTTTGGAATTCCTACCAGTGATAGATCTCAAATACCACTATCATTTGAAGATCTTGAGGCTACCCTTGTAGAAGAAGGCTAACTGCTTGCTGGCTGGGAGCTGTATGAGCGGTAACGTCCACGTACGGCTCCGTGAGAAGGGCGGTGGACAGAAATGGCCTTGTTGTACCTCACTCTCTGCAACTTATGGCTTTAACGGATCAACAGCTGAAACCTTTTGTAGCTATATTGGAACATTATAAGTCTATTATCGCTGCTCAGGGGGCTCAAATCATAGCGTTACAACAGTTCACAGCAGCCTAACAACAAAGATTGGACTACTTTCATCAAGGGTTCACACGCTATGGAAACAAGATTATACAGCTTGAGAAGTTGGTTCGAACCCTACTTGCAAAGGTTTTTGGTCCACCTGGCCAAACCAATGCATCCAAAAAGGGGGAGAATCAGGAGATCCCTCATTCAGTCCAGTCAACTTCAACTTCCCCTCCAACAGTACCAGTTTCTAGGCTAACAGTCCCAACAGCTACTCAAGCTGTTTGTCTAGAAACTCAAACTGCTCCCACAAGGACAACTGCAGTTGTCAACAGAGAAGGTTCTCAGGCTCCTCCTGTCACAACAGTACAGTCCAATCACAACATCAGCTTTCAGAGACAAGGGCAAAGATCAAATTCTCTTCTAAAGAAGCCGAGGTTGCCCATGATGCTGAACTGGCAAGGAAACCAGGAGAAGAACAGGATGAATTACTAGTCCAGCAAACTCATGAACCAATAAAAGATGATGAAACCTTAGGTGACTATCTCAGAGGGTTTGTGGTAAAGGAAAATCAGAAGAAAAGAAAAATGCCAACAGGGCATTCAAAGGCAGAACATAGAAATTTTTTGATAAACTTCTCTGCCTTAGCTGGAATACCAAAAGTAATGGCTCAGTCATGGTCAACAGAAAAGCTTCAAGCTTTATATGACAAGGAGAAAGAAAAAGAAAAAGCCGCCAAAGCCTCCCTACAAGTCCAAGGTCCACAAGAACCAGTTCAAGCTGTTGCTAGTAATCCTCCTCATCAAGCAAAGCTTTATCAGGTTAAGAGAGTGTTGTTTGAACAACAACTTCAAAAGGAAATCGAAATCGGAAAGGCCCTAGATCAGTATGACTTCTCTAAACCATCTAATACTTACTGGTATGCGAAATCGATGGATGACATTGATTTAGACTATCATTTTGTAATCAGAAGAGAGGCTGGTCCAGAAGAAGAGTATAAGAGCCTAGTTCAGCTGGCACAAAGACTATCTATAGAGGAATTGACAAAGATGCATCATATTGGAACTGTTAGTCATTCAAGATCTCAATGTGTCTGGGTTCAAAGGAGTGTAAATGATCTTAGAAGCATTTTTGATCTAGAGTCTACAAGAATAGATATAGAAGCTGCCAAGGATATGAGGATTGTACAGGTTGATTTATATGCCAAATCAATGACATATAGACTCAAGCTTGCAGACGGATCCAGCAGGTTCTATAATTTTGAATTTCACAATCTGCCAAAGGCTTGGCTACTCCAAATGAGCTCAATAAAGATTAACTTTGAAAAAGAGGAGTTGAAGAGAGATTTTGTAAAGGAAAAAGAGCAGAAACTTTCACATCTGTAAGTTTTTGGATGCCTTAGTTTGTATATAACAGTTTTACTTTGTTTTATTTCCTTAATTGTATAGAAACTTAAAGTCTTGTGTAAAGAAACCTGTACAATCCTCATATCCTTGGCAGCTTCTATATCTATTCTTGTAGACTCTAGATCAAAAATGCTTCTAAGATCATTTACACTCCTTTGAACCCAGACACATTGAGATCTTGAATGACTAACAATTCCAATATGATGCATCTTTGTCAGTTCCTCTATAGATAGTCTTTGTGCCAGCTGAACTAGGCTCTTATACTCTTCTTTTGGACCAGCCTCTCTTCTGATTACAAAATGATAGTCTAAATCAATGTCATCCATCGATTTAGCATACCAGTAAGTAATAGATGGTTTAGAGAAGTCATACTGATCTAGGGCCTTTCCGATTTCGATTTCCTTTTGAAGTTGTTGTTCAAACAACACTCTCTTAACCTGATAAAGCTTTGCTTGATGAGGAGGATTACTAGCAACAGCTTGAACTGGTTCTTGTGGACCTTGGACTTGTAGGGAGGCTTTGGCGCCTTTTTCTTTTTCTTTCTCCTTGTCATATAAAGCTTGAAGCTTTTCTGTTGACCATGACTGAGCCATTACTTTTGGTATTCCAGCTGAGGTAGAGAAGTTTATCAAAAATTTTCTATGTTCTGCCTTTGAATGCCCTGTTGGCATTTTTCTTTTCTTCTGATTTTCCTGGACCACAAACCCTCTTAGATAGTCACCTATGGTTTCATCATATTTTATTGGTTCATGAGTTTGCTGGTCTAGGATTTCATCCTGTTCTTCTGCTAGTTTCCTTGCCAGTTCAGCATCATGGGCAACCTCGGCTTCTTTAGAAGAGAATTTGATCATTGGAGACTCAATCAGAATGCCTTTGCCCTTGTCTCTGAAAGGTGATGCTGTGGATTGGACTGTTGTGACAGCAGGAGCCTGAGAACCTTCTCTGATGACAACTCCAGTTGTCCTTGTTGGAACAGTTTGAGTTTCTAGACTAACAACTTGAGTAGCTGTTGGGACTGTTAGCCTAGAAACTGGGACTGTTGGAGGGGAAGTTGAAGCTGTTTGGATGCATTGGTTTGGCCAGGTGGACCAAAGACCTTTGCAAGCAGGGTTCGAACCAACTTCTCAAGCTGTATAATCTTGTTTCCACAGAGTGTGAACCCTTGATGAAAGTAGTCCAATCTTTGTTGTTGGGCTACTGTAAACTGTTGCAAAGCTGTGATTTGTGTCCCCTGTGCAGCAATAATGGA
This sequence comes from Centrapalus pauciflorus, assembly GCA_020465985.1. Classification (NCBI taxonomy): domain Eukaryota; kingdom Viridiplantae; phylum Streptophyta; class Magnoliopsida; order Asterales; family Asteraceae; genus Centrapalus; species Centrapalus pauciflorus. The sequence goes on from JAANYP010002873.1 coordinate 11,635, forward strand.
CTTATAATGTTCCAATATAGCTACAAAAGGTTTCAGCTGTTGATCCGTTAAAGCCATGAGTTGCAGACTAGCCTCACGATCTTCAAATGATAGTGGTATTTTAGATCTATCACTGGCAGGAATTCTAGAAGTGGAAGCATCTGGGCCCTTTTGTTCTTGGTACTGGGGACTTCCAGAAGGTGCTTGCACACCCTCTGTTGCCATGGGTGTGGTCTTAGATATGTTGACATTGTCCTGTGCCTCTTGTGTAGAGACATCAGTAGTGTCAGCCACAAAACCCATATGGACATCCTCGGATGGGATGGCCACCTCCAAATTGAGGGTGGGAGTGTCCTCAGTGGGTTCCCTTTGGATATTCTGTGTAGAAGTGTCCTCCTGCACAGGGATATTTGGCACTTGTTCTTGGCCTGAGGAGGAAGGAGCTCCTGAAACCCTTTGTCTTTTGTATTGTAGAAGTGAGGGGGTTGGGGATGTATGTATTATAGAAGGAGCAGAGGGAGTGTTTGTATCATGAGGAGTGGGTTGGGGTCCTGGGGGTGAAGCAGTGATGGATGGTTGAGCCTGCTCAGGACCCTCTCCTCTGTTTCTTGGGTTGATGTCCAGCATTGCAGAAGGCAATGGGACATCCACATTTAGAAAATTTGCACTTGGTTTCAAAAGTCTTTTAATTGATGGTAAAGAGTGCCTGTGAGAAACATGTATCCTTTTATGTATTTTAAAATTAGTGCAGGACTTTGCAATTATTTTTGCTAAAAATCGTGGATACATCAAAAATTTCCCATTCTTTAGTGCATGATGTCTTATCATCCCCTGAAAAATCATATTTGAAAAATTGAACTGTTGGCCTGTTGATAAGCACACAGGGCAGTGGCAATATTTGAAGAAAACTCAGACCAACCAGTTCTTTTAGGACTTATACATTGCTAAATGATATGCACAAGATATTTCCATTTAGGGGAAAAAATGTGCTTTAAAGAAAGTAAAAGAATCAGTAGGCCCCTATACCCTATTGCAAAAAGTCCTTCATGTAAGACAGTAATGGATAGATCAATTATACCTGAGGCATCTTGAAGATGCAGATGTTGACGTATGGTCTCCTCAGTGATGGTAATGGGATTACCGTCGATTATGGATGCAAAAGAAGTGACTCCATTAGAGATATGTATCGTGGCAGATTTCCAGAACTGCTCTATATGGGTTACATAGATGGTGGGATCTAGTCCCGCGCACACACTTATAAGGAATTACAGAATTACCATGCACACTTTGACAGATCAAGTGAAGACAACTAACAGTTCGAGTAAGATGAACTAGCAGCTTGGGAATAGACTCAAGCTGTTAGTTGAAAATTAAGCATTTTCTTATGAGACAGTTTCTCCCCCTTAACTAAGCACATGCAATAAGTATGTTTCATAAAATAAGAGAGAATAATGAAAAACAAATTAATCCATATTAACCATACCGATATTTGATACTAGGAAGGTGAATCTTCCTACATCAAATGGTTTTGTAAATAGATCATCTGTATGAATTTTGGTAACTTGGATTAATTTCTTCTCATTACAGTCTCTTATAAAATGAAATCTAATGTCTATGTGCTAAGTTTTGGGAAATTTCACTGGATTTTGTACAATGATTATTGCACTTGAGTTATCAATGTAAATAGGAGTAGATAGGAAGTTCATACCATAGTCTCTCAGTTGATTCTGAATCCACATCACTTGGGAACAGCAGCTGGCAGCTGCAACATATTCTTCTTCAGTAGATGAGGTGGAAACAGTTGTCTGCTTTTTGCACTGCCAAGAGACCAGTCTTGCTCCTAGATATTGACATCCACCAGTTGTGGATTTTCTGTCTATGTTGCAACCTCCATAGTCACTGTCGTAATAGGCTGTTAGTTCAAGAGAAGCCTTAGGATACCATAGTCCCAACTGTGGTTGGCCCTTGACGTATCTAAATATTCCTTTAACAGCAAACAAATGTGAGTCCTTTGGAGCACATTGAAACCTGGCACAAACACAAACAACAAACATTATATCAGGTCTAGAAGATGTGAGATACATTAGTGAACCTATCAAGGATCTATATAAGTGAATATCCACATCCACTCCATCTTTGTCTGCATCAAGCTTCTTGTGAGTGTCCATTGGAGTGGTAGCAACTTTGGTATCTTTGTATCCAAACTTTTCTAAGATGTCATTTACATACTTTGATTGACTTATACAAAGTCCTGTGGGTTTCTCCTTGACCTGCAATCCTAGAAAGAAAGTGAGTTCCCGCATTGAACTCATTTGAAACTTTTTGTGCATCAAGGTTTCAAAGTCCTTGCACAGAATGTCATTTGTTGATCCAAAAATGATATCATCAACTTACATCTAAACAAGCAAAATCTCTGATTTGATGGACTTTGTGAACAATGTCTTGTCCAGAGTAGCTCTCTTGAATCCATTTTGTAGAAGGTATGAAGACAAAGTGTCATACCATGCTCTTGGTGCTTGGTGGAGTCCATAGAGGGCTTTGTCTAACTTGTAGACTCTGTCTGGATACTTATAGTCCTCAAATCCAGGGGTTTGACACACAAAAACCTCTTCTTCAATTGTAGGAATGCAGATTTCACATCCATTTGGTACACTTTGAACCCTTTGAAGCTGGCATAAGCTAGGAACAATCTGATGGCTTCTATCCTTGCTACTGGGGTAAAGACATCATCATAGTCTGTTCCTTCTTCTTGAGTGTATCCTTGAGCTACCAATCTTGCTTTGTTCTTGATCACCACACCTCTTTCATCCTTCTTGTTTCTGAAAACCCATCTTGTACCAATTGCTCTCTTTCCTCTAGGTAATTCAACTAGAGTCCATACATTATGAATCTTGAATTGCAAAAGTTCTTCTTGCATTGCCTTAATCCAAGATGGATCTTTTAGAGCCTCAGATGCCTTCTTTGGTTCTAATTGTGACATGAAGCAAGCATGTTCAAAGGCAGCTAGACTGAATTCAGGGACTGCTGATTCATCATCAGTGGACTCCTTGTGAACCATTGTCCTTGTCTGCACAGGAGTGCGTGGGTCTCCCATTATCTGGTTGAGAGGATGATATCTGCGAACCCTGAGTGTGGGTTCTCTTTCATCCTTAGTCTTAAGAAAGTAAACCCATGTAAATCTGGTGAAGTCATCAACAATTACTAAACAATAAGCTATTTTATTCAAACTCAAAACAGATGTTGGACCAAAAAGATCTATATGAATAAGATGAAGAGCAGATGAGATTGAATTTACCTCTTTGGCCTTATGAGAAGTTTTGTGTTGCTTGCCTTTGAGACAAGCTACACAATGATAATCACATATGAACTCCTTTTGTGGTAAACCTCTTACCAAATTCTTTTTGACTAAAACATTCATAGATTTGAAGTTCGTGTGACACATCCTTCTATGCGAAAGAGCAGACTTATTAGATGATGTTTTGGATATCAAACAGCTTAAAGTATTTGATTTGGATAAAAGATCTGTGTCCAAATAGTAAACATTGTCCTTTCTTGGTGTTCTGAGTAAAACAAGATTTTCAGGAATTTTAAAATCTTTCGAAAGGACAATACACTCAGAGTCTGTGAACAAAATAATATTTTGTTTATTACTGATTTGAGACACACTTAGTAAATTGTACTTCAGCTGTTCAACATACAAAACATCATTGAAGATCATATTGCCTGCTTTGACAGTACCTTTACCTGTTACTTTACCTCCCTTGGAATTTCCACCACATGCAACAAACCCTCCTTCAAGGTTTTTGAAGTTTGACAAGCATTCAGAATTGCCTGTCATATGCCTAGAGCATCCACTGTCCATATGCCATCTTGTCTTATGTTGGGTTCTGTGGTTGCCCTGCACAGAAAAAGCTTAGTTAGTAGTGGAGTAAACACAAACCAAATTGGGTTTGGGTTATCCTTGTGCATTGACATAACTAAACACTGTTTGTGTCTTTTTAAACTTAGTAAGATCCACCGGTGGATTTTGTGAAGAGTATTTAGTTATGACATGAGGTATCCAGATGTTCTTTCCAACTTTTTCATTAACAGTCTCAGAAGATCCACTACCAGTTCCAGTTTTAGACGTAGCAGTTTGAACTGGGTTTTTAGTGCTAACAGCTTCAGAATTTGCACTACCAGTTCCAACTTTAGTCTTAACAGTCTCAAGACTTGCATCAGCAGTTTGATCTGTGTTTTTGCCTTTAACACACCATACCTTTTTAATGTTTGCTTTGAATTTTGCTAAAACGTGTTTTTGGTGTGTTGGCTGTCTTTTGTTGACTTTTAAGTACCTGTGATCAACTGTCTTCTTTGGAACTGGTATGACAGGTGATTTGGCCTTTGAATTTTTTGAGTTTTGAACAGTTTTCTGTTTCTGAACCACAGTCTGTTTTGCAACAGATGTATTATATAGACACTGCCTGGCCAAGTGGTTTTTCCTACCACAATGGAAACATCTTTTGACTGTTTTGATTGGAGAACCAGTTTTATTGGACCATAATTGGTTCTTGTTCCTTTGATTCCCCTCACGTGCTATTGTGTGGGAAACATTTGTAGACCATGCTTTTGACATGTGCATATTGGAAGAAACTTACCCCTTTTATTAGTTTTTGAGGAAGATGCAATGTTATAGTTAGAAGGTACAGAATTGTTTTAAGAAAACTTTCATAATGAATAACAAACAAATATAATCAAAAATCAAATCTTTTGTATTGCCAAACTCACTGATTACAATCACCTCTAATCTGTTTGATTAGACGAAGAACACATATTGTTCTTAGGGTTTTACAACCTTAGAGGCTTGAGAAACTTAATCAGAAAGCAATTACAATTGAAGCACGCGATTATAAAACTTGCACGTACAGACTTACAATAGAAAGACCTAGTCTATCTATATATATATAGCCTTCTAATTTGTTTCCTTGAAGAACTCTGATTTCTCTGGTAGTAGATATGCTTGAATCTTCAAATATAAATCACTTCCTGAATTTCAGCACTGTCTGTTGTTAATCTGTTGAGCAACTTGAACTTTTAACTCTGGCAGCTTGAACTTTTGAACTAGTAGCTCGAACTTATTCAACTAACAGCTTGAACTTTTTAATTACATAGAAATACTACTAACAGTCTGAGAAATCTAACTAACAGCTTGACATACTTAGAATATTTCCCAAGATTATATTTTAAATTCATTTCAGTAATTATAACAAACTTATTATGCTATCATGACTTGCTATTTACGCTTATCATCGTTGCTTGCATCACTGCCTTATGATTTTAGCTTAGCATATTTAACATTGTTGGTGTATTGCTCTAGACCTAGCTTATGTCACCAGTTCTAATGAACTCGGTAGTTGATTACTCTGATATTCCCTCCACGTAGTTTGATGGTAGCTAGCCCAGTATTGAGTGAATAGCTTCAACTAAAAGCGTGAGTGTGGCCTGTACCTCATCTTACTCTTATTACTATGTCTCATCCTTGTGTGGCTGTTGGCGGCAGTCAAGTTATATCACGCTATACCCAAATTCCACCTTGTTGTATTGCATGTATTCTGATATGTAGTAAAACCGATATGAATGCGTTGATCCACAACCCCCAGAATCTGAATCAATTACGATGATATTAGTTCAATGCGGAATAGAATTAATCTACTATCAAAGATTAATCAACCACAACGCTAAAACCATAAACACAGTAAAGTAAATAGAGACACAGAGATTTAAGTGGAAAACCCAAAACGGGAAAAACCACGGGCGGAGGAAGCCGAGAATCAATCCACTATAAACTTGCAGTGTTTACAAAGCTTGGTCAACGAGATTACAATAAGCTTAAATGGTTATTTGTGATTAGGGTTAAAAAGACCTTCGTACGCCGTATATTGCTTCTACGAAGATAGCCCACCAACTCACGAAGTTTCAAAACAGAGAGTGACTACATTCTGTATAATTCGCTTTTTCCTTATTCTACCTTGAAAATTGTGAATAATTAATCCAAGTTTCATCAATTGACACTTTAGCACCTTGAACTATATAATAATTGTCGACTTTAAAGGCATAGTTTCCACAATCTCCACTTTGACTTCAAAAGAGACATAACAAGGAACGTGCTCAACGATCACAACATAAAACCAACAGCTTATCAAACTCCAAAACTCCATAAGAACCTGCAATCACCATATAGAAGAAAATTGATTCTGAAAAGTAAAAATACTTCCTCCACCAACGAGCCTATCAGGCTCACTTGTGATCAGAAACAACCACCAAGTCCAAACATAATTTGAACTTGTTTATTGGAAGACTTTTAGTGAACATATCGGCAGGATTATCAATGGTATTGATCTTACTCACAACACAATCACCATTTGCAACTTTCTGTCGCACAAAGTGATAACGAACATCAATGTGTTTCGTTCGGTCGTGAAACATTTGATCCTTAGTCAAGAAAATAGCACTTTGATTATCGCAAAATACCATAGTAACCTTCAGTGTATCATCAATGTCTCCAAACAATCCCTTTAGCCAAATAGCTTCCTAATAGCTTCTGTCACTGCCATGTACTCGGCTTCGGTAGTAGATAACGCAACTTTAGACTTTAACTGGGCTCTCCAACTTACGACACAACCACCTAAAGTGAGCACATACCCTGTGATTGATCTCCGTTTATCAAAGTCTTTGGCAAAATCTCAATCAACATATCCAATCACTCCGTCATTAGATTTGCCAAACTGTAAACACATAGAAGACGTACCACGTAAATAACGGAAGATCCACTGTACTGCTTTCCAATGTTCTTTCCCCGGGTTCGCCATATATCTGCTCACCATGCTAACTGCATAAGACAAATCTGGATGTGTGCAAATCATAGCATACATCAAAGACCCAACGACACTAGAGTACGGTACACGTGCCATATACTCCGTATCAGTCTCAGTAGTAGGACTCAAAGCGGATGATAACTTAAAATGAGCAGCAAATGGTGTGTTAACAGGCATTGCTTCATGCATATTGAAGCGTCATAGGACTTTCTCAGTGTAATTATTCTGAGAAAGATGCAAGATCCTCGCATGCTTGTCACGCATAATTTCCATTCCTATTATCTTTTTCGCGGCTCCCAATTCCTTCATTTCAAATTCAGCTTTCAACTGGTCTTTTATTTTTTGAATCTCCTTCATATCCTTTGCTGCGATTAACATGTCATCCACGTATAAGAGTAAATAGACCACTGACCCATCATTGACACTTCTTGTAGTAAACGCAGCTATCGTATGTGCACCTTCTAAACTCATGATTGGTCATGAAAGAATCAAATCTCTTATACCATTGTCTAGAAGATTGCTTGAGGCCATAAAGAGATTTCTTCAACTTGCATACATAGTCCTCCTTGCCAGGAACTGCAAACCTCTCGGGTTGTTGCATAAATATATTCTCCTCAAGCTCACCATTTAAGAATGATGTAGTAACATCATGTTTCTCTAACTCATAATCATTAGAAGCAACCAATCCCAACAATGCACGAATAGAAGTGTGTTTGACAACCGGAGAGTATATGCAATCCCTGGAATCTGACTATAGCCTTTAGCTACTAACCGAGCTCTATACCTTGGTTTATCATTTAGATTAATGGCCACCTTTAGCTTATAGACCCACTTGCATTTAACTGGCTTTTTCCCTTTCGGTGCGGGAACTAAATCCCAAGTACCATTCTTCTGCAAAGTTTCCATCTCACTATGTATTGCAATCATCCATTCATTTGAGTCGGTAGACTTTATAGCCTCATCATAGCACATAGGCTCCAAATCTAACTCAATATCTGCAGCAATAGTAAGAGCATAAGCAACAAATTCAGCTTCAACATACCTTTTAGGAGGTAAAATTTGTCCCCTCGGTCTATTTATCGCAATGCATGGATTAAGAGCTTGTTGCTGTGAAGAAGATGAAGATTCCACAACTACATGCTCATTTGTTGAAGAAGACTATTATTGCTCAGTAGTGTCTGAAGTAGTGTTAGGTGATACAAGAAACTCCACCTCCACCTGAGCCTTTTCCTTACTTGCTTCAGATGATTCCTCCATAGTATTAGGCGGGTCATCAACTCGATGAATCGTAGCGGTGTCGTCAAAAGTAACATCCCTTGAGATAATAACCTTTTTCAGCTCAGGACTCCATAGCTTGTATCCTTTAACCACTGGATTGTAACCAAGAAAAGTACATTTAATTGCTCTCGGCTCTAATTTCCCAATGTCAACTCGTGCATACGCCGGACAACCAAACGATTTCAAATCAGTATAATCGGCAACTTTTCTAGACCATAAATCAAGAGGAGTCTTCTTCTCAATTGCTCGTGATGGTGAACGGTTGATAACATAACAAGCAGTCGAAGAAGCCCCGCCCAAAAGGACTTCGGCAATTTGGAAAGCATACACCGGACCTTCTCCATAATAGTGCAATTCATTCTTTCGGCTACACCATTTTTTTGAGATGTATGGACCACCGTGCGATGTCGAGTGATGCCTTCCTTTCGGCAATAGGCATTAAACTCTTCATAACAAAACTCAACTCCATTATCCGTACGAAGATACTTTACCTCCAAACCTGATTGTTTTTCAACTTGCACTTTCCAATCTCTAAAAGTAACAAAAACATCACTTTTATGCTTTAGAAAGAAAGACCATACCTTTCGTGAGAAGTCGTCAATGATAGTATGCATATAAGAAGCTCCACCTTTCGAGATAACTTTTGCTGGTCCCCATAAATCTGAGTGAATATAATCAAGTGGTCCTTTTGTGGTATGTACACCACTCATGAACCTCACTCGTTTTTGCTTTCCATATACACAATCTTCACAAAACTCTAGCTCCACGATCTTTTGACCTCCAAGTAAGCCTCTTCGACTCAATTCTGATATGCCATGGAAACTCATATGGCTGAGTCGAAGGTGCCAAAGACGAGACTGATCTGAATCTGATAAAGACTTTGAGACAATAGCTACATCACCAGTAATAGTTTGCCCATCAAGAATATAAAGGTTTGACGTTTTTTGAATTGCCCTGATAATGTCTGAACCATCTTTGAGCACCTGAATAACTCCACCTTTACGGACAAACTGATATCCTTTTGGGAAAATTGCGCAGAAAACCCCATTTGTCCGGTTTTTGTGATTTAAACCCCAAACTAATTTCAATTGCATAAAAAACCCTCATTTAATAAAAAATCTGTAAAAAAAAATGCTTTTATTATTGGTGACCGGTTAGATACCGGTTGATGGTCCTACGTGGCACAGTCAAATGTTAATGAAACCGGTTATTACCATTTCCATATCCCTTCTCGTTTAACCCTTCTCGTTTAAACCCTAAGGTAACTAAAAGGTCTCTCATTTACTGAAGCAACGACACGAAGAAGCGAAGAATAAGAGAAGCAGAGCAAAGAAGCTGGTGGTTAGCGAGCATCAGAGATTGAGACGAAAAACCGAATGTGAAGTCCATTCTAATCTGAAATTCGATGTCCCTTCCAAGTAAGTTCACTGATGTAGCTCATATAGTTTCTAATATAGCTTCTATAGCTTCTGATATAGCTTCTCTTAGTATGCTATGTTATGGAATATTAATCTTTGTTAGTCGAAGATGTGATGTATTAATGAGTAAAAATTGATAATTTTCATAGGTTGTCATCAATGAACCTGTTAGAACTTTCTGTTAATTATGAGGGTATCTGTAAAAGACCAATAGAATACATTGGGGGGTTGTTAAAAACAGAGGTAATCGATATGAAGGATGTTGATTACCTTTCGTTTATAAAATGGCTTCAACAGTTGACACGTTTAAGAACTTTTGTTGTTTACTACTTGGTGCCTAGAAAAAAAATGTGTGGAGCTTTGAGATTGGTGAAATGTGATGAGGACTTGAAGGTATTAGTGGAACATGGTGTTAAAATTAACAGATGGATAGAAGTATTTCTTGATATATATGATGATGATTTGACTGAATTTTTAGGCGAGGACAGTGTTAAAGACAATGTGTTAAGAAGTGGTGACGATAAAGGAAAACAAAAGGCAAATGATGCAAGTGATTCTAGTGATCCTAGTGATCCTAGTTATGCAATGGATGAAAAAGTAGGAGACTTATCAGACTCTTTCTCAATGGATTTAGAAGTAGAGGATGATGTGACTGATTTTAAGCAAACCTTAGATGACCCTTTTTTGAATAAATTGTGTCTTCCAGGAAGGGACAATGAATGGATAGAGGACTTTGATGTATTAGATGATGACAGGTTGAATGATGGAGTGGAAAGTGAGAAGGAGGATGAGGATCAAAGGAATCGTGTTGATAAGGAGAGTATATACCCTATGTTTGATCTAGATTGTGATTGGAGGTCTATGAAACCTGTTTTAGGGGAGAGGTTTGAGAATCCTAAACAACTTAAACAATGCTTAACATGTTATGCAGTTGCTAACGGCTACCAGTTGAAGTTTGTTAAAAGTGAAGCAAATAGGCTTGTGGTTAGGTGTGGTACTAAAAAGGGAGGCTTTGAGTGTCCATTCAGATTACGGGCTACATGGCAGAATGTTATAGGAGGTCAAGAGAGCTTTCAAATTAAACATCTCAATGATGACACCATTGTACTAGAAATTACAGCTTTGGTTCATTGGTCACTTCAGCCTGGATTGCAAAGATGTACCTGAGAGACTTGGTGAGAAATCCTAATATCAAGCTTAAAGATATGCAATTGGATATTTCGGATAAGTTCATGGTGAAAGTTAGTACCGACCGATGTCACAAGGCTAAGAAAATTGCATTGTCAGAATTTGATGGTGGGTTGGATGAACATTATGGGAAAGTGTGGGATTATGCACAAGAGATTTTGAGATCCAATCCAGGTAGTTCAACCAAAGTTAGTGTAATACCTCAAGCTGATGGCACAACTGTTTTTAGTAAGTTTTATGTTTGTTTCAAAGCACAAAAGGATGGATGGGAAGCATGTAGAAATATTATTGGTTTAGATGGATGTTTTCTAAAAGGGGTGTGTAAGGGGGAGCTCTTGTCTGCCATTGGTAGGGATGCTAATAATTCCATTTACCCTTTAGCCTGGGCTGTTGTGGATGTAGAAAATAAAGATACCTGGAAGTGGTTCATTGAAAATCTAGTGGATGATCTTGCACTACATGATGACATAGGAATATCCATAATATCAGATCAGCACAAGGTGAACATTCTGATTATTGCATGTCTAACTGATTTATTTGCACATGAACACAGGGCTTAATTGAAGCTGTTAAAGAGTTGATACCATATGCTGAACACAGACAATGTGCAAGGCACATTTATGCTAATTTTAGGAAGAGGTATAGTGGAATAGAGCTAAGGAATGCATTTTGGGCTGCTTCCAAGTCCACAGTTAGGGAAGCATTCACATCCCACATGGAGAAAATCAAAGCAATAAGTCAAGAGGCCTACAATCACTTAATCAAGATTGACCCCAACTCATGGTGTAGAGCTTTCTTTGAACTTGATAGAGCTTGTGAGGCTGTAGAGAATGGAGTTAGTAAGAGTATTAACTCTGTGATTATGGATGCAAGATGGAAGCCTCTGATTACAATGTTAAAAGAGATAAGACTTTTTATCATGGAAAGGACCTACAGACTGAGGCTTAAATCAGAAGGATGGGAAGGTGAAGTATGTCCTGGAATAAAAAAAATTAAGTCAGAGAGCTAAACTAGAGAGGTCAGTGTTTCTGTTTCTGTTTCTGTTTCTGTTTATGTTTATGTTTCTGTTTTTGTTTCTGTTTATGTTTACTTTTACTTTATGTTTATGTTTCTGTTTCTGTTTATGTTTCTGTTTCAGTTTAGGGATAGTTTGTGTTTATGTTTACTCTCTATTTAGGTGAAGTATGTTCTGCATTGAGTGTGTCTGTGTTTGTTTACTGCAGGGATTGGATCCCCATACCAAGTGGTGGTAATGTTTTTGAGATAAAGAGTTTCTATGATACATTTTGTGTTGATATAAACAACAAACAGTGCAGTTGCAGATTGTGGCAGATTTCAGGGATCCCTTGTGTTCATGGGATTGTAGCAGTTCATTTCATTAATGATGATCCATTGAAATATTGTAGCATGTGGTTTAGTGTAGAAAACCTTAAGAGGGCTTACAAAGGATCCATAAAACCATTGAATGGTAGCAACCTTTGGACTAGAATACAATATTTGAAACCACGCCCACCCATGGACAGAAGGATGCCAGGTAGGCCTACTGTTAAGAGGAAGAGACATGAAAGTGAGACCCAAGGGCCATACAAGAAAATATCATCTGCTAGAGTCATGACTTGTATCAATTGTCACCAGAAAGGTCATAATGCGAAGTATTGTAAAAATGAAAAAATACCAGCACCACCCAAAGAACAAAAACCTATAGGTAGGCCAAGGTCAACAAATGCAACTAAAAGGGATGTAAGAAGAGGAGGTGGGAAAGTACAAGGGGTATGTTCCTTATCTATATCACATATATTTTTTATTTCATATCATCATGTAATTAAACTTTCATCATAGAGAGGAAGAGGCGATGGAGGCCAAAGCACATCACACATGGGTACAGGAAGGGGAGTAACTGATGCAGGCCAAAGCACATCAAGAATGGGTGCAGCAAGAGGAAGTGGGGTAAATGATGACTTTAAGTTTGTAGGAAAATCAAATGCTGCAGTAAGACTTTTATCAGTAACACTTACATATCAATTATCTGATTTATTGCATATCAATAACACATATTTCCTATATTGTAGAGCTTAAATGTGTCTGTTCATGAATGGGAGAATGTACCAGTGTTTGTAGATGTTCCAGTCCAAGAAAGCCAAGAAGGTCAGTTTCAACATCAAGAATCTCAAGTGCTTGACTCTCAACCAGTCCAGGTTGACTCTCAACTAGTCTAAGATTACTCTCAATCAGTCCAAGTTGCACCTCAATCAGTCCAAGTTGCACCTCAATCAGTCCAAGTTGCACCGCAAGCAGTCCAAGTTGCAACTAAGCAAACTGTTAAAAGGAGGAGGCCATCTGAGAGAATCATCAAGCAGAAGCTAAGCAAACATGTCTTTGATGCAGATGGAGGAGGATCAACAGCTGAGAAGGCCTTTAGAATAGACTGAAGTTGTCTGTCTTTTGTTGCTTTTTGTTTGTCTTTTGGGGCATACTATAACACATGACTTTTGTATAGCCTTTTGGAAAACTTGTCTGCCTTTTGGTAACTGCAAATAGGGGCATGACAGGGAATACATTCCCCTCATATAGCTTTTGAGTTGCTCTACTTTTTGTTGAACCTTATAACTATTATTATAAATGGATGAAAATGTTACTCTACACTGCTGATGTTGTTACAAATTGTTACTCTACACTGCTGATATTGATCCATACAGAATGTTGTTACAAATTGTTGTGTTGGGTGGATGAAAATCTTGTTATGTCTATAAGTTTTATATTGATCCAACACAATGATGCATTACAGAATGATGCATCAAAACTCACAAGTTGGCATTACAGAATGCTGGAAATGAGAAGCCATTAAAAGTCACAATTTCCATTACATATGAGAAACCATTACATATGAGAAGACTTTATATATGAGAAACACAAAATCTGGTTTACAAATGCTAATCATATGCCACATTACAACTTTTCATTACATATGCTAATCAAAACAATACATTCCATTACATGAGGCAGATTTGCACAACCATCTCAAACCCATCACAGTTGAGAAATAAACAACACCAATAAGATGAAGCAGATTTGCACAACCATACACTTCTGCAACATATCATGTACAACGATGACTTCCTTTTTTACTTCAATCAACAGCACACGAACATTCTCTTCCTCCATGTCATCCACTGTGTTGCCATCAATTGGAGGCTCAACCCACTTAAAGAAACCACATTTTCTAAGGGGATCCTACACATTTGAAACATGAAGCTTCAATCCCCGATTCAAAATGTATCCAAGAATCAAAAAATTCTAACCTGAAAATTTAGACATCCTATGAACTTCCTTCCAGGGTTCCTAGATGTGAAAGATGTCAACTTTCCTGCAACATCTCCACAATCACACCTACAAATGCTTGCTTCCATTGTGCGATTCCAGCCTGAGGGGTTTGAAGATGAAGACATTGATCGATCGCTTGCTGCTGTGTGCTGAGGGGTTTGAAGATGAAAACACGATTTCCTCCAACGTTTATGTTTATAACCCTAAAAATGAATATTACAAGTAAGCAGACATGTAAGCATACTAATCCCACCTGGATGACACGTAGGACCATCAACCAGTAGCAACAGGTTACCAATAAGAAAAGCATTTTTTTACAGATTTTTAATTAAATGAGGGTTTTTTATGCAATGGAAATTAGTTTGGGGTTTAAATCACAAAAACCGGACAACTTTGGGGTTTTTTGCGCAATTTTACCTATCCCTTTTCATCAAGGGAACTATGAGATAAAAAGTTAAATCAGAGGTCTGGAACATATTTAACATTCCCTAAGTTTCGGATAACTCCATCAAACATAAGGATTCTCATTGTACCCTGTCCGGCAATGAAACATGTAGAATTATTACCCATCAAAACAGAGCCCTCATCAAGTATCCATTCTTCAGTAGGTTTTAAATCACCTACAGAAACTGCTAAAAGTTCTTCGTCAGAACCAACCTCGACCACATCAGCTTCACCAGATGTACTACCTTGTTTACTATTTATAGCAGCTTTTTATTTCTCTTTGTTCTTCAGTTTGAAGCATTCATCAATCATATGCCCCTTCTTATGACAGTAGTTGCAAAACTTGCGTTTGCCTCTAGACTTGGACCTTGCCTGTAACACCCCGCTAAAGCGTAAACACGAGATGTAACAGTGAATGTGATCATTGCAAAAGTCTCAAGATTCATACCATAATAAAATTGTTTCCAAAAGCAACCACCATACATCAAAAGTAAATATGTTTAAAGATTACAACCCAAAAACATAAGTAATAGCGTTTGATTTGCAAATAAATTAAAATCTTCATGAGCACACGACTTGAATGCAATGACGCTTCAACGTACCACTTACGATTACTTTCCTGAAAAGCATGTCATAAAAACGGGTCAACTATAAAATAGTTGGAGAGTTCATGGGTTCTGTATGAAATAAGCAATTTCAAAATGCAATGTATTTGCAATATGTCATGGTTGTTAAATGTTTGTCTTTGTAGCACATGGTAATGTTGTACACAATGTATATGTAATGAGCCACTACTCAAACCTAGAATGTTGATTTTGAATGCCACAATATGAAAATCACATAAATGTATGTATGATAATTATGCACTCACTAGTACCGCATGAGTGGGTCGTCAACCAAATATCGATATCCATAAGAATCATCCAGCTCATCAAAATGAGTTAACTGAGTAGTGTGTTTGTCGTGTGGACTTACATAATGTTTAGTTTGTCACTCATACAAGACTACAATTGTATCCGTACCAATGTGCCAAAATGAATGAACGAATGTATGAGTTCATATGTATCAAGTTTGATAAGAACAACCATATTGCATAAAATGTATCACGCTTGTATAACAAGAGTTTGTTTGCTTTGCATAAACATGTTTGTATGTATGACAAGTTTGTATAACAAGTGTTTGCATGCATCGTAATCATGTTCGAAAGTATAACAAGTTGGTATAACAAATGTTTGCATGCATTGTCATAAACGAGTTTGAAAGTGCATTAAGAGTTCAAATGAATAGTAACATGCTTTTCACCCCAAAACGTATTATAGTAAAAAGGGGCTGTGAATACTCACAATAGTCCTATGCGATTGAATCGAGCTTCGAATGTAATCACTAGTTACCTCCTAAAATACGCAAACGATTCTAGGTAAGTTCCTTGTCTAAATAGGCATGTTTAAGTCTAATTTCTAATAAATCTATTCAATTGCCAAATGTTGTTAGAATTAACTATTTTGATTTTTATCATTTGTTTGTAAAATAACATGTGATGATTTTAGTAACTTATAAGTAAAACATCTATTATATAACCAATATGGATATAATAGAATAATTTGGGTTTGTCTTACATTATAACAAAAGGAGCAATGATTAATACATGTAAAGACAAAACAAGAATATTTACTTTTCTAGACAGATTTTTGGGTATACTTTAGAGATCTAAAAAGTTAACTTTTAGCCACTTTCTGGATCTGAAAATTTTACAGGTTTTATTTCCATGTCTTATATGTTTTATATAATTATTTCAGAATTTATTAAGAAGATTTAGTATTTTTAAAAATTCGTACAAAAATATGTGTCCAGATGGTTGTGCTGTCTGCACACCTTTCTTGTTTGGACAGTAGGAGGCTATAAACTTAATCATTTTGAATGATTCCACTTGGGTTCAGAAGGTAACCCATAAAATTAGCTTCCAGAAAACGAATCCACTAAATCTAAGCTTGCATGTGTGAGATATGGTGTTTTAAAGTCAACCCAACTTTCTGTCCAGATTTATGATTCTGTATACTTGTTTTTAAAAATTCGTGTAGAATAGAATACACATTATTTTTGAATGAGACCACTTGGGTTAGTTAGCAAACTCATTAACTTAAATTTCAGAAGAAGAATCACCCCATTTGGGTCAAGAATGAACAAGTTATGACCTATTGAAGTTGGGTCATAATCTGCTCATAAATCTTCAAGCAAACAGCATACAAGTTATTGACAAAACTTGATGTGCATGCTTATGAATCCGATTTTATTGATGACTAAACTCAAGTTTTGAACATGCAATGGTGTTAGGTATCTTCAAAACACATTTACCCCATAAATAACTCAAAAGAGTATGGGATTTTTAGTGTTTGAACCATAAAGCTACCATGCATGCCCATTTTTGAGCTTTTCAAGAGGTTTCTTGTTTCTTGACTTAGGTTTGATCATGGATTACCATCTTTTACAAGATTTAATAATGTGTTGATGGTTAATCTACAAACATCAAGTAACAAAATCATTCTTGAAAAAAAATGAAAGAAAAAGTAGAAGAAATGACAAGAAAACTTGAAAAAAAAGAATGAAGTTGAGTGTAGTGTTCATGCTAGATGCATGAACACATGCTTGTACCTTTTGATTCACTCTCAAAGAGCTCAAATGAAAGTGGTTTGAGCTTGATTTTCAGCAGAAAATAGATAGCAAATTTGAGTTTTAGGGAGAGGATTCTAGTGGGGGAAAGTTAGAGAGAGAAGTGGTGGATTGATATGATGAAGAATGGAGTGTTGAAATGGGTTTATGTAGAAAATACTCAAACTCTTTCTCTCTCTCTCTCTTGGGGCCGGCCACCCCTATTATTATTTATTAATTATTTTTTTTAAATTATTAATATTATATATCTAAAAAGGTTGGTTACAAAAATGTTGTACATGGTGTTGCATATGACTTGTTTATGTGTTAGTTTCAAATCCTTTTGTGCACTTTTATTAGGAACTTGTAAAAATGAAATTTTACATATATATATAATTAATTTATTTAATTTTTATTATTCGCTTATAATTTTATTTTTGGCAATTGAAAGATTACTAGAAAAGTTTCTACATAAGGTGTAGAACTAAGCATCCTAAGGAATTTTCCTAACAATTCTCAACTTAACTTCTAAATTAAAGTCTAATCTACTAATAATATTATTTTTTTAGAATTATTAGATGCGTAGTTGTCTAACCTGAAGACTCGGAAATTTACAGTTGTCAAAGTGTCCCCCCGTTATTTGAATTTCGTCCCGAAATTCTTGTTATTGCTTGTCTTGTTTTTCGTCTTTAAATAGGTGGGGGTATTTGTGTCTCATGGAGTCTTCTCGTTCCCACGTGTATTCGGGTCCACATTTTGCATTCCAATGGACCTTTACGATTGAAATTTTTCTTCGTTTAAGTTTCTTGACTTCTCTATCGAGGATCTCTACCGGTTCCTCTTGGAAAAGTAACTGTTCATTCACTTTGACTTCCTTTCTTGGAATAACAAGAGGATCATCTTCCACCCATTTCTTAAGGTTTGATACGTGGAATACATTGTGAATATTGCCCAGTTTTGCGGGTAGTTCCAACTTGTAAGCTACGGGGCCGATCTTTTTCAAGATCTTGCATGGCCCGATGTACCTGGGACTTAGTTCGCCTTTGATTCCAAACCGTATCTCCCCTTTCCATTGTGATACCTTCAACAAAACTTTGTCTCCCACTCGAAAGGCGAGTGGTTTTCTGCGTTTATCGGCATAACTCTTCTGGCGATCCATTGCTGCTTGAAGTCTATCCCGAATAATGGAGATCTTCTATGTTGTTTCTTGGATAATTTCAGATGCGGTTATCTTCTTGTCTCCGATTTCTAACCAACTCAGGGGTGAACGAGACTTTCGTCCATAGAGAGCCTCGTAGGGTGCACACTTGATACTAGTGTGATAACTGTTGTTGTACGAGAATTCTACCAAAGGTAGGTGTGCATCCCAATTTCCACTAAAATCCATAACACATGCCCTAAGCATGTCCTCCAATGTTTGGATCGTTTGTTCACTTTGCCCGTCAGTCTAGGGATGGTAAGCAGTACTCAGATCAATTCTAGTTCCCAGAGCTTTTTGTAGTGAACGCCATACTCGTGATATAAACCGGCTATCCTGATCCTAAATGATAGCAATTGGGACTCCATGTCGAGTCACAATCTCGTTGATGTAAATCTGTGCAAGCTTCTTCACCGTATAGCTGTTTCGAATAAGTATAAAAATGAGCAGACTTTGTTAACCGATCTACGATAACCCAAATTGCATCATACCCTCTTGTCGTCCGTGGCAACTGCGTGACAAAGTCCATAGTCACCTTTTCCCATTTCCACACGGGAATTTCAGGTTGTTGTAGTAGTCTCGAGGGTTTCTGATGTTCAGCCTTGACTTTAGCACAAGTCAAGCATCTCCCAACGAATTGAGCAATGTCCTTCTTCATTCCAGGCCACCAATAGGATTCTTTC
This sequence comes from Centrapalus pauciflorus, assembly GCA_020465985.1. Lineage (NCBI taxonomy): Eukaryota > Viridiplantae > Streptophyta > Magnoliopsida > Asterales > Asteraceae > Centrapalus > Centrapalus pauciflorus. Next base: position 30,644 of record JAANYP010002873.1, read on the forward strand.
AAATCCTTATACATCTTATCTGCTCCTGGATGGATCGAGTATCGGGATTTGTGCGCTTCTGCTAAGATTAACTCTCTTAGGTTGTGAACTTTCGGAATCCAAACCCGGTCTTTAAAGTAAAGCACGCCATCCGACTTAGATTCCAATATTTTCTCAAAATTATGTGATCCTTCGGCCTTCACCTTTTCTGCCAAAAGTGCTTCTTTTTGGGCTCCACGAACTCGAGTGTGGAGATCTGTTTGTACGACCATTCTTCCTGCCGGAGGTCGTGTCGACTTATCATTCGAGATCCCACTTGTTATGGTTCTTGCAGTTTGTGAAATAAGCACATTTCCCTTCATGATGATAGTTGCATTTGGTGCACTTCGGAAGTCCACCTTGATACTACTTTGTCTCCTGCACTTTGACCCCATAATTGGCCCCCAACTTCTGACTCTTCCCCGAGCTTTGTCCATGCCCTTTCCCTTTTTGGTTGTCCGCCTTCCTTTTGCCGGTCTCTATCCTTCGCAGCGTTCCCGCTCTGATTGCATTATTTGTCAAACTTGTGGCCAGATCCACAGCACTCTAAATTGTCGCAGGTCGTGCAGCCATAACCATTCCTCTAATCTCTGGAGCCAATCCATGAATGTAGCGCTCAATCCGCTTTTCTTCTGGGGTAACCATGTGAGGGACTAGTCTTGCTAAATCATGGAAACGGTGGGTGTATTGATCAATCTCCTTCCCTATCATGGTATGATTCCAGAATTCAGCTTCGAGTTTCTGGATTTCACTTCTTGGACAGAATTCCTTGGTTAGGAGACCAGTGAACTCCTCCCATGGAATTTGATTAGCTGCTTCACGTCCACGGTTGCGAACTTGTAGATTCCACCATGTAGAGCCCGATCTTGGAACCTTGCAGTTGAGAATTTGACTTTACAGTCCTCCGCACATTGACTAACGTTCAGTACGGCCTCAATGTGCTCAATCCATGTGATCAGCCCGGTCGCTCCTTCCGTCCCATAAAACTCCTTCGGCTTACAAGACATGAAAGCCTTGTATGATCTCTCATTATTTAGAGTGCCAGTTGCTTCGGTATTGGGTCGGTTGTTTGGACCTTGACCTCCAGCTAGTCCGGTGTTAATTCCGGCAGTCACTTGGGTTACTATGCTAGGAATAGCATTTTGGATGTGTTGCCCTATCAGCTGATCCATATTGGATTCATCTCCAGAGTTACGTGTACTCCTTCGGGGAGGCATGATTCTGGCATCCATATTACAATATCGGTTTAGAGTTTGCTATATGTATAAACTTTATAAATATCTTTCCGTTGAAATAATTGTACAATTTATATTTATCCAAAACACAACTTAAAACACATGATTTATAAGAAAATAATAGCAATACATTTCACGATCAACACCAAGGTTCACATTTCGATAGAAATTTAAACAGTATATTGGAAATTTAAAATTCATAATTTGCTAAACATAGCATTACATCCTTCAAAATAATTGTTTCATAAGTTTGTTTCAAAATAATAATAAGGATGAGATGCTTTTTCTTCAAAAGTAATCATGGCTGCCAGCTCTAAGTCTGTGCCCATATGATCGCCAAAAAGACCACAAACATGATGCACATAATCCCCACAGTCAGGCAAAGGTAAACCGTCTGTCTCCTAGTGGCCATCTAGGCCTCGTCCGCAGTCCTACTACATCGCGTGACCGCAGTGAGCACATCATCAACTACCTCGGTCATGTTCGTCATTGCCTGCTGCTGATAGACCAATCCATGCCTACAGTCCCTAACGGATAAGTCCAAGGCATGTAACCTCCTTGCCTGTTCCCATGCCACACTAGGCATGTTACCTTCTGGCGTTCCCACGACCCGCTGGGATGCTCCAGCAGTCTCAGTGGGTGGTGCTCTCATCGCTGCCCTAGCAGGTATCAGAACACTCTTCCTCGCGGTGGTTCGGATACGGGGTCCTCGAAGTGCTGGTGGAGGGTACCCTGGTGCTGGCTGGGGTAACACAGTCATAGGTGGTGCTCGCGGATCCGGACATGGGGTATACTCACTGGACTCCTCCTGTTCATGCTCGGAAGGATCTTCTTCTTCCTCAGAAATCCGCGGGTTGTTATTTGGGCGACCAGTATTGTAGCCCGATGCGTCAGCCGAGTAAGAAGTACGGGTTGATGACGAGCGCGACATGGTGCTAAAAAATATACACGTTTGTTGCTAAGTATGTATCTATCGTTTGCATAAGGTAAGTACCCTTGTATCATCTTACTTCTAAGGCATAAGCATAAGGGTCTCGCGTACCGAGATACAACTATCCTAGACACCATCCATTTGGTTATATCGACTCGTGAATATATTTTTTCAAGGTAATAGTATAGGCTTAGAAACTTCTATTAGTAGTTCAGGTTCTTTAGGGTAACATGCAATGATCACACATGCACACATAATGCAATTTTATAAAAGTAGTTGTAGTGAAAAAAAAATGGTTTTTAAACATACTCCTAGTGTAACCACTTGAAGTCATGCATTATCGTTTATTAATTAAGCAAAGGTGGCCAAGCTTTGGTTAATTAAGAAACAATAATACTATAACTGACTTAGTTAAACTAGTTATATGTAAAATATATTTTGAAAACAAGGTTTCGAGTGGTTGGTTATAGTTAAAAAGTTTTCCAAATGAAAAACTTGGTACTCTCTATAACCTTAGGCTCTGATACCAAAAACTGTCACACCCCGCTAAAGCGGAAACACGAGATGTAACAGTGAATGTGATCATTGCATAAGTCTCAAGATTCATACCATAATAAAATTGTTTCCAAAAGCAACCACCATACATCAAAAGTAAATATGTTTAAAGATTACAACCCAAAAACATAAGTAATAGCGTTTGATTTGCAAATAAATAAAAATATTCATGAGCACACGACTTGAATGCAATCACGCTTCAACGTACCACTTACGATTACTTTCCTGAAAAGCATGTCATAAAAACGGGTCAACTATAAAATAGTTGGTGAGTTCACGGGTTTTGTATGAAATAAGCAATTTCAAAACGCAATGTATTTGCAATATGTCATGGTTGTTAAATGTTTGTCTTTGTAGCACATGGTAATGTTGTACACAATGTATATGTAATGAGCCACTACTCAAACCTAGAATGTTGACTTTGAATGCCACAATGTGAAAATCACATAAATGTATGTATGATAATTATGCACGCACTAGTACCACATGAGTGGGTCGTCAACCAAATATCGATATCCATAAGAATCATCCGGCTCATCAAAATGAGTTAACTGAGTAGTGTGTTTGTCGTGTGGACTTACATAATGTTTAGTTTGTCATTCATACAAGACTACAATTGTATCCGTACCAATGTGCCAAAATGAATGAACGAATGTATGAGTTCATATGTATCAAGTTTGATAAGAACAACCATATTGCATAAAATGTATCACGCTTGTATAACAAGAGTTTGTTTGCTTTGCATAAACATGTTTGTATGTATGACAAGTTTGTATAACAAGTGTTTGCATGGATCGTAATCATGTTAGAATCTATAACAAGTTGGTATAACAAATGTTTGCATGCATTGTCATAAACGAGTTTGAAAGTGCATTAAGAGTTCAAATGAATAGTAACATGCTTTTCACCCCAAAACGTATTATAGTAAAAAGGGGCTGTGAATACTCACAATAGTCCAATGCGATTGAATCGAGCTTCGAATGTAATCACTAGTTACCTCCTAAAATATGCAAACGATTCTAGGTAAATTCCTTGTCTAAATAGGCATGTTTGAGTCTAATTTCTAAAAAATCTATTCAATTGCCAAATGCTGTTAGAATTTACTATTTTGATTTTGATCATTTGTTTGTAAAATAACATGTGATGATTTTAGTAACTTATAAGGAAAACATCTATTATATAACCAATATGGATATAATAGAATAACTTGGGTTTTGTTGGTACATCCCGTGTGACGATAGCAGTCTAAGTTATCTTACATTGTGATTTTGCATATGTTTGGTATATATATATTATATATGATTGATGTTTATCAGTGTTTGTATGTTTGAACTTGATGTAACGTATTACAAGAAGTTCAAACATAAAACTCAAAGATAAAATCAATCATAAGGTAATATTATAAGTTTCATCACTTAAGTGTTTAAGTGTATTGGCTAGATTCGAATAGGTTAAGGAAGGCATTCGAATCTGTGATAGATTCGAATGTATCCATAGATTCGAATATAGGTTAGATTCGAATCTGTCAGATGGACAGATTCGAATAGGGCCTTAGGCCAGATTCGAGGTTGGCCCACAACAGACTCGAATCAGGGTCTATAATTAGGGATAGACTCGAATGATTAGCAGACCTTTGGCAGAATTCGTGAGGAATTAAGCAATAGGCGATCTCGAGTTTATCAGCTAGGTGAGTCCCGTTTCGGAGAGAATTAGTACGTAGGATCGTTCGTGTGTCGTTCGTTCAGCGTCTAATAGTCTCCGTGTTTCCGTTGGTTGAGAGTTGTCCGTCTAACCGTCAACGAGGATTCCGCACTCGTTAACGGATCCGCGTCTAGATAGATCTTGCATTGGTAGACCTTACAAGTGGTATCAGAGCCTACGGAGTGTTCGTGGTGTTCTTCGTGTTCATCAGATACATTCTAGGTTTCTTGACGCTAGTTGGACGGTTTTTCTCTCAAAAACGTGTTTTTGAGCTTAGCAAATTCATATTCGGGAAACATTTTGTCGTTTTTCACGTTTTTGGTCGAAATCATTGTTTTTCATTTGAAAATTAGTGATTTAATCCATAAAACGTCAAAAAATCAAAGTGTTAGCCGTTTTTTCGAGTTTGCGGCGCTCGAATCTATAGGGGTAATTAGGGTTTTACTTTATTTTCGAGTCTAACCAAAATACGCTCCTTTCGAGTCAATTTCAGTCAGTTTCGAGTCTGTGGTGTTTCGAATCTGTTATTACATTCGAATTGGATCTCGAGTCTATATTGTTTCGAGTTTGTTTCGAGTTTGTTACTGTTTCGAGTCTTTGCTTCGATTCTGCTGAATTTCGATTCTATTGTGCCTTCGATTCTAAGGGTCTTCGAGTCTAAGGGGTCCTTCGAATCTGTCATATCTTCGAATCTAAGGAATTGTTCGAATCTGACATATTTCGAATCTAATTGAATTAAAATACTTAATCGAATTTAATCCCAAATAAATTGGAATCTAATTACATTCGAATCTATCTAGATTCGAAAGAGTTAATCCACATTAGTTTCGAATTAAATTAATTAAGTCTAAATTCAATTTGTTTCAGAAAAGATGTCAAACCTTCAGAAATTCCTTGAAATGGATCACGAAGTTGGGAAGGCTAATGCACCACCAAAGCTGATGAAAGTTGAGGATTACTACTGGTGGAAGGACAGATTTACGGATTTTGTACGATTCAACGATATGCGCATGTGGGTGTGCATTGATGAAGGGTACATTCCACCAGTTTCTGAGGTTGAAGGCCGTCAAAAGGTTCTGTCATACCAGATGATGAAAGAGGATGACAAGAAACTATTTGAAGCTGAAAACAAGGCTTTCTCTATTATCCGTATGGCGTTACCTCAAGATATCTTGCACACATTTCGGACTCAGAGGACGTCAAAAGAACTTTGGGAGTCTCTGCAGAAAAGGTGTGAGGGTAATCCACGGGTACGAAGAAAGCGTACAGAGCTGTTGACCCAACAGTTTGCGATTTTCAAGGCTCTTAAGGATGAACAGTTGGATGATATTATCACACGATTCTATCATCTGATAACAGAGCTTGAAAGTCATGGCATTGAGTACTCGGACAGTGACAAGAACAACAAGCTTCTTGATGCCCTACCAGCCAAATGGGCTATGTACGTGGCAATGACTAAGCTGAATGAAGATAAATATTATGCTCAATCACTGGATGACATCGTGGGAACGTTGAGGGCATATCACTTCGAAATGATAAAGGCTGAGACTGATTATGAGCAAGTCCAAAATCCGGCGATGTATTTTGGAAAGACATCAAAATCATCAGTGACAGCTGATCAGAAGAGTGCTACAGCGTTTTTCACCGGAGAAACGTTATCGCCACCAGAGTCCGAAGACTCACTGAATCGCGCGTTCTTAGGGTTAGGAAGATCGGAAGAACCGCAACCCCAAGTCCAACAGGCATCGACCAGTCAGAGCTATTCGAAGATGCCAATGAGCGCAAAGTCGGCGGAAGAACATCTGAATCTGCTTGCTTCGTTTGTGGCCGCATACGGAAATTGCGTTCAAGGGAAGATCAATGATCCGGCTCTTTGGGATGAAGACTACGATCAGGTCGACCCTGATGAGTTAGAGGAAATGGATCTGAAATGGCAACTGGCCATGGTAACCCAGAGGGTTAAGAGATTCATAAAAAGAACTGGGAGGAATCTGCAGATGAACAACAAGGGGATAGGATTTGATAAGTCCAAGGTCAAATGCTACAACTGTCAGGGATTGGGACACTTCGCCAGGGAGTGTCAAAGACCGAAGGTAGAGACATACCAGGGGCAGAGTCAGCATCAAGGACAGTACCAAAGTCAGTCCCAACAGAGATACCTTCCGAGTTCCTCATCTAGTCAGGCCAATCTAGCGGGTCTGATATCCAATGTCACTTCTGACAGACAGCTAGATGGTTCCTATGACTGGAGTTCACATCCTGAGTCCAACGCTAGAGCTTTCATGGCTGAAGTTACGGAGAATGGTTGTGATGAAGATGAGCAGACCACAAGGGAAAACAGTCCGATGTGGGTAGAGAAAGCGAATGATCAGACCGTGCTGGAGTTTGCTGCTCAGATGGCCAACGTGGAATCTGATAACTCTAAGGTTAGTCTTTCTGTTTCTCTATTTCGTGAATTATGTGCTTTATGTGTTAGTTCTAATGATAGGTTAAATCTAGTTTTAGACTCACATAAGACCATAGCTGCTCAAAATGAAAATTTAAAAATTGAAAATGCTAGCCTAAATGATATAAAACAAGATTTAAAAGAAAAGCTTAAGGCTGATGCTCAAGACGTAATCGTTCTAAAAGACAAACTGAGTGAGCAGTGTGTTAGGATAGAACTTATGTATGAGCACGTAGAGGCCTTGACCAAAAGTTTGAAAGACAAGGACATAGAGCTAGCTGAGACCAAGGTTAAGGTAGCCGAGGCAAATAGCAAGCTGGAAAAGTTTAGGAATTCGAGCCTAAACCTAGGGAAAGTCTTAGATGCCCAAATACAGTCTAAGAAGCCTGTAGGTCTAGGTTTTCACGAAATTCCTCCACCTTTCAATGATAACTATGTGCCTCAGCCTCAGGAGAAAACTGACAAGTCAGTAGTTTTAGAGGACCTACCTGAACCTACACCTGAGCCTAAAGTTGAAAATACACCTAAGGTGAATGACTCAACCGTCAAGGTCAAGAAAGTGAAATTTGTGTCTTCCTCCAGTGAAACACCTGCAGGAACACAGAAAATTTCATGGGCTGACCAGGTCGAAGAGACAGACACTGTAGATGTACCAAAGGTAATAGACACTAGTGAGACACCTAGATCTAAGGGACCAACCAAAAAGTCCATGGATAAGATGTCTTGCTTTAGATGTCACGAGAAAGGGCATGTTGCTTCTCACTGTCCAAATAGGAAAGCTGATGTTACACCTAAGACAGTGAATCCAACACCTGTTAAGCCCTCACCAAGTGTGGCGAGCACGAGTAGTTCTCAGAGTACCGAGAAAACTGTGCAGGCCGCACCAAAACCTGTTGTGAAACAAACACCGGTTAAGGTTGGACCAAAAGAAGTGGTTAGGACAAATTCACCGAATCATGTCATTAATCAATCTAGGTCAGCACCTCAACAAGTCTATAGGAGCACAACACCTAGCAGGTCACACACTCCAGTTAGGTCACATACTCCTGTTAGACAATATGTTCCGGTAAAAGCTCAGGGATCACAGTCTGAAATGCATTATAATAAGACTTAGTCTAGAGCACCACAACAAATGCCTACTCAAAGGCAAAGAGTGAATCTAAATCACTCGGCACCACAACAGAATTCAGTTCAAAGGCCCAAGTCACCTGAAAGGCGAGATGGGTATTTGAAAGAGTTCAAGTATGTGGACGAGAATGGTATTACCAAGTCAGTCATGGCTTGGGTTCCCCGTGATAACTAACCTATTTTCTTTCATGTGCAGGAGATAACTACCGGTCCAAACAACAAGTGGTTCGTCGACAGTGGTTGCTCCAGGCATATGACGGGGGAAAGAAGTCTTCTCACAGACTTCAAGGGGGGTAATAGGGGATTTGTATCATTCGCTGGCAACAAAGGAGGAAATATCACTGGCACTGGAGAAGTCACTAATGGGACGATTACATTGGATCAAGTTTATCATGTTGATAAACTGGTTCATAATCTCATTAGTGTATCTCAAATCTGTGATAAGAAGAACTCGGTGTTATTTACTGACACTGAGGCGTTAGTGCTCAAGCCGGGATTCAAGATACCTGAAGATTGGATATTGATGCGGGCTCCAAGGAAGAATGACTTGTACATGCTTGATATGAACAAGCCAGATAATTCGATGGGTCCGATCTGCTTACTATCAAAAGCTTCAGAGACAGAATCGGTTTTGTGGCACAGACGCATGGCTCACTTGCACCTAAGGAAAATGAACTACATAACGAAGAATGGTCTGGTGCAAGGTGTGCCTCTGAAGAGCTTTCAATTTGAGGATAAGTGTCTACCGTGCATGAAGGGCAAGCAACATAAAAAGACACACAAGTCCAAGAAGCTGAACTCCATAACCTCGACATTCGACTTGTTGCATATGGACCTTTTCGGCCCTATCAACAAAAGGAGTATAGGAGGTAGTTGGTTTTGCTTAGTTATCACTGACGATTACTCACGGTTTTCATGGGTTTTCTTTTTAGGTACGAAGGACGAGACGGCTACAAAGCTCATCGGGTTCTTAGACCAAGTGGAGACTTCCTACGGAACAAGGGTTAAACATATACGTAGTGATAATGGGACTGAATTTAAAAACTCTGTAATTGGTGTATATTGCCTATCAAAGGGCATCGTGCATCAATTCAGTGCACCATATGAACCTCAACAGAATGGGGTGGCCGAACGTAAAAACAGAACTTTGATTGAGGCTGCAAGGACCATGCTTTCGGATTCAAAGCTTCCTACCATGTTTTGGGTGGAGGCAGTGAATACCGCGTGCCATATTTTAAATAGAGTCCTTACAGTCAAATCATTGAACAAAACATGTTATGAAATTTTGAATAAAAGGCCACCTAACTTAACTGGATTCGAACCGTTTGGAGTACCATGTACACTTTTAAGGACAAAACATCAACCGAAGTTTGGTGAAAAGGCTGACGAAGGATACTTCCTAGGTTATGTGCCAAACTCACAAAACAAACGGGTTTTTAACAAAAAGAGTGGTACTGTGGAGATTGTGTATAATATTGAAGTCACAAGTTATACACATGAACCCCAAACTGGTCCGGAATGGATATTTGACTATGATAAGTTATTTGAGTCATTTAACATTCCTTTGGATGATACTGCAGGTACAATCGATAAAGACATGGCGACGTTGCACCTAAATGACGATGGCCATATTTTGCCAAGGACCACGTTCGAATCTACGTCCGAGCCTACTGCGACTGTAGATGGGTCTCCAGAAGTTGCTAATCCAGAAGAACCTAACACTGAGAATCAGACTCAAGCATCAAGTTCTGCCTCTGAGGAAACCGTCCGTGAGGAAGAGAATGTGGAAGCTGAGCCTGTTCCCCCTTTAGGTGAAATAGGATCCAACTTAGGAGATAATCTAAGGGTAGACGAAATAGAGACCTCTAGGATTAACAAGAACCATCCTATAGATAGCATCATAGGAAATCCTAACGAGGGTGTGAGGACTCGGAGTAGTGTAAATAACAACACTGTGTTGTTGTCGATGAAAAACGACTCCGAGGCATATCATACATGTCTATATTCGTGTTTCATATCGCAAGTAGAGCCCA
>JAANYP010002873.1:47293-75021 GCA_020465985.1 Centrapalus pauciflorus
ATCACATCTTTACAGCCGTTAAAAGAATCTTCAGAACACTGAAAGGGTACTCCAGGTTTGGGTCTTTGGTTATCCCAACGACTCAAGCCTTGAAACTAACAGGTTAGTTCAGATCGATTTTGCAAGGCTGCAGGTTAGACAGGAAAAGCCCAAACAGGTGGATGTCAATCCTGTGGAAACGTTGATCAGTGGAGTAGCAAAGTAGCAAGAAAGCAGTAACTCAGTGTCCACTTTCTACTGCTTTTGATGAAGCTTATAATTTTTTTTTTTAAACATTGCTGCTTGGAAGTGCTGGGGGGCAGATTCTATGGATTTCAGCATCAGCTTGAAGACTATGGGCTTGTTGATAGGAAAACTCTATTCGGTGTGTACCACAGTGCCATTAGCCATCCCAACAATCCGTATTCCACTCAAGAACAAAGCATATTGACGTCAGCATCACACTCATCAGGGATCAACTTCCTTTGGATCAGCTTGAAACCTAGCACACAGACAGGTGGCAAACATAATATCAGGTCTACTAGCAGTTAAGTATAACAAGCTCCCAATCATGCCTCTGTAAGCTGTTACTGAAACAGCTTTGCACTGGCATCAGCATCCAATTTTACATTGGTTGCCATTGGGGTTTTAATAGGAGAACTTTGATCAAATTTTAACTTTTTCAATAGATCTAAAGTGTACTTTCTTTGATTTATAAAAATTCCAGTTGAGGTTTGTTTAACCTGTAATCCTAAAAAGAAAGTTAGTTCTCCCATCATACTCATTTCATACTTAGATTTCATGAGTAATGAAAAATTCTTGCATAACTGCTCATTAGTAGAACCAAATATTATGTCATCCACATAAATTTGAACAAGCATAATATTGGACTTCACTTTCTTTATGAACAGTGTGGTATCCACTTTACCTCTGGAGTACCCATTGCTCCTAAGGAATTCAGTAAGAGTGTCATACCAGGCTCTAGGGGCTTGTTTGAGACCATAGAGAGCTTTGTCCAACTTATAGACAAAACCTGGGTGTTGTTCATTTTCAAAACCTGGAGGCTGCTTGACATATACTTCTTCTTGCAGCTTTCCATTCAAAAATGCACTCTTCACATCCATTTGAAATACCTTTATGCTCTTATGAGCAGCGTAGGCTAGATACAAACGAATTGCTTCTAGCCTGGCCACAGGAGCAAATGTTTCATCATAGTCAATGCCTTCCTCCTGTCTGTAGCCCTGAGCAACCAGTCTTGCCTTATTTCTAATGACATGACCTTGCTCGTCCATCTTGTTCCTGAAAACCCATTTTGTGCCAATTATAGTTTTACCTTTAGGAGCAGGGACCAACTTCCATAGTTTGTTTCTCTCAAACTGATTGAGTTCTTCTTGCATGGCAGTGATCCAATTGGCATCCTTTAGTGCTTCATCCACCTTCTTTGGCTCCATCAGTGAAACAAAACTAGAGAACATACAAAAGTTCCCTAAGCTGTCCCACCGAGTTTGTATCCCTTTATTGATGTCACCAATTATTTGATCATTGGGGTGACACCTGATCCACTTAGGATCATTTTTCAATGATGATTTACCTGAGTTGTTAACATCTTCAGCAGGTCCTGTTGAACAGCTCTCAAGATTTTCAGACACACTGTTGTCTTGAGTCTGTTCACTTGTTGAACATGTCTGACCACTGTTGAACATATCAGCAGAGGAACTGGGAAAATCAGCATTGATAGGTTCTGGACATGCAGTTGTAATTAAGTCAGTACATTTATTCACACAGGGTGTATTGACATAATCATCATCATGTCCATCATGATTAGCAGGTTCCACACTGGGTGTAGTGGAAGCTTTTGAGTCCTCTTCATTGATTGAATGCATCAGATCATCAAAGTTGAGGTCTCCTGAAACTGATTCAGGAACAGCTTTGGTGGAGGCATTCTTGGACTCTTCAAAGGTGATATTGATAGATTCATCTATCACCTTTCTTTTGTTGTTGTATACTCTGTAGGCTTTGGAGATAGAAGAGTAACCAACAAACACTCCTTCATCAGCTTTAGGTTCAAATTTTGACAGCTGGTCCCTTTGATTCAGAATGAAACAGGTACATCCAAACACATGGAAATAGCTGACATTTGGCTTTCTCCCTTTGAGCAGCTCATAGGGGGTCTTGTTGAACCTTTTCACCACTAAGGATCTGTTTTGAGTGAAGCAGGCAGTGTTGACAGCTTCAGCCCAAAATGATGAAGGCAATCCTGATGCACACAGCATGGTTCTGGCAGCTTCAATGAGAGTTCGGTTTCTCCTTTCAGCAACTCCATTTTGTTGAGGAGTTCTTACTGCTGAAAAGTTTTGACTGATACCTTTCTCTTCACAGAAGTCTTCAAGAGTACTGTTTCTGAATTCAGTACCATGATCACTTCTAGGCTGCTTTACTTGGGCAGAGTTCAGCATTTCCATCTTTTTAACAAATCCAATAATTTCTCTCGCAGCCTCTCCTTTGCTCTTCAAAAAGATCACCCATGTGTACCTGGAGAACTCATCAACCATTACAAGAGTGTATCTTCTTCCTCCTAGACTTGGGACATTAATAGGTCCAAACAAGTCCATATGGATTAAAAAGAGTGGAGTATCAATAGAGAAATTGTGTTTGGATTTAAAAGATGTTTTTCTCTGCTTGCCTTTCTCACAAGCTGTGCATAATCTATCTTTGGCAAAAGTAATAGAAGGCAAACCTGTCACCAACTCTTTCTTACAGAGTTTATTGATGTTCTTGAAGTTCAGGTGTGACAGTCTTCTATGCCATAACCAATTTAGATCAGCATTGGTTCTTGTGAGAAAACAGGTTTCAGTTGTGGGATCAGCAGAATGCATATCCACAACATATACACCTTTCTTTCGTTGAGCACACAGCACAACTTTGCCTTGGGAATCCAATATGTAACTCAGGTGCTCATCAAAGTTAACCTTGTAACCAGCATCACACAGTTGACTTATGCTAACAAGGTTATGTTTTAGCCCAACCACATAGGCTACCCTTTTGAACACTGCAGCACCAGCTTTAAGAGTTCCATATCCCTCAGTGGATCCCTGTACATTGTCACCAAAGGTGACTTTTGGCCCTTTTTCAGGCCAGAGATCACTCAGCAGTTCTTTACAACCTGTCATGTGCCCTGAGCAGCCACTGTCCAAGTACCAAACCTGGGAAGGTTGTTTTTCCTGCAGAGTGAGAAGAGAATTATTAGTTATTTTTAGGGGAACTCATCACACAGATGAGTTCTCCTACTTCATCAACACTTGTTGATGGATTTTGAATGTCCACACTAATATTCCCTATTTGAATGGTATCAGTTTGAATACCATCCTCAGTGACTATGTCATTTCCACCACTGCTTGTAACAGCTGTGAGGGAAACAGCAGAGCCAACAGGCCTCAAGTCCTCAGGTTCAGGACAATCCTTGGCCAGATGTGTCTTCTTCCCACACTTGTAGCATTTTCTCTTTTTAGTACTTTTGGAAGAAGGACCTTCAGAAACACATTCTGAGCTGTTTTTGTTGATTCTTTCAGGTTTAGCATTTTTTGTAAAATCAACAGCTTGTGTGGTAAGTTCAAAGGCCTCAGCTTTGACTGTCTCTTCTTTCCTCTTTTTGGGAGGACAGATGTCAAAGACAGGAAGCTTGATTGGCTTTTGAGCTTCCACAGGTTTGGGAAACTTATTCCCAGTTGTCTCAGTTTGAGCAATGGTTTTGCCTTTGCCCCTACTGAGTTGTGATTTATGCTGCCTATCAGCATACTCACTGTGTTTGGTTTTGAAAAACTTATTTTCATTTAAAACCAACTTACCACCATGATTTGAAAACTTATTTGAAATCACAGCAGTTTTGTTTTCAACCTGAGACTTACCCTTGTTGAAAACAGGCTGCTTACTTTTTGAAAACTTATTTTCAAAATGTTTAGCATCAAAAGGATTAACATGCTTTTTACCAACCGCTTTGGGCTCTGAACTTGTTTTGTCAACAGGCTTAGCATCCACAGCTTCAGTTTGAGCATGTTTTCCTTTCTTCTGCTTGTGTGAGCTAGCAGAGCACTTAGCAGGCTGTTTTGGAGAACAGACTCCAACATCAGCTTTTGAGCTGAGTTCACACAAGCTGTCAGTATTTTGAGGCCTGACAAACATGTTTGTTGAAATAAGTTTACCATTCACATTTTGGATGAATGTATTTGGAAGTTCACCAAGAGTGGACAAGTCTTCTTTCAAATTACTTATTTCAACGATGGAAGCTGCTGTGTCAAGATCCCCTCCAAGGTAGGCTTGGATTTGAGCAGGGATCTGTTGACTGATACAATGGCTGACTTTTTGTGCAGATTGGCACCAAGAGTCAACTATCTTTTGAAGCTTAGCATGCTTTATATCTGTTTCTCTCTTTTCTTCCAGTAAAATGGAGTTGATGTGTTTTAATTCATCAAGCTCAGTTTCCAACTTATAGAAACTGTCCAGCTTACTGGTTTTAGTTTTAAGATCAGCTTTAAGCTTAGAGATTTCAGATAATAAAGCATCATGCTTCTCAACAGCAGCTTTCAGATCAACAAGCATGTATTCAAACATTTTAACTTTTTCTTCAGAACTGTAAGCCATAAAATTTTGTACCTTATACATCATTGTAGGATTCCAGTTCTCCAAGCTGCTGAAGGCTTCAGCTTCAGCCATGTCCTGTTTGAAACTGCTTGTTGATGGAACATCAGAATTGGCCATCAGACACTGATTATCTTCTTCATCAGATGATGAATCAGATTCCTCCCAGTCACATGTCTCAGCCATGAGTCCCTTCTGGCGATTGGAAGACACAGAGTTTTCCAATTTCCTCAGCTTAGCCATGGCCATAAGGTACTTAACCCTATAGCCATCATCCCTGTTAGTCTTGATAGATTTGGATGACTGACCAACAGCTTTTGACACACAGTCAGCAGCTATATGGCCAGTTTTGCCACACTTTAAGCACTCAGCCTTGGATTTGTCAAATGCTTTCTTTTTGCCAGCACTTGCACCTCCTTGTAGCATACTTCTTCCAAATCTTCTCTTGCTGAACTTTTTGACAAGCATAGCTATCATTTGCTCATCATCTTGTTCAGTAAGATCTGCAGCCTCTTCTTCTTCAGACACCTCCTCCTTATCATCATCCTGTTGATCAGGTTGATTGAACACATCACTCACCTGATTAACAGACTGTCTCACATTAGCCACAAAGGCAGTACCTCTTCTGGACATTTCCAAGGCATTCCTCTTTTGCTGCCTTGATTGTTCATCATTCAGTAAGGATCCATACAGATTGACCAGATCCATACTTCTGATAGTACCTGAGTTTCTTAGGATGGTTGAGAAATAGTTCCACTCCTCAGGTAAAATGTCCAGAAACTTGTTCACCAAAGTAAGACTGTCCTTGGTGATCCCAACAGCTTTGGGATCATTCACCAGAGCAGTGAACCTGGTGTAGGTTTCTGTGAGAGACTCCTTTGGTTTGGCAAAGAAGAGTTCATACTGTCTAACAAGATTGTTAATCCTGTTGTCCAGTGTGATTGTGGGTCCATCATAGACGGTACACAGAGTATCCACATCTCCTTTGCAGTCTTCATCTTCTCAACCTGCTTGAACACATCATCAGGAAGAGAAATGACCAGGTTGTTTCTGGCCTTTGCATCCAGAGCTACCATTCTCTTGTCTTCATCAGACCATTGAGCTTTTGCTTTCTCAAAGGTCCTGATTTCAGGAGCAGCTCCTTCAACCGCTGGAGTTATTGTAGTAACAGAGGTTGGCACATAGGGACCTTCCATCACTATCTCTGGCAGTTGTACATCCAGATTCTCTAAATAGAGCATCATTCTGCACTTCCAACCAGAGAAGTTTTGATGATTAAATTTTGGAGGCTTGCCCATAGAGCCATTGTCATAGTAAGAAGAGTTTGCAGCACTGTTGTCCATGGAAACTTGGGATTATGAGAGATCTAGAATGACACACACTCTAAACAGCTCTGATACCAGTTGTAGGTCCCGAAAGGTTCCCAAAGTATATAGTAATAAACTGTAGAGGGGGGGTGAATACAGTATTTAAAATCTACACACTCTTTTTCTCAATGTTTGTATGTATTATCAACAAATGTTAATTACAAACAAGCTTTACTGCGGAATTGTTCAAGCTGAGATGACAGAATACAACAGTATGGTTTCTAGTCTAAGACACACTCAAACTAGATTACAATGAACACACTCACTAAGATGCACTCACTGTATTTTACAAGACTTTAAGGAACAGCTTTGGTAAACAGCTTAGACACACAGAAGCTTGTTTACAGAAGATTTGCATGCATGAATATCACACTTGCACGTTCACTCTTGGTTTAAGCACTTAGCTTTCTTCACATTCTTTCTGACCTTAGAAGCTTCCTTTTATACTCACTTAGAGGATCTAAGAGAAACATCTTTATTGGGCAGAATGAAAAAGGAGAAGTCTTGTTTGAAAAGACAATATAACTTTTCTGCACTTTTCTGAAAAGCAGACTTGCCTTCTCTTGTGCAGAACTTTTGTCTTTTTACTTTCTACTGTTGCATTGCCTTTAACCATTTTAGGAATGTCAACTTTGCGTCTTTCTTCCTTGTAAAGGCCTATTTTGATATAAGAAAAAGGTCTGTCACCGTTTTTCAAATATCCGTTTGTCTTCATGTAACAGAACAGCTTGGGCAGGCTGAGCGGTTCTGCTTTCCACTTTGTCTTCAACTATGTAAACTGATCTGGTAGTTAAAAACAATACATGATGACTTGGAAACAAATTCCATAAAGTGTTTAGCCTGTTCACAAAGAACAGGTTCTGTTCACAAAGAACAGAACACTTTAAAAATGCCCAAGCTGCTCAACAGTGTAGAGCAGCGTAGACAGTTTATGTCCAGCCTGATCAGCAGACTGATCAGCTTGGACAAACTGTATTGGTTGCAACACATGCAACGTATAGAACAGCTTTAGACTGATATTGCAAATCATTTTCAGGTTTCAATAAGGCATATAACAGGCCTTAAATTCAACCTTCAAATGTATCAACAGGTTTGATTATAAAATCTCCCCCTCAGATGTAGAGCAGGTTTGACTGAGGCCTTTTTGTGCCTAACAATCTTTCGCATAAGTAGGTGTGGGGATAATAGGAAAGTAGTTTATGCCACCATGATGCTGCGGGGAACAGCCATCCATTGGTGGGAAATGTTAATGGAAACAATCGGTATGGGAGACATAGAAAATGTCATGTGGGAAGAATTTAAGAGGTACTTTCTGGATGAATATTGTTCTCAAGGTCTGCTAGATGCTCTTGAAGAACAATTTCTGAATCTGAAACAAGGCACTCAAATTGTTACGGAATATGCCAATAGATTTACTGAAATGTCTCGCTTTGCTACCTACCTTGTAGCCACTGAAATGCTAAAAGCAAAATGGTTTGTTGTCGGATTAAAAACCACCATCAGGGAGCCGACAGCAATGACTCAACCAAGAACTTATCATGAAGCAGTAGAAGCAGCATTGGTGGCTGAGAGAGAGTATGGAAGAAAGAAAGACGAAGGAAGGGTTGACAAGAGTAAATGGGAAGAAGAGAATACACGTCATCCAGAAAACAAGAAGTTAAAAGGAAAGACTCATGAGAACAATGCATTTCGATTCCATAATGCAGGATCGGGTAATCGATACGGCATTGACAAAAAGGGAAAAGCTTGTGATAATTGTGGGAAGTTTCATGGTGATAAGCCATGTCTGGCAAATACAGGTGCTTGTTTTACGTGTGGAAGAATGGGTCATAAAACCCGCGACTGTCTCGTGAAAAATCGTAGGTGTTTTATTTGTCAAGATCCTAACCATTTAGCACCTGACTGTCCCCAACGAACTGACACAAGGGGGAGCAACAAAGAAAACACATACAGGGACCACCACTGTGAAAGAAAATCGAACATCAAACAAGACCACTGGAAGAGCATTTCAGATGACTGCACAGAAGGCTAGAGAAATCAATGATGTTGTCTCAGGTACACTCATAATCAACTCAGCTTACGCTAAAGTATTGTTCGATTCGGGCGCATCTAGATCATTCATATCCCGTCGTCTATGTGAGACATTATCATTACCTGTTGTGCATATGAAATTAGGGATAGAGGTAGAAATAGCCAACAATGAACGAATATATTTGAATAAATGGTGTCCTGACTGTGACATAGAAGTCGAAGGGAATAAGTTACCTGTTGACCTAATTCCAATGCCGTTAGGAGAATTTGATATTATCATTGGTATGGATTGGATGTCCAAAAATAACGCATCAATTCTTTGCAAGACCAAGTCTGTTAAATTTTACACACCTGAAGGAAAAGAAGTAATTTTCCGGGGAGAACAAAACCTGACATCATCTAACTTTCTAACCTCGATTCAAGCCCGAAAATGTCTTCGTAAAGGATGCATAGCTTACTTGGCTCATGTTATTGAGAAAGGAAAGAAATGCTCAAATCTCAATGACATTCTTGTTGTTCGAGATTTTCCTGAAGTGTTTCCAGAAGATTTACCTGGGTTACCTCCCGATCGGCAAGTAGAGTTTGCCATTGATTTAGTACCTGGAACAGCCCCTCTATCCAAGGCCCCATATCGATTGGCCCCTATGGAAATGAATGAATTGAAAAACCAACTCCAGGAGCTATTAGATAAAGGATTCATTAGGCCAAGTGTCTCACCTTGGGGAGCTCCAGTACTATTTGTAAAGCAAAAGGATGGGTCAATGAGGTTGTGCATTGATTATAGGGAATTGAATAAAGTCACTATAAAAAACAAGTATCCACTCCCAAGAATTGATGACCTTTTTGATCAACTTCAAGGAGCTAGCCATTTTTCAAAGATTGATCTAAGGTCAGGGTATCATCAATTGAAAGTCAAAGAATCTGACATACCAAAAACGGCATTTAGGACAAGGTATGGACATTATGAATTTTTAGTTATGCCGTTTGGTTTGACCAATGCACCTGCAGCTTTTATGGACTTAATGAATCGAGTCTGTAAACCTTATTTGGATAAGTTTGTGATCGTCTTTATAGATGATATTCTCATTTATTCCAAATCTGAAGAAGAGCATTCCCGGCATCTCAGGATCATATTGGAACTTTTAAAGAAAGAAAAACTTTATGCAAAGTTCTCGAAATGTGAGTTTTGGTTGAAAGAGGTGCAATTTTTGGGACATGTAGTAAGTCATGAAGGTATTAAAGTTGATCCTGGAAAGGTAGATGTAACATCCTCAAAGTTATTTTATTGTAATTGGGCTAATTAAGTGGAAAATTTACAATTAAGTTGAATTATGAACAATTATCATGTATTTGGGACATTTAGAAAGTTTGTTGTTATTTTAAGGAAATTTGAACTCGGAATTATTATTAAGGAGTATTATGAATGATAAAAGTTAATAATGATAAATTTAAGAATAAATCAGTATTTTATGGAACCGGTTAAGTTGAGGGGTGAAATGTGCAAAAATGATGAAAGCTGAATAAAAGGGCTAAAAGCCATTCATTTTCATATTTCACACACTCTCTCTCTACATTCTCTCTCTAGAAGTTCTCTCTACATCTCTCTAAGATATCTCACAAACCGACCGTCGGATTTTCGAGAATTATACGTCAACGGAAAGATCTCGTGGAGTACAACAACAATCTACAAACGGATTTTTGATTTCATACGAATTGAGGTAAGAATCGACACTTTTAAGTTTGTTGTTTCGGTTTTGAAGAACTAGAATTTCGAATCTGTCATTTTATGTAAATTGGAGCTTGTTTTGCTTGAAATATTGCTGGAATGTGATAGTATATGCATAGTAGAATCGAATCTAGGTATCACACATGATATATCAGTGATTTTAGGCCTTAGAATGATGGATTTAAGCTGAAATGATGAACAGACTCGAATATACCAAGAACAGAGTCGAAATGCAAGAACAAACTCGAGTTTGGTACTAGATTCGAATGTGTACCATTAGATTCAAAGGGGGGATTTCGAATCTACCCTAGATTCGAAGGGTAGGGTTCGAATCTATCACTTAGATTCGAAGAGTGGTTCGAATCTGATGGTGGGTTCGAATCTAATCCCCTTAAATTCGAGTTTAATGCCTAAAATTGAGAATGCTACTCTTTAAACTCGTGTATTTTGAATGAGACTCATAAACAACACATAAAATGACAAGGGTTACTCAAAGGACAATGTATGAACATGAGATAAGCTCAAACTTAATTATGATATGAATTTAGAGATGGACCCGAAATGGGGAAAAATATTGCAAAACTTACGAAACTTGATTTTATGGATTTAAACGGTTATTGATTTGAGGTATTGTTGTAATTAATATAACAGGTCCCTTGTGGTGTTGTTTAACCCACAGTGGGGTACTTGGTGGATCCGGTTGAAAGGCCGCGGAGAAATAATATTGGTTAACATTTATTTACGCACCCACTGTGAGTACCTTTGATTTTAGCATGTTTACATCTGCTTTATGTTTGCTAGGCCTGCTGAGGCATGTTGTTTCACTTTCGTTTGACACTCTACTAACTTGCGTATATATAATGATGCACATTCACATTTGCTGCATGTCCTTTCTTTTGTTGTGCATCCTGTTGATGTCGATGGACCTGAGTGGTCGCATCTGTACTCTGATGTTACTGTGCTATATGAGCCAAGAGTTTGACACCTCTATGGCCAGGATAGACAGTATGACATCCCTGATGGTATGTTTGCCTCAGTTTGGTGGGTTTTTCTTAATGCCGAGTGTGTCAGCTCGAAGGGGCTGCGGGCTCAGGTTTGCGTACCTTGGGTGCGTGTGGAGTATACGGTATGTGTTACCGCGGTTACTCTTGGTGGCATCATAAAGATTTGTTGAATGCGTAAAATCATATGGTATTCACTAAGCAATCGCTTACCCTTTTAGTTGTTGAATTTTTGCAGGAAAAGGGAAGTCTACTGTTGGACCTTCTCGTTAGGCCATTTGAGAAGATTTGGAAGAAATCTGTTACTTAATCGGTACTTATGTTGTGGAACAAATGTTATAATATGTTTGGGATGATTGTAATAATTGTATTTGGATATGTAGACTTAGATATGGTACCTTGTAGCACCATAGGGTGTTTGACACTTTTGCACTACTTTTATTTTATGTTTTTAATGCTTCCGCACAAAAATCTAGGTTATCAGATCATTATGTATTGTTTGATGGTGATTAAATCCTGGGAGTTTGTAATTGGTGGTTGTTGTGGCAAGGGTGTCACACGAGATGGTATCAGAGCAGTAGTTTGAGATTCAAGTGTCCGTGAGGTCTTGATCTCAAACATTAAGTGATGATATGTAGTGAATTTAGGAAATGATCTGAACTAAGATAGGCTATGATCTAGTATTCATAAGAGATTGACTATCATACGGGACAATTAGGTGGTGTCTTTAAATAAATGACATGTTACTAAACAAGTTATATATTTTGTATTTCAGAACATGTCTGGAGGAGGAATGACACCAGAAGAGACGAGAGAAATGATGCTAGCCATGATGGCTGAGCAAAATCGGATGATACAAGACCAGTTTCGGGCTCGAGATGAGGCCGAAGCTAAACGAAGAGAAGATAAGAAGAAGAATAAGGAAAGAGAGAGAAACAATAACGAACAAGATGACAATATTGGTTCATCTAATAAGCCTAGAAGTTGTCGGTTTAAGGATTTTAAGGGAAATGGAGCAGTTGAGTTTAATGGACTGGGTGATGCTGTTGCTGCTCTGGAATGGATAACAGCCACAGAACGGACCTTCCGAATCAGCGATTGTGCTGAGAAGGACATGGTCCGTTTCGCTACTGCCATGTTCACCAAAGACGCAATAATGTGGTGGAACTCGATGGTGAATGCATTAACAATGGAGAAGGTTGTTGTAATGACATGGGCTGAGTTTACCGAAATCTTCACTCAGCAATACTGCCCGGCCGATGAACGCCGAAGACTAGAAGCTAAGTTCATGACACTTATCCAAGGGACTAAGTTTGTGTCTCAATATGCGGTAGAGTTCACGAGACTAAGTTTATTTTCACCTCATCAGGTTGATACAGAAGAAAGAAAAGTGACCCGATTCGAGGTAGGTCTTGATTTGGAAATCCGAAGAGTGATGAGCAACGTACGCTACCCCACATTTGCTGGTTTACTGGAAGCCGCCAGAAATGTGGAACAGATTCTAAGTATGTCTGGATATGTGATGGGGTCTGCTGCTGCTTCAGCTAACCCAACTCAACCCTCACCACCGAAACGTCAGCGTGAAGGAGACTACTCCGGTTCTGTACGATCATCGCAGTACTCGCCGCAACAGTCATTCCGTCGACAGTCTAGTTCTTCGGGTCGTGCTCGAGCGTACTCTATCAACACTGAGCCACAGTACTGCAATAAATGCCATATGGAACATTTCGGCAAGTGTACCAAGGGACGTGCATGTTTTTGCTGTGGAGAATTGGGTCACTACCAAAATGAATGCCCAAGGAAGGGAGATGCTTGCCATAAGTGTGGTGTATGGGGACACTACAGTAGGAATTGCAGGAGGAACGATCCAGCTGCTGCTGCTCCATCTACAACACGATCATCGGAAGGTTCAAGTGGTGGTTCAGTCAACCGCCGGAACCAGTCACAAAGGGGACAAGTTAGTGCATTTCAGATTACCGCGGAAGAAGCTAGGGAAAACCCGGAGATGGATGCGGGTACGTTTATAAGTTAAATATTTGCTTGCATTAGTGACGTTTAATTCTGATGTCAATAGGTCTTTAGTGTCTACTGTTTTGTACAACGAATAGTCATGACACTGTTTAAGATACTTGATATAATTGACATAGAAACTACTAGTAACACTCTAGTCGAATTAGATTACTTATATCGTAACTGCACCTTAGAAATTGAAGATGTAGTCTTCGATTTGGATCATACTCCGATAGCATTTAGTGAATGTAACATGATAGATGTAGAAGATGTCGACATTATGAATAAGAATGAGAAATGTCAAAGAAGAACTGATGTTTGTTATAATTGTGAAAAAATGGGTCATTTTAGAAGAGTACTTTAAGATTCTATACGTAACCTCATTAAAGTTTTATGATTCTAAAGATAACATGAACATGAGTATTAGGAAAAGTTGTTACTATTATAAGTAAGATGATGATTGTGAATAAGAATACGTTAATGTATGAATAGGCATTAGATGAATAAGCTAAAATGGATTTTTAAATTCTGAATTGGAAAGGATGTTTTAAATATCGTGAGAATATTTTGTAATTGGAATCAAGGAACTTGTTTCAATATTGATATATATATACGAACATTATATGAGGAAACTAGTCTAGAAATTTTGGGGAAAGTATACGATGGTATAATAATACAAGACTGGTGTTCATATGATATGAGATTTGGAATATACAATGTGAAATATAAGTAAAATATGTATGTGAGTTGTAATCAATTAGAAAGGAAATATGATGATACATGAGGATAGTATATTTATTGATATGGTAATTGATCAATAAGAAGGTTAAAGAGACTTTGGATAATAATGAAAATTTGCTTATACAGTAAAGAAAGGTCTAATACTACGATTCGGAATCTAAGGGAGATTCGGAGGTGGTCATGAGTTTTGTTTAAATTTTTGGTGTCGATTAATTCAATTGTAACTACTGCATTGGTGCAATCAATGTTAGTGCTTTAGTCTAAGTTGTTGGTTGTAATAAGTGTTGAAATTGCTTAGTAACACATTAGCTAAAGTAAATCATGTGTATCATGATTGTACTTTAGGGGTCGAAGAAGTAAGTTTATATTCTGGGGTTTTTCCCAATAACTTACTGTTCATATCGTCATGCATATAACAAAATATAAGTGAGATGCGGCACAAACAATACGAGTAAAACTTGTCGGCAACCGATAGAAAATCAGAATGAATGGACTATTTTCATATTGGTATATATGACAATATAATGTATTTTGGATTTAGGTAAAAGCTGAAAAGATCAATGGATTAGATAGGAATTTCATATAACACTAGTTATCATGATAAAGTAAAGAAGGCGATGTTTAAAGTTTCGCACGCAAAGAAAAGTAGAAGTCCTACATGTTGGAAAGAAATCGAAGGAAACTCTGATGGTTATGTCCGTAATATCACAAAAAGATGTTACTATGGTGATAGTAATAAACCGATCAGTTATAAGACAAATAATTGAGTGTAGTTGAAAGTATCACCGATAAGGATTGAAACCGGATCTGTAAAAAGGGTACAAGTTGACACCGGGATGTGTTGGCACAACTAGAATAATAGAAAAGTTAGAAATCAGTTGAGTCATTTGGAATTTTTTTTTCCTAAGGAAGTATTGAATTAACACATGGTGTTTCATGTGGAAAGCTGTATGAAATCCTCACAACTGGTGATGAAAATTGGCTGATTATATCAAATTAGAATTCAAGAAAGGTTAGTATATGTTGAGAAACATGTATGTGTTTTGAATACTAACATCAGAAATTAAGGATCAAAAAGATTAAACTAGGGTTAATACGTTGGAAGCATCACAAAGGAGTAAACCATGCTTGGGAGATAAAAGCCGATATGTTGAATAAGTAAACAAATCTGTTCAAATACAAGTAACTTCGAGGACGAAGTTGAGCGTGGTGGAGCCCATGCTGTAACATCCTCAAAGTTATTTTATTGTAATTGGGCTAATTAAGTGGAAAATTTACAATTAAGTTGAATTATGAACAATTATCATATATTTGGGATATTTAGGAAGTTTGTTGTTATTTTAAGGAAATTTGAACTCGGAATTATTATTAAGGAGTATTATGAATGATAAAAGTTAATAATGATAAATTTAAGAATAAATCAGTATTTTATGGAACCGGTTAAGTTAAGGGGTGAAATGTGCAAAAATGATGAAAGCTGAATAAAAGGGCTAAAAGCCATTCATTTTCATATTTCACTCTCTCTCTCTACATTCTCTCTCTAGAAGTTCTCTCTACATCTCTCTAAGATATCTCACAAACCGACTGTCGGACTTTC
Organism: Centrapalus pauciflorus; assembly: GCA_020465985.1. NCBI lineage: Eukaryota > Viridiplantae > Streptophyta > Magnoliopsida > Asterales > Asteraceae > Centrapalus > Centrapalus pauciflorus. Next base: position 62,381 of record JAANYP010002873.1, read on the forward strand.
GAGAATTATACGTCAACGGAAAGATCTCGTGGAGTACAACAACAATCTACAAACGGATTTTTGATTTCATACGAATTGAGGTAAGAATCGACACTTTTAAGTTTGTTGTTTCGGTTTTGAAGAACTAGAATTTCGAATCTGTCATTTTATGTAAATTGGAGCTTGTTTTGCTTGAAATATTGCTGGAATGTGATAGTATATGCATAGTAGAATCGAATCTAGGTATCACACATGATATATCAGTGATTTTAGGCCTTAGAATGATGGATTTAAGTTGAAATGATGAACAGACTCGAATATACCAAGAACAGAGTCGAAATGCAAGAACAAACTCGAGTTTGGTACTAGATTCGAATGTGTACCATTAGATTCAAAGGGGGTTTCGAATCTACCCTAGATTCGAAGGGTAGGGTTCGAATCTATCACTTAGATTCGAAGAGTGGTTCGAATCTGATGGTGGGTTCGAATCTAATCCCCTTAAATTCGAGTTTAATGCCTAAAATTGAGAATCTACTCTTTAAACTCGTGTATTTTGAATGAGACTCATAAACAACACATAAAATGACAAGGGTTACTCAAAGGACAATGTATGAACATGAGATAAGCTCAAACTTAATTATGGTATGAATTTAGACATGGACCCGAAATGGGGAAAAATATTGCAAAACTTACGAAACTTGATTTTATGGATTTAAACGGTTATTGATACGAGGTATTGTTGTAATTAATATAACAGGTCCCTTGTGGTGTTGTTTAACCCACAGTGGGGTACTTGGTGGATCCGGTTGAAAGGCCGCGGAGAAATAATATTGGTTAACATTTATTTACGCACCCACTGTGAGTACCTTTGATTTTAGCATGTTACATCTGCTTTATGTTTGCTAGGCCTGCTGAGGCATGTTGTTTCACTTTCGTTTGACACTCTACTAACTTGCGTATATATAATGATGCACATTCACATTTGCTGCATGTCCTTTCTTTTGTTGTGCATCCTGTTGATGTCGATGGACCTGAGTGGTCGCATCTGTACTCTGATGTTACTGTGCTATATGAGCCAAGAGTTTGACACCTCTATGGCCAGGATAGACAGTATGACATCCCCGATGGTATGTTTGCCTCAGTTTGGTGGGTTTTTCTTAATGCCGAGTGTGTCAGCTCGAAGGGGCTGCGGGCTCAGGTTTGCGTACCTTGGGTGCGTGTGGAGTATACGGTATGTGTTACCGCGGTTACTCTGGGTGGCATCATAAAGATTTGTTGAATGCGTAAAATCATATGGTATTCACTAAGCAATCGCTTACCCTTTTAGTTGTTGAATTTTTGCAGGAAAAGGGAAGTCTACTGTTGGACCTTCTCGTTAGGCCATTTGAGAAGATTTGGAAGAAATCTGTTACTTAATCGGTACTTATGTTGTGGAACAAATGTTATAATATGTTTGGGATGATTGTAATAATTGTATTTGGATATGTAGACTTAGATATGGTACCTTGTAGCACCATAGGGTGTTTGACACTTTTGCACTACTTTTATTTCATGTTTTTAATGCTTCCGCACTAAAATCTAGGTTATCAGATCATTATGTATTGTATGATGGTGATTAAATCCTGGGAGTTTGTAATTAGTGGTTGTTGTGACAAGGGTGTCACACGAGATGGTACCAGAGCAGTAGTTTGAGATTCAAGTGTCCGTGAGGTCTTGATCTCAAACATTAAGTGATGATATGTAGTGAATTTAGGAAATGATCTGAACTAAGATAGGCTATGATCTAGCATTCATAAGAGATTGACTATCATACGGGACAATTAGGTGGTGTCTTTAAATAAATAACATGTTACTAAACAAGTTATATATTTTGTATTTCAGAACATGTCTGGAGGAGGAATGACACCAGAAGAGACGAGAGAAATGATGCTAGCCATGATGGCTGAGCAAAACCGGATGATACAAGACCAGTTTCGGGCTCGAGATGAGGCCGAAGCTAAACGAAGAGAAGATAAGAGGAAGAATAAGGAAAGAGAGAGAAACAATGACGAACAAGATGACGATATTGGTTCATCTAATAAGCCCAGAAGTTGTCGGTTTAAGGATTTTAAGGGAAATGGAGCAGTTGAGTTTAATGGACTGGGTGATGCTGTTGCTGCTCTGGAATGGATAACAGCCACAGAACGGACATTCCGAATCAGCGATTGTGCTGAGAAGGACATGGTCCGTTTCGCTACTGCCATGTTCACCAAAGACGCAATAATATGGTGGAACTCGATGGTGAATGCATTAACAATGGAGAAGGTTGCTGTAATGACATGGGCTGAGTTTACCGAAATCTTCACTCAGCAATACTGCCCGGCCGATGAACGCCGAAGGCTAGAAGCTAAGTTCATGACACTAATCCAAGGGACTAAGTCTGTGTCTCAATATGCGGTAGAGTTCACGAGACTAAGTTTATTTGCACCTCATCAGGTTGATACAGAAGAAAGAAAAGTGACCCGATTCGAGGTAGGTCTTGATTTGGAAATCCGAAGAGTGATGAGCAACATACGCTACCCCACATTTGCTGGTTTACTGGAAGCCGCCAGAAATGTGGAACAGATTCTAACTATGTCTGGATATGTGATGGGGTCTGCTGCTGCTTCAGCTAACCCAACTCAACCTTCACCGCCGAAACGACAACGTGAAGGAGACTACTCCGGTATCGTACGATCATCGCAGTACTCGCCGCAACAGTCATTCCGTCGACAGTCTAGTTCTTCGGGTCGTGCTCGAGCGTACTCTATCAACACTGAGCCACAGTACTGCAATAAATGCCATATGGAACATTTCGGCAAGTGTACCAAGGGACGTGCATGTTTTTGCTGTGGAGAATTGGGTCACTACCAAAATGAATGCCCAAGGAAGGGAGATGCTTGCCATAAGTGTGGTGTATGGGGACACTACAGTAGGAATTGCAGGAGGAACGATCCAGCTGCTGCTGCTCCATCTACAACACGATCATCGGAAGGTTCAAGTGGTGGTTCAGTCAACCGCCGGAACCAGTCACAAAGGGGACAAGTTAGTGCATTTCAGATTACCGCGGAAGAAGCTAGGGAAAACCCGGAGATGGATGCGGGTACGTTTATAAGTTAAATATTTGCTTGCATTAGTGACGTTTAATTCTGATGTCAATAGGTCTTTAGTGTCTACTGTTTTGTACAACGAATAGTCATGACACTGTTTAAGATACTTGATATAATTGACATAGAAACTACTAGTAACACTCTAGTCGAATTAGATTACTTATATCGTAACTGCACCTTAGAAATTGAAGATGTAGTCTTCGATTTGGATCATACTCCGATAGCATTTAGTGAATGTAACATGATAGATGTAGAAGATGTCGACATTATGAATAAGAATGAGAAATGTCAAAGAAGAACTGATGTTTGTTATAATTGTGAAAAAATGGGTCATTTTAGAAGAGTACTTTAAGATTCTATACGTAACCTCATTAAAGTTTTATGATTCTAAAGATAACATGAACATGAGTATTAGGAAAAGTTGTTACTATTATAAGTAAGATGATGATTGTGAATAAGAATACGTTAATGTATGAATAGGCATTAGATGAATAAGCTAAAATGGATTTTTAAATTCTGAATTGGAAAGGATGTTTTAAATATCGTGAGAATATTTTGTAATTGGAATCAAGGAACTTGTTTCAATATTGATATATATATACGAACATTATATGAGGAAACTAGTCTAGAAATTTTGGGGAAAGTATACGATGGTATAATAATACAAGACTGGTGTTCATATGATATGAGATTTGGAATATACAATGTGAAATATAAGTAAAATATGTATGTGAGTTGTAATCAATTAGAAAGGAAATATGATGATACATGAGGATAGTATATTTATTGATATGGTAATTGATCAATAAGAAGGTTAAAGAGACTTTGGATAATAATGAAAATTTGCTTATACAGTAAAGAAAGGTCTAATACTACGATTCGGAATCTAAGAGAGATTCGGAGGTGGTCATGAGTTTTGTTTAAATTTTTGGTGTCGATTAATTAAATTGTAACTACTGCATTGGTGCAATCAATGTTAGTGCTTTAGTTGTTGGTTGTGATAAGTGTTGAAATTGCTTAATAACGCATTAGTTAAAGTAAATCATGTGTATCATGATTATACTTTAGGAGTCGAAGAAGTAAGTTTATATTCTGGGGTTTTCCCAATAACTTACTGTTCATATTGTCATGCATATAACGAAATATAAGTGAGATGCGGCACAAACATGAATACGAGTAAAACTTGTCGGCAACCGATAGAAAATCAGAATGAATGGACTATTTTCATATTGGTATATATGACAATATAATGTATTTTGGATTTAGGTAAAAGCTGAAAAGATCAATGGATTAGATAGGAATTTCATATAACACTAGTTATCATGATAAAGTAAAGAAGGCGATGTTTAAAGTTTCGCACGCAAAGAAAAGTAGAAGTCCTACATGTTGGAAAGAAATCGCAGGAAACTCTGATGGTTATGTCCGTAATATCACAAAAAGATGTTACTATGGTGATAGTTATAAACCGATCAGTTATAAGACAAATAATTGAGTGTAGTTGAAAGTATCACCGATAAGGATTGAAACCGGATCTGTAAAAAGGGTACAAGTTGACACCGGGATGTGTTGGCACAACTAGAATAATAGAAAAGTTAGGAATCAGTCGAGTCATTTGGAATTTTCCTAAGGAAGTATTGAATTAACACATGGTGTTTCATGTGGAAAGTTGTATGAAATCCTCACAACTGATGATGAAAATTGGCTGATTATATCAAATTAGAATTAGAGAAAGGTTAGTATATGTTGAGAAACATGTATGTGTTTTGAATACTAACATCAGAAATTAAGGATCAAAAAGATTAAACTAGGGTTAATACGTTGGAAGCATCACAAAGGAGTAAACCATGCTTGGGAGATAAAAGCCGATATGTTGAATAAGTAAACGAATCTGTTCAAATACAAGTAACTTCGAGGACGAAGTTGAGCGTGGTGGAGCCCATGCTGTAACATCCTCAAAGTTATTTTATTGTAATTGGGCTAATTAAGTGGAAAATTTACAATTAAGTTGAATTATGAACAATTATCATGAATTTGGGACATTTAGAAAGTTTGTTGTTATTTTAAGGAAATTTGAACTCGGAATTATTATTAAGGAGTATTATGAATGATAAAAGTTAATAATGATAAATTTAAGAATAAATCAGTATTTTATGGAACCGGTTAAGTTGAGGGGTGAAATGTGCAAAAATGATGAAAGCTGAATAAAAGGGCTAAAAGTCATTCATTTTCATATTTCACTCTCTCTCTCTCTACATTCTCTCTCTAGAAGTTCTCTCTACATCTCTCTAAGATATCTCACAAACCGACCGTCGGATTTTCGAGAATTATACGTCAACGGAAAGATCTCGTGGAGTACAACAACAATCTACAAACGGATTTTTGATTTCATACGAATTGAGGTAAGAATCGACACTTTTAAGTTTGTTGTTTCGGTTTTGAAGAACTAGAATTTCGAATCTGTCATTTTATGTAAATTGGAGCTTGTTTTGCTTGAAATATTGCTGGAATGTGATAGTATATGCATAGTAGAATCGAATCTAGGTATCACACATGATATATCAGTGATTTTAGGCCTTAGAATGATGGATTTAAGCTGAAATGATGAACAGACTCGAATATACCAAGAACAGAGTCGAAATGCAAGAACAAACTCGAGTTTGGTACTAGATTCGAATGTGTACCATTAGATTCAAAGGGGGGATTTCGAATCTACCCTAGATTCGAAGGGTAGGGTTCGAATCTATCACTTAGATTCGAAGAGTGGTTCGAATCTGATGGTGGGTTCGAATCTAATCCCCTTAAATTCGAGTTTAATGCCTAAAATTGAGAATGCTACTCTTTAAACTCGTGTATTTTGAATGAGACTCATAAACAACACATAAAATGACAAGGGTTACTCAAAGGACAATGTATGAACATGAGATAAGCTCAAACTTAATTATGATATGAATTTAGACATGGACCCGAAATGGGGAAAAATATTGCAAAACTTACGAAACTTGATTTTATGGATTTAAACGGTTATTGATTCGAGGTATTGTTGTAATTAATATAACAGGTCCCTTGTGGTGTTGTTTAACCCACAGTGGGGTACTTGGTGGATCCGGTTGAAAGGCCGCGGAGAAATAATATTGGTTAACATTTATTTACGCACCCACTGTGAGTACCTTTGATTTTAGCATGTTTACATCTGCTTTATGTTTGCTAGGCCTGCTGAGGCATGTTGTTTCACTTTCGTTTGACACTCTACTAACTTGCGTATATATAATGATGCACATTCACATTTGCTGCATGTCCTTTCTTTTGTTGTGCATCCTGTTGATGTCGATGGACCTGAGTGGTCGCATCTGTACTCTGATGTTACTGTGCTATATGAGCCAAGAGTTTGACACCTCTATGGCCAGGATAGACAGTATGACATCCCCGATGGTATGTTTGCCTCAGTTTGGTGGGTTTTTCTTAATGCCGAGTGTGTCAGCTCGAAGGGGCTGCGGGCTCAGGTTTGCGTACCTTGGGTGCGTGTGGAGTATACGGTATGTGTTACCGCGGTTACTCTAGGTGGCATCATAAAGATTTGTTGAATGCGTAAAATCATACGGTATTCACTAAGCAATCGCTTACCCTTTTAGTTGTTGAATTTTTGCAGGAAAAGGGAAGTCTACTGTTGGACCTTCTCGTTAGGCCATTTGAAAAGATTTGGAAGAAATCTGTTACTTAATCGGTACTTATGTTGTGGAACAAATGTTATAATATGTTTGGGATGATTGTAATAATTGTATTTGGATATGTAGACTTAGATATGGTACCTTGTAGCACCATAGGGTGTTTGACACTTTTGCACTCTTTTATTTCATGTTTTTAATGCTTCCGCACTAAAATCTAGGTTATCAGATCATTATGTATTGTATGATGGTGATTAAATCCTGGGAGTTTGTAATTAGTGGTTGTTGTGACAAGGGTGTCACAGTAGAAGCAATAACCAAATGGGAAAAACCGCGAACTCCAACAGAAGTTCGTAGCTTTCTAGGCTTGGCAGGTTATTATAGAAGATTCATACAAGAGTTCTCCAAGATTGCCGCACCGCTTACATCATTAACATGAAAGAGTGCTAAATATGAATGGAATGAAGCGAGAGAGGAAGCATTTCAGATGTTAAAGAAGAAATTGGTGAGTGCACCTATTTTATCTCTACAGGAGGGAAGAGGTGGATTTGTCGTGTATAGTGATGCATCCCTAAATGGATTAGGATGTGTTTTGATGCAACATGGCAAAGTGATAGCTTACGCATCCCGACAACTCAAAGTACATGAGAAAAAATACCCAACACATGATTTAGAGTTGGCAGCTGTGGTGTTTGCATTAAAGTTATGGCGTCACTATTTGTACGGAGAAAAATGTGAAATTTATACAGACCACAAAAGCTTTAAATACATATTCACTCAGAAGGAATTGAATATGAGACAAAGGAGATGGTTGGAATTACTAAAAGATTATGACTGTGAAATATTATACCATCCAGGAAAAGCTAATGTAGTAGCTGATGCGCTAAGTCGAAAAACAAGTGGAAGAGCTACAATGGTCAAGTTGTGTATCATGGAAGTACGTCTTGATTTCCTAGATCAAGTCAAAGAGAAACAACAGGAAGTCCTCAAGGAAAGTAAACAATGTGCAGAAAGAATAAAAGGTTATGAGAAGCAGCTAACCATGGACGGGAGGGGGATATTATGCTTTGAGGGAAGAGTTTGGATTCCATCAATAGGAGGATTACGAAACCATGTATTGGCTGAAGCACACAATACAAGGTATTCAGTACATCCAGGCAGTGTGAAAATGTATAGAGATTTGAAAAATAACTATTGGTGGCCAGCAATGAAAAGAGATGTTGGAAAGTGGGTAGAAAAGTGTTTAACTTGTCAACAGGTTAAAGCTGAACATCAAAAGCCTTATGGAGACTTACAACCGCTCGAAATTCCAGAGTGGAAATGGGATCACATCACAATGGACTTTGTGACTAAGCTTCCGAAAACCCAGAAAGGACATGATGCCATATGGGTAATAGTTGACCGTCTAACCAAGTCAGCCCACTTTTTACCCATTAAAGAGACATTTCCGTTAGACAAACTAGCACGAATATACATAATGGAGATTGTGTCCTTACATGGAGTACCAGTATCTATGGTGTCAGATCGTGACAGTCGATTCACCTCAAAGTTCTGGAGGAGCTTTCAACGAGAGTTAGGTACCCAGATAAAAATGAGCACTGCTTACCATCCTCAGACGGATGGACAAAGTGAACGCACAATTCAAACATTAGAAGATATGCTGCGAACTTGTGTAATAGATTTTGGAGGGAATTGGGACGAACATCTGCCATTGGTTGAATTCGCTTATAATAATAGTTATCATTCCAGCATACAAGCAGCACCATATGAAGCATTATACGGACGAAAATGTCGGACACCATTGTGTTGGTATGAGGTTGGTGAAAGAAGACAATTGGGCCCTGAGTTAATACAAGAAACAGCGACCAAGGTAGACCAAATTAGAGAACGTTTGAAAACAGCTCAGAGTCGTCAAAAGAGTTATGCTGATAAGAAAAGGAGAACAGTAGTGTTCCACCCAGGCGATCGCGTTTTCTTGAAGGTATCCCCTTGGAAAGGAATTGTAAGGTTTAGAAAAAGAGGGAAGCTGAGTCCTAGGTTTATTGGGCCGTTTGCAATCACGGAGCGAATTGGCAACGTAGCTTATCGTCTAGAATTACCCCCAGAACTAGGAAACCTGCATAATGCGTTCCACGTGTCAAATCTTCGTAAGTGTTTGTCCGATGAAGTGAAAAAGGTTACATATAAAGATGTACAAGTAAACGAAAAACTAGCATATGTGGAAGAACCTGAAGCTATCCTTGATAAGAAGATCAAAGTGTTACGAAACAAAGAAATTCCAATTGTAAAAGTCCAATGGAAACATCATAAAGGGTCGAAAGCCACTTGGGAACCAGAAGCTGACATGAAGAAACGCTATCCAAATTTGTTCAAAATCTAAATTTCGAAGACGAAATTTTCTTAAGGGGGACATGATGTAACATCCCGAAAATTTATCAAGAAATTAGCAGGTAATTATTAAACCGTATCGCATTTTACATATAGTGATAATAATTATATTCATAAAGAGGTGTTAAATAAAATTTATAATAGACGAGGGGTGTTATATGTAAATATATGATAGATTAAGGGTACATTTTATAAATATGCATTATTACACAAAGAGGTAAAATGAATTGAAAGTGTCGGTAGGAAGCGTTTCGACTGACAACGAGCGTCGGTAGTTTGTCTACATACGCGTAAAATACGTAAACTGTCGAAATATTGAGGCTATAAATTGACGCCTTTCCTTCGAATGAAAATCGTACCAATACTCATAAATATCATTATTAAACAAAGAGTCGTATTTTGAGTATTTTTCTACTTCTCTCTTACGAAATTCTTATAACCGTTTCTGGACTACTGTAAGTTTCTAATCACTTCCACTTTGAGCCTATTATTCTATTCATGATGCTGAATCATTATATTCGACTCTGCGATGTTTATATGATTTATGTCGTAATTCAGTATTTTTATGATATTGGAACTGTGACGTTATTTATTTAAAGTTATATAATTTTTGCATAATCGTTGTTGGTATGACTTCGTGAATATCAATGTAAGGATACTGGTAATATTATAATAATGATATAGCCTTTTGAGATGACAACATAATGATGCCAAAATGGCGAAGCCTTTTGAGATGGCACGAAGGATATTTCTCTGTGATTTATCCGGGTAATAATATACCAGTAAATTTTATAACGATAAATGATGGAAAATTTTTATGAAAATAGTAGCAATTAATTTCATTCACAAACGTACCCATTTAACTCGGGTATGAAATGAAGAAATCAATTTCCTTGTATCATGATTTCTTCACAGCTTTCAGTTGCCAGCCGCTGTATTAACTTTACGGAAAATATATTTTCACAAAAATGTTATTTTTATACATTTTCTTACCAGTTATAAATTATTTTTAAATCACATTATTCCAACCAGGGTGATTAGTACTTGCTGGGCGTTGTCGCTCACCCTTACATGTTTATACTCAGGTACTGAGGAAGGAACCTCAAATGGCAAGGGAAAAGAGAAAGTTTATGAATAATTTGTCAATGTTTTAATTTCCGAATTATGTATTATGTATTTTGTTTGAATAAGTTGTACTAAAACACTGTTGAAGAATAATAGTTGTTATGTACTTTCGCCACGAGTCGATCCATTGTATGATGAATTTGACTCCGCCCCACATACCATGCTATATAGGGTATTGTTATAGTATGGAAAGTGAGGGGTGTCACATGTGGTATCAGAGAATTTAGTTTAAGAGAATTAGGTATCTAAATTAGAATCTAAACTTAAACTTCTAAAATAAATATTCGATAAAAAAAAAACTTTAATAATAAATTCACCACAAAATAATTTTATGGCATTATTACGGTTACATAAGTATTACAATATTAAAGCCAGTACCACTCCATAGCCATGGATATGGGAAGTAGTACCATAATGATGGTAGCAAGAAAATAAAATGGCGGCCTCTCTTCAGATTCAAGAAGTGAATGCAGATAAATCATCACCGGGATGAGTATGATTGCAAACAAAGGAATGAGTTTAACCATCTTGGAATTTATGGGAGAAAGTAGTAATATTGGAATAGAGAGGATTTTAAAGATAGTGTAAAGAAGTGATAAGATTGTGATGAATTTATAGAGGAAGAGAAGAGATATAGCCGTTGAACGGCTATATTCTCGACCGTTAAGGGGTAAAAAAAAAATGTGTAATTTTTGAAGGTAATTGAGTAAAAAAAAAAAAATTTAAATATTTTTACGATTTTAAGCAAAAATAAAAATATATATATTACAGATGGCAAATGGTAACGATTCGTATAAAGGAGAATCATCAAATGCTGGGTGGGTGGAAGAAACACCTGATAACTTTCAAGAACCCCAACCATTAAGAGACCCCATAAATAATAATATGCCTATGGAGAAAGATCCAGAGGAAGATCCGGAGGAAGATCCAGAGGAAGATCCGGAGGAAGATACAGAGGAAGACCCGGAGGAAGATCCAGAAGAAGATCCGGAAGAATATATGGAGGAAGATCCTGAAGAAGACCCGGAAGAAGAACCTGAAGAAAACCCTGAAGAGAATCCTGAAGAAGATGCCCCAGAAGAAAACCTCAATAATCTTATGCAAGACGCTCAATTCGTAGAGGTCGAAATAGAGATTGAAGATGATGACGAAGAACATCCTATGAACTTCCAAGTGCCTTTTCCATGGGAAGCAGAAAACTGGGGTGCTTGTGTCTTAGCACCACCACCATCTCCAGAAGAAAATGAAGAACCTGAACCAGAAGCAGGACTAACAGATGACGAAACAACCGTCGGAACTAGAACCTTGAGCCTACCGGAATTCAATTCAATGGTGGAAGAAATAGCCATGCGACGTGTGCAAAATCAAGATCTCGAGGCAATGATGGAACATAGGATGGAGCAAATAGATGCCTTAATAGAAGAGAATGAACATTCACATGAAGAGATAATCATTCTCAGACACGAGCTACGAGAAGTTAGACAACAATTACAGGCAGAACGAGCAAGGGCAAATGCTTTAGATATAGACAATGCACGTTTAAGGATGATGTTGTATGAACAACAACCAATAAGATATCAACCGCCACCCCCTGGACCTAACGGAGGATCATCTCCCAATATAAGACCATAAAAGTGTTATGTACTTTTTCTACGAATAAGAAATTCTCTATGAAATGAATAAACGATTTCTAGTTAAAATAATCATTGTGATCAAGTACATAATGCTCAATTTGACTATTGTAAATAGTTACTAACTTAGAATATGAAGTTAAAATATTCTAATAAAAAAAAATTTCAGACAATGGCACCGTCTAGAAGAGAGGAGTCTCCTGAACCAATTCCTATGATCACCCCACCTGCAGCAGGCCGAAGAGGCAGACCAAGAACCAGACCTCGGGTCACTAACAACGAATCAGAACCAAACCTATCCCAAGAATTTGCTCGGATGTTACGGGCTGCCGTACCTGGTATACTAGAAGAACAAGGGTTTCGTCAAAGACCCAATAATTCTACGGGAGAAAGAGAGTGCACATACAAGGAATTTGTAAGTGCTAACCCTCCAGAATTTAATGGAGAAGCTGATCCAATTAAATCGACAAACTGGATAAAAGTAATGGAGAACATCTTTCGCATAAGTAGGTGTGGGGATAATAGGAAAGTAGTTTATGCCACCATGATGCTGCGGGGAACAGCCATCCATTGGTGGGAAATGCCATCCATTGGTGGGAAATGTTAATGGAAACAATTGGTATGGGAGACATAGAAAATGTCATGTGGGAAGAATTTAAGAGGTACTTTCTGGATGAATATTGTTCTCAAGGTCTGCTAGATGCTCTTGAAGAACAATTTCTGAATCT
>JAANYP010002875.1:0-175216 GCA_020465985.1 Centrapalus pauciflorus
GTTAACTAATAATAATGTTATAAAACAGATGTTGATAGAAAAAGTAGATGTTCAGGATAGGAATATATACCTTGAATCTTGCATGGAAACGCTTTCAAAAGAAAAACTCTCTTTAAAAGAAGAAATTTCTGTTCTTACAAAACAATTAGATGTGGTAAATATGGAAAATATAGACAGTTTAGAAAAATACAATATGATTGAAGAAGAAAGGATAAGTTTGTACGCAAGAATAAAGACCCTTGACGATGCATTTTTGAAAGGGGGTCAAACAGAACAAACTATCCATTTAAATCAGCCCAAAGAAACTAGGTTTTACCATTCTAAACAGGGAATTGGTTTTAAAAATCCTAAATATTTGGAAAAAGCACAAAATGTCTTACCTGTATTTTATGACATGAATTATATGGGAGCCGGTATTAAATCTTTCTTTTTTGAATCATCAAAAGAAGTTTTAAACCAAGAAAATGAGAAACGTGTTGCGCGTAAAGATAAAGAAATTTCTTTTCATTATGAAGAACTTAACGAGAGTTATTCTTCTAGAGTACCCACTTTAGAGGAAGATCTCTCGTCAACTTATTCAGAAACTGAATTTAACACTGAAACTGAAAAATCAAATCCTCAACTTTATATTCCTGCAAAAGTTCTTCAACAACAAATCATTGTTTTAGAAAAGGAATTGAAGTCGTCTCAAGAAAAAGCACTTGATCTTCAAGATGCTCTTTTTAAGAGAGAAGAAGAATTGATAAATCAATCTTTTCAACAAACTGTGGAAGTCACTGTCTACAGAGAAAATTTTGAAATAGTTTCACAACGATTGAAAGATCTTTCAAAACAACAAACAATTTCTCATTCTCTAAAAATTCCATGTATGTCATCAGATAAAGGTAAGGCTACAGCTGAAACTTCTTCTATCTTTGTCAAAGGTGAGTGCACAAATGCTTTCAAGAATGAGGTTTCTAAAAAGACTCAGATAAAATCCAAGTCTTTTAAGAAACCCACTCACCTCCAAAAAGAAAAGTCTGTCAAGTCTAAATCTTCCATGCTTACTGACTCTAATCGTTTTGTTCCTACAGATCATATAAGGAGAGTCCCAAAAACCACCATGCAGGATTTTTCAAGTTTTTTTGTGAAGAAGGCTTTAATGCCATGTGAATTTGTTTCTAGAGATAGGATGTCTGTAATCTCTAAAGACAATTTGTGTAACCAAGTGTGTGACAATGTTTGTAATGATGTACCGAATTCTACTATTTCATTAAAGTACTCTTTCAAGGATTTGTTTAATCTATGTCCAACTAAATATAGACGACAGGTTCCTGAAATGAATGCTTTTGTGCCTTATCCTGTTAAACGTATTCGGAAAAAGAAAACTAAAAATAGTGCATCATCGGCCACAAACAAAGTTGAGACATGTCTGTTGCCAAGGCCCAAAACCAAAGCAACGGTCAAGAAGGTCTCATCAAGACAAAAACCGAAGGCAATTTCAGCGCCTAAGGTTCCAAAACCCAATAAATCCAATCTTCAATGGATTCCAAAGGGTTGTGCATCTAGACCACACACAAATGCTAGTTGGGTTTCTAAATCTGTACACGTGCCATATAAATCTGGAATTCCTAACAAAAAGGGACCCATATTGAGGTGGGTACCCAAGGTTGTGTGATCTTAATGCAGATGGTTCTTGGTTACTTCTGATCAAGACCCGTGCTTCAAAGAAATGGCTTCTAGTTACCTTAGACTAGGACCTGTTCTTTTGCTTGTCGGTTGTGCTTAAACCGACACGTTTGGCTTCTGTGCACACAGCCCAGGACCCAGTCTTAACTCATCATGTTTTCTGAACATCTCGATTCAGAACACGGTTTGATTGTGAATTAAAAATGGATGTGTTTGAATACATATAGTTTTCATTATATGAATTTATGTGTTTTTCAGGCTATGTCCATTTGGTATATGGATTCGGTTGCTCCAAGCATATGACAGGAAGAAGAGAATTGCTGTCCAACGTTGTTGAACAGTACTGCGGAACTGTGAAATTCGGGAACAACCATCAGGCTCAAATAAAAGGATACGGGGACTTAGTTCTAAATAATCTGGTCATCAAGGACGTTGACTATGTTGAAGGGTTATCTCATAATCTTTTTAGCATAGGACAGCTCTGCGACAAAGGACTAGAAGTAACATTTAGGGCTAAGAACTGCAGTGTTAAGAACATAGATGGAAAAGAAATCTTGACTGGTTCCCGAAAATCTAACCTTTACACCATTGACGTATCTAAGCTTGTGGTGAAGGATAACATTTGCCTACTATCAAAAGCCTCGTCAAAAGACTCTTGGTTGTGGCATCGAAGATTATCCCATTTGAATTTTGATAACATAAACAAGCTGGCTGCGAAGCAATTGGTCAAAGGACTTCCTGAGTTGCGCTACGAAAAGGACCATCTTTGCGGAGCATGTGAGAAAGGAAAAATGAAACGATCAACTCACAAACCAAAGCCCGAACCATCAACAAAAAGAGTTTTGGAGTTACTTCATATGGATTTATGCGGACCGATGAGAACTCAAAGCATAAATGGAAAACGATATGTGTTGGTTATCGTTGATGATTATTCTCGATATACCTGGGTCAGGTTCTTGCGTTCCAAGGACGAGACAGCTCAAGAAATCATTGATTTTATCAAAAGTGTCGAGACCCAACAGCAGCTGTCAGTACAATCAATCAGATCAGATAACGGCACGGAGTTCAAGAACTCGGTAGTAGAGGGCTTCCTTCGATCCAAGGGGATTCAGCATCAATACTCTGCTGCTAGAACACCTCAACAAAACGGGATCGTGGAAAGGCGTAACCGTACGCTAGTAGAAGCCGCTCGTACAATGCTCACATACTCAAAGCTACCTCCGTTCTTGTGGGCCGAAGCCGTATCAACAGCATGCTATACACAGAATCGCTCCATCATTCATAAGCGCTTTAACAAAACTCCATACCAGCTCTTTTTGAATAAAGTACCATTTATCAAGTACTTACGTGTATTTGGTTGCAGGTGCTATGTGCTGAATGACAGAGACAACCTCGGGAAATTTAACGAAAAGGCGGATGAAGCGATCTTCATTGGATACTCATCCAACTCGAAGGCGTATCGCGCATTCAATACCCGACCAGAACAGTCAACGAAAGTGTGCACGTCACATTTGATGAGTTGGCTGAACTGGCACCCGAAGTTGATCAATCAGGACCACGCATTACTCAAATGCCTGGAGACTCTTCGAATAACCCCATTTCTTTTTCTTCTTCTGATTTGGTTAATTTATTTGATCCTTTTTATGTTGAATTTTTCGGTCCTAACGCTAGTGTGTCTAATGTTGTTAATAATGTAGGTAATCCTTCCAGTTCAACTGCGCCGCAAAGTTTCTCCACTCCATCTTCATCAACATATCCTCATCCATCCACATCATCCACCGACACATCCGCAGTTGAATCTACTCCTGTAATACCCTCACATATAATACCAACGATTCTTCCTTCACCTGAACACTCGGAAATTGAACCCGAACCTGTGGTACCATCATTTGAAACCATTGACCATGAATCCTCATCCATTCCCATATTAACCACAGAGGTTCCATCCCGAGCACCCCTTCCACACGAGATCAAATGGACCCGCAGTCACCCAACAGAACAAATCATTGGTGACGTAACGACAGGAGTCCAAACTCGTAGGGCATCTGCTAATGAATGTCTCTACACTTCATTCTTAAGTATGATAGAGCCCGCTCGTGTGGATGAAGCCCTGACAGATCCGGATTGGATAGTTGCAATGCAAGAGGAACTCAACCAGTTTGAACAGCTAAGAGTATGGCGGTTAGTTCCCAAGCCAAAAGACCGTACAATCATCGGAACAAAGTGGATCTTCAAGAACAAACGAGATGAAAACGGCATTGTGATAAGGAACAAAGCAAGACTTGTTGCCAAAGGCTACCGACAACAAGAAGGGATAGATTATGACGAGACCTTCGCTCCCGTTGCACGGATCGAAGCAATCAGAATCTTCTTGGCGTATGCGGCACACAAAGACTTCAAAGTGTACCAAATGGACGTCAAGACTGCCTTTCTGAACGGTGAACTTAACGAGGAAGTGTATGTTGAACAACCACAAGGCTTTGTTGATGCACATAAACCTGACCATGTTTATGTGCTAGATAAGGCCCTCTATGGTTTAAAACAAGCACCTCGAGCATGGTATGATAGTCTTTCGAATTTCCTTATTTCTGCCGGTTTCTATAAAGGTGTGGTGGACACAACTCTGTTCACTAAAAGGGAAGGCCCACATATAATGCTAGTACAGATTTATGTTGACGATATTATATTTGGATCTACTGACAGTAATTTTTGTAAGGATTTTTCAACCCTAATGGAGTCTCGGTTTGAGATGAGTATGATGGGGGAAATGAACTTTTTCCTCGGATTACAAGTCAAACAACTTGAGGATGGGATTTTTGTGAACCAGTCGAAATATACTCTTGACATTCTCAAGAAGTATAAGTTAGACTCTTGCACGAGTATCGCAACTCCCATGGCCTCCAACTGTAAGTTAGACACCGATCCTTCTGGGAAAAGTGTCGATAATACAACTTACAGAGGGATGATAGGATCCTTACTGTACTTGACTGCCAGTAGACCGGATATAGTGTTTTCAACATGTCTTTGTGCTAGATTTCAGGCCGACCCAAAAGAATCACACCTAACTGCGGTAAAACGCATTTTTCGTTATCTTAAGGGTACACCCGAACTTGGTCTATGGTATCCAAAGGGAACCGATTTCGATCTTACCGCGTTTTCAGATGCTGATTTTGCAGGTTGTAGAGTGGACAGAAAAAGCACATCGGGAGGAATACAGTTCTTAGGCGATAGACCGGTGAGTTGGTCTTCCAAAAAGCAGAATTGTGTATCCACATCCACAGCTGAGGCTGAGTATGTAGCAGCTGCAAGCTGTTGCTCTCAAGTGCTGTGGATGAGAACACAATTACGCGATTATGGGTTCTCACTCACCAATATCCCTATTTACTGTGATTCTCGAAGTGCAATTGCCATCTCTTGCAATCCCGTGCAGCACTCTCGAACAAAACACATAGATATCAGGTATCATTTTATTAAAGATCACGTGGAAAAGGGAACCATTGAGTTGTATTTTGTTGGCACGGAATACCAACTAGCGGATATATTTACTAAAGCTTTAGACGAACCTCGTTTTCGGTTTTTAGTATCTCATATCGGCATGTTGAATCCACCTTCCAATTAAATATCAGATATTGTCTTAAATAATTCTATTTCAATCTATCATGATTGAAATTCCTTTATTTTAGAAAATAACTGTTATTTAAATTTAAGGTTTATGTCACAAAATTAAAACTCATTATTTCCTTATCTGCGCATATTTTTTAATTAATGATCCTGATAAATTGCTGTGTGAATTGTTCATCATGGAGTGGGATGCAAACAATATCCAGGTTTGTCGGTATTAGTAATGCTTAAAAGAAGGGTTGTCGTGATTTAAATCTGAAAATGAAAAAGGATCGGTATTTATTTGAGGGGGAGTAGAATTAGGATTTTAAATTTTATAATTCTGTGTTTCTCTTTGTTTCTTTTATAGTTAAAGTTTAAATTTTAGGTTGGTCTTAATTTTTAATTTAATCTTAAGTTTAATTTAATATGTCAGAAAATCACAAAAAGATTTTAACTTTCAAATTTATCAAAAAACCAAAAATATTTTAGTTTACTTTATTTTATTTTATTTTTATTTCAGAAAAATATCAAAATATTTTACTTCGTTTTTGTTCATTTTTGTTTCAAAGAAAATCACAAAAAGATGGAATATTTTTTGGCCCATTTTTTTAAACCTTGTTTCATTTTTTAAATAGCCCAAAAGTTTTTTTTTTTTTTTTGCGTATTGAGCCCAACCCGCCGGCCCATCTCTCATTAGTGGGACGCGGATCCCTCTGACCCGGTACCCGACCGGTGTGAATTTATATAAGACGGTCAAACAGTCAAAATTTTCACTTTCTTCATCCACAAGATATTTCTTTCTTCTTCTCCTTGTTCCCATCGATACCACCGCCCAAGAACCACCATATCCACCACTTCAAGCTTTTGCACCATCATCTTTCTCTGTTTTTCTTGCTTTTTCCTTCTTCGGCACTACCAGGTAACATATTTCTGTCTTTATTTCAGTCTTTAACTTCCTAGATTGCTTGTTTGATTTTCAAAATTTTTTCTAGTTTTTCAATTCGGTTTTTACTAGTTTTAGGTAGTTTAATGTGTTATTTCTTCTTAGTTGTAGTTAGATAAAATGTTCCTTAGGTTATTTCAGTATAGGATCTGTAATTTCATGCATTTTCAGTAGGATTTTAACTGTTCACGTTTATTTTTGCATGAACATTAACTGCACTCATGCAGTTTCGGATGTCCGAATTCGGACCACCACCCGAATTCGGATGTCCGACTTGGTATATTTTCAATATTTTTCACAGTATAACATCACACTTCGGACCTCTGTTGATCCGAATTCGTTTCACTGTTGATCCGAATTCGGACCATCACTTCAGGGTCAAAATTTTCAAAATTTTGTCTAAGTATGTTCATTCTATGCATCCGAATTCGGATGATACCCGAATTCGGTCCTCATCCGAATTCCAGGTACCATCCGAAGTTGGTCATTTCATTTCATTGCATGCATTTTTCACAAGTCATGATCCGAATTTCGGACCAAGTTTACACCACATCCGAATTCGGTCCACCATCCTATCATTACATGATCTTAACTTCGGAACACCATCCGAATTCGGTCCCCGTATTCCACACCATCCGAATTCAGTCCCCACTCACATCATTCATGCATCATTCCATTTCGGATTGATCCGAATTCGATGACACTGTTCATCCGAATTCGGACCATCCGAAATCCAACACTTAGGATATTTTTTAATTTTTCAACTTTCATGTTTTACACTTAAAGCATTTACATTTGAATCAAAAAAATAAAAAAAATAAAAAAAATAAATAAATAAAAAATAAAAATAAATAAAAAAATATAGTTCCATCCAAGTGCATCATTGATTAGAGTTAGGTTCAGTGTTTGAGTGAAACGGTCTCATCTAACATCGGTCTCTTAACGATTGACTTTGGACTTTGTTAGTAGAATTTTATTCTACTAATAAAGACCCGATGATAAACAGATCAGACAATTTCTATTTCACACTCATCTAGACTTCACATCAATGCTTTATCATATCGAGTCTTATGATTCTAACTGTGTTGCACTTTGCAGGAAAATGGACCCCACAATCGTTCTTACCATTCCCCATCCGCCAATCCCGAATAATAACGCTCAGTTACCCGAAGAAGCCATCTTGCCGAGCGCCGAGTTTGTCGAGTTTATCCCCCATAACTGGCAACTCGACGTCTCTATCCTTCCAAAAGAATCCCAAACCCTAGCTTTTGACATTCTCACCCGCCATCCCATATATTATGCCCTTTCCACAGCCATCGCTGTTCCCCAGATTTACCTACAACAATTCTGGAACAGGCTACAATTCTTAACCGACCCCGAACCTCACTTCACCTCCACCATTGACTGCGTTCCAGTCAAAGTCACAACCACAGCCATTCGTCACATCCTTCGTTTTCCCATCCAAGACTACATTCCCTCCATTAACTCGTTCGATCCAAACCCATCCGTCTCAGAAGCCCTTTCTGAAATTCAAAACCTAGGGTATGACGGATCCCTTACCAAACCATCCGACTTTCGCACCAAGAACCTTCAGTCCCACTGGAGAATTCTCTTCGATGTACTCAACAAGTGCCTGACAGCCAAACATTCTGGTCATGACTCAGCATCGGCCCAGGTTTTAGCCATGTTCGCTGGCTTTGCCTACGACCGACACGTGGACTATGCGGCTTTCATCTTTGAAGAATTAAGAAGAGTCCACGTGGAAAGGAGCACGAAGAAAGGACGCAAGTATGTCCCCTATCAACGATTCCTTCAGCTCATCATACAATACGCCATGGATCAGGACGAAGACATTCATGAACGTCCAGAAGCTGATGTCTATCCAACCGTCGCTATCCAGAAACTGACTTTGCCAAAAGGGGCACCAACGGTACAGGTAATGAAGATTCCATTATCAACTCTGACAAGGTCGAGGGGTACAGATCGGGTAAGGGACTATATGAGAGAAAATTATCCGGATGAGTCTCAGTCTGAATCGACTGAGACTAACCAGTCCGACGGTGAGCAACATGAGAGTGAGAACGAGGGAGAAAGGATGGAAGTACAACAATCACTGGGTTATGGTGAGAGGGAGGCTGAGAGTGTAAGGGAGGGAGCCGTACGTGAGACGGCAGAGACGGCGGATTCTGAACGAACCGTCTCTGTCGTAAGGCCGAGGGATACGCAATCTGAGGGTGAACCAAGCCCTATCAGCCGGACACCACTTCATAAGACCGTTAGTCCAGCGGTCGCCACAACCCCAACCATCCACTTGGTTTCCCCTCAAAGGGAAACCACTTCATTACACGGGGATCTTCCACATACGCCATCGCCCTCTCATTCGGAGAGTGGCGGTGTTGAAAGAGGTCACACTCCTCCCCACGTGACCGAACTTCCTTCGCCCACGATTCCATCCCCACAAACAGACACCGTGCACGATGCTTTTGTGGCATCCCCAAGAGCTGCCTCCGTGGCAGCTCCCGAAACTTCCAGATCTGAGCATCCCGTAGTGGAGCCAGAGATGACGGAAGGAAGACCGGGAGTGGCTCAATCTACGCCGTCCACTTCCGGCCATCTCCCCATCAATTTGGAGATGTTAACGGCAGCCTTACGTGCTGCCGGCGTTATCACCCGGGCTGACCTTGACGCCCAAAGGGAGGCAGCCGAGGAACGACATACCGCCCTTCTTTCTCTTATAAAGGGTAAGGGTGTCGCCTCCGAAGCCGGCCCCTCACAAGGATCCCACTCAGTCCAACTACAAATGGCGGAGCTCTCTGACAAACTGGACGCACTCAATCGCCTAATCCTTCAGGTCCAGGAGCAGCTAAATTCCAGGATGGATCGCCTCGAGTCGGCAGTTATTGATCTCCAATGCCGCGCTCAGGCCGAAACCCTCAAAAGAAAACATGACGACCAGGACGACCCTGATCGTCATGAGGGGGAGAAGCGCAGAAAAGTACAATTTGAGGAGCCCATGCTGGGTACAGGGGGAGCAGAGACCGCCGAGGGGTCTGAATTTCAGGGGTCGGGGGAAAAGTCACAGGAAGCTCAGGAGTACATGCTAATTGAAGACGTGCCGATGGTCGAGGGTCCAGCTCCACTGGATCCAATGACAGCCATGGTAGAATTTGAGGAGCCACACGAGAAGGTTGAAATCATATTAGTTTCTGATTCAGATTCTGAAACCGAGGACAACCAACCACTTTTAACTCCTAAGCCTGAACCTGACTCTCCAACCAAAAATTCCTCATCCTCTTCCTTCGATTTCCTGAATTCACCTCCCAGAGCCCAACAGGAAGACATACTCTCATCCATCCAAGCTCCCCCATCACTAAAAGAATCCCACATTACAGTCAGCCCACCAAGATCCCCAAGCCCTCCACCAGTCCAACAAACCCAACGCTCAGGTCCCTCCCAAACAAAAAGGGTTGACTGCTTCGATGAAACTCCCGAGGGTCCTGGAGTGTACAGAAAAGACGACCTATTCTGGGTAGACCACTACACGAAAGGAAAAGTTCACACACTGCCGCAGAGCGAAAAAGATCAAATGCGTCAAGAACGGCGGGGGACTATCATAAAGCTTCTTGAAGCTAAAAAGGACGAAATCGAAGAACCCCCCGTTCAAGGCCTGAAAGAATTCCTGCAGAACTTTCCCCCGGAGCGATTTCAGAATCCATATCTAGAAGAAAGATTCAAGATGGTATTCAGAAAGAAACCTGGAGCCTTCAGCAGACGCCTACTCATGGAACTTACGAATGTCTCCAAAGCTGAACAGGCCGAATACTACCAATTGATGCTCCGGGAACAAAGGTCTAAGGTGTCAAAGTCAAAGATTAAAAAACTCAAATCAATTACCATGTGCAAAAGAGCCAAAGTATTCTATCCCTCCTATCAAGTGGAAAGAGAAGATGGTACGGGAGATGACATCTTTGAGTATGACCTTGACTACATAAGAGCGGATGACGTTGAGTTCCTTCACAACAGTCTGAAAAATCGAATCAGAAAACGTCTATCCCACATGACAGCTGTAGGTGCCTTAGTTCGAAGCATGAATCGCCGATCGATCATAATGTGCTTAAGAGATTTTCAGATGGCGATCGAGAGTGCTATGGTTAAGGTGGGCCTACGAGCACCAGAACAAGATAGTTTTCTTTTAGCCCACCACCCGGCCTACAGAGTTATACTTAAAGGAGATCCGGGTGTTATTTTTGTGAACCACAAGGGCTACAAAAGGTATATGCGCTTTGAGGATCTACCTTGCTATTCCGATGGTACACTTCGACTGGTTCGAGCTGCTCTCACAAAGAAAGTACAAGATTATGATGCTCAACCAGATCCTGAACAGAGATGCTCACCTACGGAGATACAAAATACACTCAGCGGCATAGACTACCTGAACGAGCGGCTACATACAAGACAAGTAACCAGACGTTTCGATGTCATACTTGGTCTTCGTGAATCAACAGATCATGCGCGAGTTCCAGGACCTCCTAAGTGATCGAAAAGGGGGAGATTGTTAGATTAATTATTTCGATCCTAGGAGTTATTTTGTAATATTTATTAACATTGTAATGTGTCTTGTATTTATTTCTATGTAATTTCTTTCTTATGTAATAGTGTAGGGGCCATTGTTGCCAAGTCTTGTAAGTTAATTAAATGAGCCTATAAAGGCTCCTAGGGTTGCTTTTTGACAATACACGATTGACCTACATTTGAATCTTCTCTTGGAGCCGCCACTGTTCTTCCATATTCACCAACATTCATATTGTCTTCTTTCTTATTTAAAACACATTTATTGAGCTTGTTTCTTCATGTGTTTGATGAGAAAAACGTCAAGGTGCTGAATATATACGGGATTTCATATTAACATATATTGTAGAAATGAAACTACTATGTTATTTATAATAACATAATAAATTGATTGTGTAAATGAGAAACAATTCAAAAACACATATGTTATGAATAAAATTTAATAGAAGCAATTGAAGAGACATTATCTTATTGATTGACCATCTTTAGTTAATCTATATAATTTAAATTAGTGAGAAATTAAATTAGTTAATAATAATATTGTTATTTATTTTAGTGAGAAATTAAATTAGTTTATAATAATATTGTTATTTATTTAAGCATTTTATTTATATAATAAAATGAATAAATTATTCATAACTTTATAATTAGCTAACTATTTTATGAAATGACTAATATATTTAAATAAAATGACTCATAAAATAATTTTATTATGATATTTATATGTTTTTATGACTTGTATATCAACCTTTGTCACTTGAACCTTTTCAAATTCATGAATATTGTATTAATGTATTATCCTATGTTTTATAAGTTGTAATTATATACATCGTTTATAATATAGTAAATATATAAATATAGATGGTATAGATATGATAATTGTTGTAGATATTTAACTAAAATTAGATTAACCAGTTATTTTTAGATATTTCATAAAAATTAACAAAATGCTTACTACTTTTGTTTATTGACTTTTTTTTTATCAAAATTAAATCAAATAACCAATACTCGTATTTATTGTATGTAACTGATCAACTTATATATAATAGACTTTTATAAAAACATCTAACTAAATAATCATATAATTATAATAAACTAATAAATTGATTGTGTGAATGAGAAACAACTCAAGAGACAAATATGTTATGAAAAAAATTTAATAAAAGCAATTGAATAGACATTATCTTATTGATTGACACTTTTAAATTAATATATATAATTACATAATTAGTGAAAAATTAAATAACTAATGAGAAATTAAATTAGTTAATAATAATACTGGTATCATTCCTACGTTTATTTTTAACAATTATTAATATTAATATTATAATAAAATATCATATTTTTAGAAATATTGATGATAATAAAACCATTATTATTTACTTTATTAATATTTTAAATTTTATATAAGCATTTTATTTATATAATAAAATGAATAAAGTATTTATAACATTATAATTAACAAATTATTTTATGAAATGATTAATGATATTTAAATAAAATGACTATTATTATGATATACATGTTTTTATGACTTGTACATCAAGCTTTATTATTTGAACTTTTTTAAATTCAAAAATATTGCATTACGTGTTGTATCCATGTTTTATAAGCTGTAATTATATACATCCTTTATAATATAGTAAATATATAAATATAGATAATATAGATATGATAAATGTTGTAGATATTTGATTAAAATTAGATGGACTAACTATTTTTAGACATTTAACGAAAATTAACAAAATGCTTAATACTGTTATCTAATTTTTCTATTAAAATTAAATCAAATAAATAATACTCATATTTATTGCATGAAACTCAACTTATATATAATAGACTCAACATTTATAAAAACAACTAACTAAATAATTGTATATTACTTGTTAAAAATTTAACACTAAACTAACCCATTAATTTTCTTATTTATTACATGAGATTTGTCATCACATTTATTACATGGAGGACTCAACTTTATAAAAACAACTAACTAAATAATTATATATTACTTGTTAAAAATTTAAAATTAAATAAACCCATTAATTTTCTTGTTTATTACATGAGATTTGTCATCACATTTATTACATGGAGCACTCAACTTTTATATATAATTACGATATAAAAAACAAAGCTAGGTACTTCATATAGTTTTTCAATTTACCATAATGAAATCACAACCAAATAAGAAACAAAATACAACACTAAATGAAATATACCAATTAAAAAAATTTAAATTACTAATAAACATAAAAACTTCAAGTAAATTTACAGTGCATTGTTAATATTAAGAGAATATAAAAAAACTTAGAAAATGTATAAACATAGTTACAAATATTCACATTAAATTAAAATTTAATATTAGTATTCGCAGTATCAAATTGTGTAACAATGGTTAATTTAAAATACATTATAATTTTTATTAAACCGTATGGTATTCAATAACGTTTTTAGATCAATAGTTATTGAAAATTCTTCAAAGATGAAGTGAAATAAAAATAAATCATTAAAAATAAACATTGTAAAACTTTTATTGTTGAAAAAATGGATGATAATGACCTATACATGTTGGTGAATATAACGTTGACATATATATTTTTTAGCAACAAACCTTTAAGATATTTGACATATCAATATAGAGTACATGAAGCACCTACATCAACATAAACAATTTATTAAAAAAAATATATAATTCGAAATAATTTAAATAAATATATCATTAAATGTAAAAAGAATTATCAATGTATGGATTGAAGAACACACAAAATTTTTTCTAGAAAAATCTATTTGTCAAGGACTTCTTTGCATGGATGGTCACTTCAATATGTCCATCATTTCACTGTCAAATATAAAATATCATAAAATAAAAACAGTAATAATCGATTTCACAAAATAGATTAAACATACGTGTGTTAGAGATGAATAACGAACTTGATATTTGAAAAATAAAAGAAGAATAAATCAAGATGAAAACTAACCGGTGAAATTGTAGGAGAAGAAATGATAATGTTTTAGGTTGACAAATGTATTATTTGTAACCCATACTATTTGAAACTTCTGATGATCATTCATCTTCTTTGTAACCTATGGATTAATAATAGAATAATAATTAATTATAGATAACCAAAGGTCATGAAACGGTAATGACATTAAACAAAAAATAGCAAAATATTAAATAAGACACAATTTTTAAATATAAAAAAAGATAAGTTAAAAATGAAATTTAAAACATTAACACAACTATTCAAACATGAGACTCAAATTAGATTTTAAATTTAAAAAAGAAATTATGTAATATTTTTTAACAGATAAATATTTTTTTGGTTAAATAAAGTGCTTATTTTCATGAAATAAACAATATATATATATATATATATATATATATATATATATATATATAATTAAAAACAATTAATTATTTAGATTAAGCTCGAGGTTTATTTTATTTATGAAATAAACTAATTTATATAAAAATAATAAATCTAGAGATTTACATTATTTATGAAATAAACTTAATTATACAAAAACAAAATTTACATTTATTATGATAAATATAATATTATTATTTGAAAAATGATTTAATATAAACAATATATCTAGAGGTCTATATTATTTATAAAATGAACAATATATAGAAAAATAAAATTGATTATCAAAATTTAATAAATATAAAGTTTTATGTTATCTATTAAATGAATTAAATTACATAAAAACTAAATTAATTACCAACATTTATTAGGGTTAGGACTCAACTTTTATAGTATATAAGATAGATATAGATGATACTAATTACTTTTTTTTTTTTTAAATTCTTTAATATATTCAAGTTGAGTCCTATGTAATAAATGAGATTAGTAAGTACTTCTTTTTTCTTTAAAGTTTTTAATAGACAATATTATTTAAAGTGTGTTTGCAAACACTCTCTTAGTTAATCTTTAATGGATTACTAATTAGTTTATCTAACTTTATTTTTCCTTTAATAAAATAACAATATTTTTATTTTATAAAAAAGTTGAGTCATGTGTATATATATACACTATATAAGTTGAGTCCTAGCTATAACAAATGTTGGCAATCAATTTTTTTGTATAAGTTAATTCATTTTATAAATAATATAAATCTTTAGATTTATTGTTAAAATTAAATCATTTTATGAAAACCAATATTATATTTATTTTATAATAATTTAGTAGTTAAACTTTTTAGATTATTTTTACATAAAATGATTATAAGTTTATAAATTGAATCCATGTGATAAATTTTTATACGATTAAGTTATTTTATAAATAATCATAATCATAAACATCTTTTATGTTTTAGTTATGCATTTATCTAATATTCTTAATTTTGGTGGTATTGAATTTAACACCAACTATCTTGATCCAATATACGATACCAAAATAAAAAAACATATGTATATGTTAATAATATAGTTAATAGATACTAAAAAAAATTTAATTACACATAATCTAAATAATCTAAATATTGTTAATTCAATACATATATATACCGTTTATTTCATGAAAATAAACAATTCTTTTAACAAAAAAAAAATGTGTATATTTTAAGAAATCTTACATCATTTCTTTTTTACATTTAAAACTTGATTTGAGTCTCATGTATAAATAATGTATAAATAGTTGTGTTAGTGTTTTAAATTTCATTTTAACTTTTCTTCTTTTATATTTAAAAATTATCTCGTTTAACTTTTCTTTAAAGTTTTTTTAATAGATTATATTATTTAAAGTGTGTTTGCAAACACTCTCTTAGTTAATCTTTAATGGATTACTAATTAATTTATCTAACTTTAATTTTCCTTTAATAAATAATAACAAAATTGAATTTAAGTAAATTATGCTAGCAAAACTGAATTTAAGTATCTTATATTGAATTATAATAGATTATATTATTTTGTACATGTTTTATAAGATTACGTTTAATTAAATTTTAGTAAATTATGCTAGCAAATTTGAAAAAATATATTTTATCTTATGTTTCATAAATTGTAATTTATACAAATTTTATAAGATTCTATTATGATTATGATTATGATTATGATTATTATTAAGTAAACTATATATAAAAGCACCATTATTTTCTTTTATAAAAAAGTTGAGTCCTAACTTTAACAAATGTTGGCAATCAATTTTTTTGTATAAGTTAATTATATTAAAATCTCCAGATTTATTGTTAAAATTAAATCATTTATAAAAAAGAATATTATATTTGTTTTATTTTAATTTGGTAATTAAATTTTTTTAGATTATTTATACATAAAATGATTATTCGTTTATAAGTTGAATCCATGTGATAAATTTTTATACGATTAAGTTATTTTATAAGTAATCGTAACCCTAATATCAACATGTAATGACGTCACTTAAATGTGAATTATTTTATAAAAATAAGAAAATGTGTTTTTACCATTAAATATTTTTTGATGTGTGTTTAATGGTTTTACAGTCGGTCAATTAAAAAGTATACCAGATAACATAATCAACATTGTTTGCTTTTTTTCACACATAGGTGGACTCATGAAACTCAATTGTGCAAGTGTTATTTTTCATGATTCAAA
Organism: Centrapalus pauciflorus; assembly: GCA_020465985.1. Taxonomy (NCBI): domain Eukaryota; kingdom Viridiplantae; phylum Streptophyta; class Magnoliopsida; order Asterales; family Asteraceae; genus Centrapalus; species Centrapalus pauciflorus. The sequence continues at coordinate 16,356 of JAANYP010002875.1, forward strand.
ATTCAATTTTTATTTGATAGCAAAGTAAATCAGTAAAGTCTCACATGAATCATAGATGAGACTCCATGTAACTTATCAATGAAACGACATGCAATATTGTTTTTTGTTGTGCGCGTTATGTTTTCATAACAAAAATACATGTTTACATGGTCTTGTAATCTTATATTGATAATATTAAAATGATTATTTTTATCTTTTTACCATAATTAACGACCCATTTGTCTCTGTGAATATTTGTTTCTACCAATTCAATCAACTATATGCAATTAATAAGAACACAGAATATAATCAACACTAACCAAATGATTCGATTGATGATCTTGATGATTACAAAATGATTTCAGGAATGTTCTTCGTGTACAGTACTGCTACTCCCTGATTACAATGCGTACCAAAAAGATATTCTGACAGATCTATTAAATTGGAAAGTCAACAAGACTATTTATACATATTTACAAACTATAGGGAAATTACACAAACAGTCCCTAGACTTTGATATTTCATCAATCAAAAACATATTCTAACAATCTCCCCCTTTGATGAAAGCAGCAAAGTCTTCAGATTGACAAGCCCAACTTCTGTTCAAATCTTCTAATACTTTTTCGATCTGACAGCCTCCATTCAATTTTAGAAATAAACTCAACCATGAGTCTTCGATCGTTAACAGACAAGGCTCCTTTCTTTGTCTTCCTCTTTTGATCTGCAGCCAGCTTGCCTTTCAAACCATTCAACACCTTAATCAACGTACCATCAGAAAACTTGTTCAGCTCAACACTCCTCATAGCTCTCAACCTTTTATTCCTATCTTTATACATGACAGCTGGATGCTTCACCATTATAACTTGATACTCTTTAAGCTCACCAGCAAATTTAATATCTCTGTGAGGTGCAGTCATGTTTATCTTCCTCATGCCTCTCTCAACTCCAATTTGTAAATCTTGCACTGACATTAATACAAGTTTGGTATGCATAAAGTGAAACAATGTCTTCAACGCAAATCTACAATGTTCATTCCTTTTATTTCTGCACAGTTCGTCAAAGAGATCTTCAATATCAACCAAGTGCATGTTGAACATGTCAGCTTCCGTAAATACATACGTATTTCCATCAGATCTGGTTACAGTAAACTTCGGATAAAAAACTTTAACAAATCTTTCCTTTTCAATCTGCACCAGATCCACTATTCTGAAATCGCTCTTCACCTTCTCAACCTCTTGCGTCTTATTTCTTAAGAAACTGGCATAACTGACTAGATTGGGCATATTCGGCTCTAAAACTCGGAATAACTTGTGAAATGAGCAAGGAGCTTGCTTTTTACAAAAGATCCGTTTCTCTAAAATGTCTTCAATGTACGGCATCTTGTTTCTTTTCCTTATGAACTCAGCAGACCTGTTCTCTGGTAGTTCAAGCTTTTTCACCTTTTTCTTACTTATCTCATCCTTATTTAACAAAGTCAACATATCTTGAATCTCTCTCTGCACCACTTGTTGTGCTTGAAATCTTAATCTGTGTTGCTTCTTTGATTCATCAGCAAGTACAAATTCATTAAAGAATCTATCCATCACTTCCACTTCATTTAAAACAAATGTTTCTTGAGCGACACTGCTCTCAACAGGAAACTCCTCAAACTCTTCTTTAATCTGTACAACTACCTCAGGCTTTTCAACCGTTGGTGTTGATTCAACATCTTTCATGATTTCTTCAACTAACACCTCCTCTTCTTCTATCCTTTCAGCTCTAAAGTCAACATCAGTCAACGCAATTATGTCATCATCTTCAGACAATTCAATATACTCCTCTCTTCCTTCTCCTATCTCTTGAATACACGGCTCTTTCTCTTTCTCTTGTACATCTTCCTCAGAATCAATATATTCAATAAACTGATAGATATCGGGCTGAGTGTTCAAAGGAACTGGAACATCTTCATAAAGAATCAATCCCAGTTCTCTCTGTTCACCAGCTGACTGTTTAGATCCTCCGGCTTCTTTCCCTTGAGCTTCCGGTTCCTTCTCTGGATACGTTATCATTAAAACTCCAGGAGTCGGTTCATCAAGCTTTCTCCTCTTCTCCCCCTCATGAGGAGCATCATCGGAGTCTTCGTCGTGCTCATCATGTTTCCTCTTTGATGAGGAAGCTTGAGCCTTGCAGGTGTCTTCCACAGCCGCCACTCGTTCAGAAAGATTACCTAACGCCGTAACCGCTGTATTCTCCAGACTGATCATTCGTTCTCTCATTTCGTCAAACTGCTCAAACACAAAATCTTTCAATTCTTCCTTCAAGTCTTCAATTGCTTGTTTTGACTCATTTTTCTTAACAGATTCCTCCGCAACATCCTTTCCCTTCAAGAACTTCTGAATGTTGGTCATTTGAGCCATTACCTCAGCCAGTTGATTTGAAACATGCGTATTTACTCCAGAAACAACTTCATTCAATGCTGTTGTCAAGGTTGATTCAGTCACAAATGGGGATAAACTCACTACTGGGTCACGAAGACTTCCAGTTGACACAACAGTTGAACTGGTATACAGAACTTCTGTATGGCCAGTGCTCAGAGTTGATATTGGCATTTCTCTGACTGGACTTCCACCCTCTTCAAGTGACGGAGCAACAAATGCTTCCGTACTAAGGATGTTCCAGTGGGAACACTCAGTTCAACCACACTAACTTCAACAGATGAAGTTGACGCAAGTGTCCTAACGTGTATGTCAGCTAGACTCAGTGAATCAAATGAAGTCGTACACACGGGCAATTGTGTACTAGTTTCAATATCCATCAAGTCCAAGTGACTTTCGGATAGATCATGTGGCTCATCCCTGTGTGTAATTGAAACAGTCTCCTGTTGAGAGGAGACTGAGTGGATAGTTGGGCGTGCAATTGTCAGTGGGATACTGACTTGTTCAATGCTAACTCCCAAAGGAGAGCTAACAGTGGATGTGGGTAAGTCCCGGCTTTCTGGGCTTAGGGTCTCACTCACACTCTCTACAGCCATTTGGACAATATCAATCATCATTCCGCCTCCTTCATGATGATCACCACCATCATCACCATCATCATCATCATCTCCCTCTCCCTCTTCTTCTTGAATATCAGATAAAGTTCTCTCAGAATCAGATTTCTCTTGTTCTTCCTCACCACCCCTCACACTTCCTTCACCCTCACTCTCAGAACGGGCAACCTGAACTTCAGCCCCTTGCTGAGGTTCCACTAACCTTAAAGCTCCTGGGCTAAGAGAACCCGGTTCTTGGGTCTCTATCGGAGCATGATCTATTCTATACAATTTCACATGTTCTCTTTCTTGATCAGCATATTTGAGTAATGACTCTGGAATTGGCATTATGTTGGCATTCGGGGAGTCCGGCACTTCATGCAAACTCATCATGACATAGTCTGGGCATCTCTGAGAATTGGCTCTCTTTGGAATATTTTCATTAGCCCTTAAGATCCCTCGGATAAGAATCTGGATAAACCTTTGAAGTGGAACGAACTTCCTTGCTCTGTTTGTGGTTTTAGCAAGCGCAATCTCCTTTAAATCTTCCCATATACATTGAGCAAAGTCATAGTGCTTGTTGAATGCGATCCCATGAAATATCCGCAGGCAATGAATGCTGCATCGGTCAATTCCAGTATGCTTTGAAGTCATGCAACGATTTATGATACCAAACAGTGTGTACCATTCGCCATTTAAACCATTTCTGTGAAATTTGGAGCTCTTTGGAAGTGGCTTTGAGTAGCCTAGACAAATCAAATCATGGACAAGCTCTTCGTCTGAAACAAAATCTTCAAAATCTGCTAACTCTGGAAAGTTCACAGTATCTATTCGTCGTGGAAGAAATAAATTGTGACGTAGCCTTGCAAGAGTGATCTTCGTCTTGAATTGATCAATCATCACTTTGAAATGATGATTTCCGTCCGCAGGAACAAATTTGACAGTGTGCCAAAATTGTTGTAAGTAAACTTGTGGAATAGACGGTTTATACTGAAGCAGATAACCAAGTGGGTGGCCTTTTAGAATGTCCACAATTATAGGATGACTTACTTTAATGACTTTGGAATCTAAACGGTGGTTATTGTCACGGAAAGGAAGGCAATGTTTTGGTTTGACAAGTTGATTATCTGGGATAATATGTGTTTGTGAGGAACGGGCCACTGAGGTTGTTCTGACTGGGGTAGAAAGAAGGGTATGATTTGACGATGAATGAGAATCAGAGGAATTTGAATTTTGGGATTGCACTGGGGATGCCATTTGAACACCTGTAAAAATAAAAATCATGTTAGTCTTATCAAGTACACAAATGACAACCTTCAAAATGTAGAAAAACATGTAACATTTTATTAGAAATTGCAAAAACTTGTGATTTTCTTTTTAAAGCATCGGGATTCCTGACAATAATTGAAAATTATTGAAAAGACTCCAGAGTCAATCGTTTAGAGACCAATGTTAGAAAAACACAAATTTATAACAATTTCTTAAAAAATGTGACATTTTTCTTAAAACATAAAAATCTCACACTTAGAAAAATTTTCTGATGAAACTCGAAGTAAACTATAACTTTCTCGAATCATGCTTGATCTATGTCGGATGATACATGAGACAACTCGAATGATGAGTCTATGAAACTCGAATAAGACTCTGTAAATCTCGAATAATGAGTCTATGAAACTCGAATATGTCTATATACAACTCGAATGAAATTTGACTCAACTCGAATCAGTCTTGAGTTTTCTCGAATGATGATATGTAAAACTCGATATATATATGTCCTAAACTATGTGCTGAAAATTTTCTAAGTGTTTGATACACTAGACAACTCGCATAAAGCACACTTCTTTCTCGAATATAATGTGTATTAAACGCGATTAACTCTGAGTTTAATATACATCAACTCGAATTAGTCATGATTCAACTCGAATTACTCTCAGATGAAACTCGAATGACACATATAGGCAACTCGAATGACTCACATATCAACTCGAATGACTTACATATGCAACTCGAATGACTTACATATGCAACTCGAATGACCCTTTATTCGAGAAATGTCTGTTTATATTCCTACAAGTCTAAAACACACTGAATTTTATGAATTTAAGTTCAGGGTTGTTTTTCAATGTTTTAAAACTTGTACCCCCCTCGAAAAGATGTTTTAAGCACATTTCTTTTACTGAACTTTGAACAAAAACAACTTTAAAGTTGTTAAAAATTCAAATTTCAGAAAAAACTTAAACTCGAAACTGTTTCATTGAAAAATCAATGATTCTGTTTGTGTGATTTAAAAATGACATACGAAACTTCAGATTCATAGTCATATTACCATTTTGAACAATATCACACAATTAATTTCAGTTTCAAGTAACATTCAAACGATTTGCCATTAACGGCCATGAACACAAAAAAAATATACATACGAACACATACTCACATTCAAACAAATACACTGAAAATATGCATATACTAACTGAAATAATAAAGAAAAACAAAGTTTGACTCACAATTTTGATGAAATGAAATCGTCGGTTGTGAGTTTTTTGAGGTTTCTTTGAAGTGAAGAAAGCTTGTGGAAGAAGATGAAGTAGTTTTGAATTTCCGAAAAAGTAATTTTGAATTTGAAAATTTTATATTCACACATTACCCGGCCCATGTTAAAATTTTCAGATTTGATTAATTCGGCCCATCAACTACATCACAATAGCCCACATACCAATTATTTCAACCAAAAAAAAATTGTGACTAAAAATTTTAATTTCACAAGAAAAAAAATTTAACAGCACACAAAAATTTTTTTAAAATGGACTAAAATAAAATCATACTGGTAAAAAAAATTTCACATAAGCATAGAAAAATAAAAATGAAAAACACACACAAAACAAAAAAATAGTAACAAAAAAAATAAAAGTATTAACAAAATACAATTGCTCCCCCTTGAATTTCTGAAAGTTGCTCCCCCTCAACTTATTATTCCATTTTTTTTTCAGCTCTGCTCCCCCTACAAAATAACAGATAATTTTTATCAGATTTATGCAAAATCAGATAAATTGCTTTTCTGCTCCCCCTGCACATGACAATCCAGATCTTGTTAAATTCCAAAGAATATAAACTTTTATAATTCATGAATTTTAACATCAGATAAAAATCACTTAAAAATGAAATTTTAAAATTATAATTTTGAAACTACTGAATTATTAAATTTTAACGATTCAACATACCTAATTTGTATACCAAAAAATTAAACCGCTTTTCATCTAACGCTTTGGTAAACAAATCAGCTAGTTGATATTCAGTAGGTACAAAATATAATTCTATATTTCCATTTTCTACATGATCTTTTATGAAATGATACCGAATATCGATGTGTTTCGTTTTTGAATGTTGCACCGAATTTGATGCAATGGCTATTGCGTTCTGAGAATCACAGTATATTGGAATTTTCTTTGGTGTAAACCCGTAATCACGCAGTTGGATTTTCATCCACAACACTTGAGAGCAGCAGGAAGATACAACAACATACTCTGCCTCAGCTGTAGACAATGAAACACAATGTTGTTTCTTGGATGACCAACATACGGGTTTGTCACCTAAGAATTGTACTGCCCCTGACGTACTCTTTCTGTCCATCTTATCACCTGCGTGATCAACGTCAGAAAAAGCAGTCAGATTAAATGAAGACTCTCTAGGGTACCACAAACCAAGATTTGGAGTTCCTTTGAGATATCTTAAAATTCGTTTTGCAGCTGTTAAGTGTGATTCTTTTGGATTTGCCTGATATCTAGCACAAACACATGTAGCAAACATAATATCTGGTCTACTGGCTGTTAAGTACATTAATGACCCAATTATACCTCGATAATGGGTTACATCTACAGGTTTCCCTGAGATGTCCGCATCGAGTTTTGATTTTGAATCCGGAGCCATGGGAGTTTTCATAGGAGTACTATTGACCATGTTAAATTTCTTTAACATGTCTTGTATGTATTTTGACTGATTGATAAAAATATCATCAGTTAATTGTTTTACTTGTAATCCTAAGAAAAAATTTATTTCTCCCATCATGCTCATTTCGAATTTCTGAGACATTAAAAATGCGAATTTCTTACAAAATTCTGGATTTGTAGACCCAAATATTATATCATCTACATATATCTGTATAACTATGATATCTGGCCCCTGACGTTTTATAAACAAGGTTGTGTCAACTGCACATTTTGTAAATCCGCATTTCAACAGAAAAGTTGAAAGTGCATCATACCAAGCTCGAGATGCTTGTTTAAGGCCATACAGTGACTTATCCAAAATATATACATGATCAGGTTTCAAAGGATCAGTAAACCCTTCGGGCTGATATGTATATACTTCATCTGTTAGCTCCCCGTTTAAAAATGCAGTTTTGACATCCATTTGATATACTGTAAAATTTTTATGTGCGGCAAAAGCTAAAAACATCCTTATAGCTTCAATGCGTGCAACTGGTGCAAATGTTTCATCATAATCAATCCCTTCTTGTTGGTTGTATCCTTTGGCCACGAGACGAGCTTTATTCCTAATAATGACACCATGTTCATCTTTCTTGTTCTTGAAGATCCATTTCGTGCCAATTATGGATTTGTCTTTTGGGCGCTCAACAAGTCTCCAGACCTTTAACCGTTCGAACTGGTTGAGTTCTTCTTGCATCGCCACAATCCAATCAACATCCAGTAGGGCTTCTTTTACATTTTTAGGCTCAATCTTACTCAAAAAATTTGAAAATAAGCATTCATTTATTGTAGCCCTTCTGGTTTGGACTGACGCAGCTGGATCACCTATGATGTTCTCTATTGGGTGATTTCTTGTCCACTTAACTGTATGTGGAAATGGTTCTATTGGGTCTTGGTTGGGATTGAGATCTAAATATGGTTCGGGAGTTACTGCAGATGTTGTAGGTGGAACATCTGAGGTAGGAGCTTCTGACTGTTCAGAAGTAATAGGGGTTTCAGAAGCATGTGGAGGTTCAATTGGTTGTACAATCTCAGTAGTTGACTGCACATTTGCTGTTGAAGCTTCTCCAGTTTCTTCTGAACTTTGTTGTTGAGAAAGATCTGAAACTACGACTGGATCTTCAGTGATCCTGTCAGACACCAAATTTTGAACATTAGATTTGGGCGTTTCAAAATAGTCGTCATAAAAGTTCTCAAACCACTTATTTAATTCATTATGTTCAGCATTTTGTCTATTTGACTCCAATGAAGTCTGCATGTTAGGTTCGGGTCCTGAACTGGTGTGTTCAGAAGCCATTACCACTCCTTCGTCGAATTTAACATTTACGCTCTCGTTGACTGTCTTGGTTCTCTTGTTGTACACACGGAAAGCAACCGACTCCTTTGAATACCCGATGAAGATTCCTTCATCCGCCTTTTGATTAAACTTTCCCAGATTGTCTTTATCATTCAATATAAAGCATCTGCAACCAAAGACTTGGAAAAATTTAATATTAGGTATTCGTTTATTGATCAGTTCATACGGAGTCTTTCCGAATCTTTTATTTATTATTGAACGGTTTTGTGTGAAACACGCTGTTGCAACCGCTTCTGCCCACAAGAACAATGGTAAATTGGAGTAGGCCAACATCGTCCTAGCTGATTCCACTAGTGTCCGATTTCTTCTTTCAACGACACCGTTTTGTTGTGGAGTTCGAGCAGCTGAGAACTGATGTGTAATTCCTACTGAATTTAAGAACGAGTCTAATGATTTGTTCTTGAACTCTGTTCCATTGTCTGAGCGGATTGTCTGAATAGTGAGTTGCAACTTTACTTGTATTTTTCGGATGAAATCTATGATGGTTTCGGTTGCATCTGATTTGGATCTCAGGAAAAACACCCATGTGTATCGTGAATAGTCATCAACTATCACCAATACATATCGTTTCTTATTTATACTTTGTACTCTCATTGGTCCACACAAATCCATATGCAGTAACTCTAGTGCTCTTGTGGATGAGTGTTCTGTTTTGGATTTGTGTGTGGCTCTTGTCATCTTTCCATTTTCACATGCCGCGCATAGTTGCTCTTTTTGAAATTTGAGCGCCGGCAGCCCTTTAACTAACCCTCCTTTTGCTAGGTTGGTCAGCTCATTGAAATTCAGATGTGAAAGGCGACGATGCCACAGCCATGTTGTTTTAGATGTTGCTTTTGACAATAAGCAGACATCTTTCTTCAGATTGATCGAGGCTAAATCAATGGAGTACAGATTTGTTAGCTTGTTTCCTGCTAGAATTTCTTTTCCTTCTGCTGATCTGATGCTGCACCGATTGGCTTTGAAGTTGACTTCTAACCCCTTATCACACAGTTGTCCAATACTAAATAGATTGTGACCAAGACTGTCAACATAAAAGACCTTTTGGATGGTGATTTTGTCATACTTCAGACTTCCGTATCCCTTGATCGGACAAAACTGATCGTTTCCAAATCTTACCGTCCCACAGAACTTTTCTACAAAGTCCGTGAGTGTGTCTCGTTGTCCGGTCATATGTTTGGAGCATCCGGAGTCAAGGTACCAGACATGGTTTACCTATAAAACGTAATAGCACATGAGGTACCCACTTGTAGTTGGGTACTTTTGTTTTAGGTAAATCATGCATAGTATCTTTTGTTTTTCTAACTGATATGGCTTTTAGCTTATCGTTTGAATTTATTTTAGGTACCCATTTTTGAACTGTTCTTTTGGGTATCCACTTTTGTACAATTCGCGGTGGAATTGTTTTTGAAATATTTTTCTGTGGAACCTTTTTCTGTTCATAAAATGGGTCCTTTTTCTTTGGTTGCCATACGAGCTTATTATATTTCACAGATTCAGGCTTACAAACATAAGAATTCAAAGCAATTAATTTCGTTCTTGAAAATTTAATACAAGAATTATTAACAAGTTTATCATTATTACAGACAGAATGTTCAATTTTGCTAATTCTATCTGTAACAATTTTTTCTTTCACGCGCCATTCTTGTTTTATAATCTTGTTTTTCTCTTCTCTTTTCTTCTTTCGCCATACTTGTTTTCTCGATCCTTTCACAATGATATCTGGCATAAAAGAAGTATGAGAATTAGTGGATTTAGAAACTCGTTTCTTCTGTAAGTTTTTCATACCTGTTGAAGATTTGACTTTACGTGCAATAGAGTCCGTTGATGAAGATGATTCACCCTTTTCAAAACTAGGAGACTGAACAAAAAATTTTGTTTTCTCCTTCTTTTGTTGTATTGATGGTGAATTTACAGATGGTTTTAAAGACTCTGTAGCCATTCTTTGTAGAATTTTAACAGGTGCTTTATTACCATTTGATTGTTTATTAGTCAAAGGTTTGATAAATTCACCAATTTTACCAAACATTTGATCTAATGAATTATTATCAGAGTGCATGTACAGATCAAATTCTTTCTCTGAATTAATAGAGTCTAGAGAAGTAGTTGATTGTGGATCAGACACATTTATGTGTTTAGGTTTATTTTGCAACATTTGTTCCATTTTATTTAATTCTTCCTTTAGAGTTCCATTCTCTGTCTCAAAATTCTTAATTTTCAATTCTAAATCAGAATTTATCTGTTCTAAAATTGAATTTGGTAAATATAATTTTTGAGACTGAGATGGTAATTCAGACAAATTCTTTTCAGAATAAGTTTGAATTAACTCTTCTTTAGTATCAATAATGTTGCTTGTTTCATTTATCTTTGTATAATCAACATAATTTTGCATTTTGTCTGATCTTAATCTTTTTATTTCTTCGCTAGATTCTACTTCTTCAGATGCTTTCATGAATGTCATTTTTAATCCTAAATTCATGTATCTGACATCGTATAGTGTTGGTGAATTTGATATAGCTTTTGTCAGATACTTAGGATTTTCCCAACCAATACCAGATTTAGAGTTGTAAAACTCTGTATCTTTTGGTTGATTTAAATATATTGTTTGATCTGTTTGCCCTCTTTTAATAAATTCATCCTCCATCTGTTTTATTTTCTCATAAAGTTTAGTTCTCTCTTCAAATATGGCATGATATTTTACAGAAAAGTTTGAGGCTTCTAACTCAGCTATTCGCAGACTTTCTTGTATATCAGATATTTTGTGATTCAGATTAAGTATATTGCTTTGAAGTTCTTTTTCCTTATCTTGTAAGTCTGAGACAGCTCGTAAAGCTAAGGCTTTATCTTTGGAAAAATCTAGAACTAAATTGTGTTCATTTAGAAGTTTGTTTTCCAAAGAATGAACCTTTTTTCTTTTCTGCTTTTAAGGATTTTTCAAACTTTTTAAGCATGAAAGCCATATTAGTTAGTTTTTCTTCTAAGATGCATGAGTCGTCAATATCAGAATCTGAATTAGAATTTACCTCCGGTCCTTCTGAATCCTCTGAGTTTTCAGACTCTGAATCTTCCTCATTTTCAGCTTCATTTTGGCCAGATGCCATTAATGCAACTTCTTCTGTTGTTTCTTCTTCATCAGACTCAGATTCTATCCTATCTGCATCCTCTTCATCTGTCAGTCCAACCCACACCTCATCTTCAGCTATCATAGCTGATTCACTTAGTTCAGATTCATTGAATATTTCTGACTTTAGACAAATATGGGCATCTTCATCCAAGATGTCATCGTCTTCTGATAACTGTAACCAATGATCGTCCTCTGCCATCAGAGCTTTGCCTGACTCTTTCTCTTTGGCCAAGAGTTCCTTTCTTGTATAGTAGTCTGAATTTTTGACTACAGGAGATCTGCATTCCCGGGCATAGTGACCTGGTTTTCCACAGTTATAGCATTTCTGTTCCGACTCCTTCTTGGCTGATTTATCTGACTTCTCATATTTGTCAGACTTTCGTGTACTACTTTCTCCAGCTTTCTCATATTTATCCTTTTTCTCAACTTTTCTTGAACCTGTTTTGTAGCGCATTTTGTTGTTTGTTGGCTTCCTGTAAAATTTCTTCTGAAATGCCTTCGTAAGCAGTTCCATCTGCTTTTTCATCTCTTCTATTTCTGGATCTGCAGATGAATCTGATGATTCTGATTCAGAAGATGTGTTGCTGATTACTGCTCTCTTTTCCTTTTTCAGCTTGTATTTATACTTTTTCTCCGCTAGTAGAGCTAGTGGATCAGCAGTTTCTTTTTCCGCTTTCTTCTTTCCAGATATTTTCCTCAAAACAACTTCTTGGTAGTTGTTGAGGTTTTCAAATAGCATATGAAAATCCATCTCCTCTATATCTTTCGTTTGTTGGATGATCATAGCATATTTTTCCCATTCTGGATTTAGCACATTTAAAAATTTGACATTGATGTCCAAGTTGGACATTGTCACTCCGTTTCTTTTTACTTCACTTACCAGATTCACAAATCTGAGGTAAGTGTTTTCCAAAAGCTCACCTTCACGAGCTCTGAAGTTCTCAAACGTCATTAGACTATTCCTAGCCCTATTAGTAGCAGCTCTGTCTGATCCCCTCATGATTTTGCATACTTCATCCCAGATGGACTTAGCAGTCTTTGTATTTGTCAGACAAGTGTATATATCATTGGGGATTGAAATCAACAATAGTTTTCTTGCATTCTTGTCCCCTAACTTTCTCTTTTTCTGGGCCTCTGTTAGGTTTGTGACCTCAACAGTTCTCGGTGGTATTGGGGGATTGCCAGTTGGTACTCCTGGGATCGTTTTCATAAAAATTGCTGGTCCGTCATTTAATGATTTTAGCATTTCTTCAGACAAATCATGGAAACTTATAAATTCAAGAAACCGCTCCCGCCATTGGACATATTCTCCCCTGTATAAGATTGGGGGTTTGGTTTCTGATCCCATAGCAAGTGCATCTTTAGACATGTTGATTGATCGTTGGGAAACTTTTACCAAGATCAAATGAACTCCGAATGAGATTGAAAAGTTTGATCACACCTTGAAACACATATTAGTATTGAAATCTACAACACATTGACTTGTTAGTAGCAATAAGCAGTTTAACTCATGCAGTGAATTGTGTTTGGATTAATGTGTGTGACAAACTTGAATGATTCTTGTGTTATGAGTGTAACTTGAATGAATGTAGTGTAAAACTCGATTGTGTCTTTTACCAAACTCGATTGATTCTTTGATTAAACTCGAATGTGTGTTTGATCAAACTCGAATGTGTGTTACTTGTCAACGGTTGATCAAATTTGATAGATTCGCCTTCTGAAACAAGAAGTTCTGGCACCGCGGAATAGTGCACCTACACGCCTTCATCGACGTTGTTTTTCAACTGGAAGGCCAAGAGCTAACTATCGAGACTTTGGACTATCCGGGCACATACTTCGTGAAATGGTTCATGATCAAACTCGAATGTGTGTTTGATCAAACTCAAATGTGTTTCTGATAAAACTCGAATCAAGTATATGACAACTTGTCTTATACACAAACTCGAATGAGTCTTCTGTAAAACTTGAATCAATGTTATACAAAACTCGAATGAGTCTTTTACAAAACTCGAGTGAGTCTTGCACAACTCGAATGGGTCTTATATAAAACTCGAATGGGTCTTATATAAAACTCGAATGGGTCTTATATAAAACTCGAATGGGTCTTATATAAAACTCGAATGGGTCTTATATAAAACACGAATGATGTTGTTCTGAAATTCAAGTTTGTTCAGATTGTTGTCAACTCGAATATTACAGTTTGTCAACTCGAGTAATAGTAAGACACAACTCGAATAACTAAGATAACCAACTCGATTAACTAAGCTAACCGACTCGATTAACTAAGGTACCCGACTCGATTAACTGTTATACTCAACTCGATTTACACACAGGATGTGTATAATTCGAGTTTCTTAGTATTTTCAGCTTTTTCAAGTCTGAAATTCAGATTAAATCCAAATTTTACCCAATTTCATTCAAATTGTAATCGAAGGTAAGGTTTTTGAATACAAACACTTTGTGTTAAGCATTTTTATGCAAAAATAGATCTAAACCAGACTTTTTCAATGAAACAGTACCGGTTTTTGAACTTTTCAAAATTTCAGAAAATTGCTTAGATCTTTTTCTGTGTTTTGAAAATCAAAACAAGTATATATTCAATTGATTCGTCTTTGAAACATTAACCTTCGATCCAATTAACACTGAGAATGATCAACAGAATCAAAACCCCTAGTGATTTTAGGGTTTTTCCGAAAAATACTCAAGAACACGAAGAAAAAAATTCAATCTCAATCAGAATGATTCATCTCTAAGTCTCTGATACCAATTGTGAATAATAGTTTCTAACAATTCAATCAACTTTATGCAATTAATATGAACACAGAATTTAATCAACACTAACCAAATGATTCGATTAATGATTTTGTTGATTACAAAATGTATCTTGATTTCCTCGTGTACTGTGCTTCCAATTCTGATTACAAAACTTTCCAAAAGAATATTCTGACAAGTCTATCTATTTGGAAAGTCAAAAAGACTATTTATACATATTTACAAACTATAAGGAAATTACACAAACAGTCCCTAGACTTTGATATTTCATTTAAGATAAAATTTTGGACATTTCGGCAATCCCAGAATTTTGGGATTAAAGAATAATTTTCGGATCACAATTTCGAAGGATTTACACAATAATTTGAGAAACTTGATGGGACTTGTTAATAAATAAGTTATTGAAGGGATAAATTGAGAATAATAGAACCATCAAGAAAGAGGATTTAAATATGAATTTCGGGTGTCAGTTCCGAATGTTGTATTATTTTTATTGGTATAAATTGGTGCTCATTCACGTATGAACATGTTTATAATATGCTTTCCTTATTGAAATGAAACAGGTCCCTTGTGGTGTTATTTAACCCACAGTGGGGTACTTTGTGAGTCCGGTTGAAAGCTCGCAGAGAAATAAAATTGCTTAAAGTTTAATAACGCACCCACTGTGAGTACATATGATTTCGCATGTTTATATCTGCTTTATGATTGCTATTGCCTGCTGAGACATGTTGCTTCATTATTCGTTTGGAGTTCTACTAACTTGCTTAGATTTAGATGCACTTTTTTATTTGATGCATGTCCGTTCGTTTGTTGTGCATCTAACGATGGACCGGCGGGTCGCATCTGTTACTCCGATGTTACTGCGCTAAATTACCCGGAGCTGATCCCTCCGAGGTTCTAGTAGGCAGTATGTCATCCCCGATGTTATGTCTATCTCAGATGGTTGGGTTTCATACCGAGCTTTGGGCTCGTAGGAGCGACGGCTCATGTGTGTCGTACTTTGTGTACGTGGAGAGGGCACGACGTGTGTCGTCGGTGCTACTCTTGTGGGCTTCATAAAGATTTATAAAATGCGTAAATCTGTGTATTCACTAAGCATTCGCTTATCCCTCAGTTGTTGATGTCTTTTACAGGAAAAGGAAAGTCTGCAGCCGGACCGTCTAGCTAGGTCATTTGTTCAAGTGATTGAAGGTTATCTACTACTCAGCGTGGTAATTGAATATTGGAATTGTTTTTTTTATAATATGTATTTGGGATGATTGTAATGTCACTGAGTATGTAGACTTAGAATTGGAACCCTGTAGCACCATAGGGTGTTTGAAACGGTTGTAATATTTTATTTATGTATTTTATTGCTTCCGCATTTTTAATTAAGCTTTCAGATCATTATGTAATTTATGTTTGGTGTTTAATCCTGGGTGTTATGTAATTGTGGTTAAATGTGGCAAGGGTGTCACATCTTGCCTTGGTCCCATTTTCGGATGAAGCTTATTTCGGACCTCACTTTGTACCTAATTCGGATATAGCATTTCAGATCTTGAATGATCCGAATTCGGTGCCCATTTCGGTTATGATCCTAATTCGGACATATGCTCAATTCGGATGGGTCCAGTTCGGATCCCAGAATTCGGATTAGGTACATTGGTCCGAAGTCTGGTTGGTCATTTCGGTTCAGATTAGTCCGGATCCGGATGATCCGAATCCGGATAAATCCGAACCCGAATGCCTAATTTTATGTTTTAAATAAATAAATACATGATTAAGAATGTCTCAAGACCAACAAAGCAAAATGATTGTATATATATATATATATATATATATATATATATATATATATATATATATATATATATATATATATATATATATATATATATATATGTATATATACAGATCTTTTGAGAATGAATGAATGATTTACGAGTTATCAGATATCAGAATCAGATAAATTAAGATTTTAAAGATAAAAGACATTGAAATTGACAAAAGATTGATATGATAATTCTGGACAGGTTCAGTGAAATTCTGAACAAAGATCTAAAGATTTAAAAGATTTAAAGCAGGTCAAAGACTTGAATTGACAGATCAGATTGACAAAAGATAAAATCCTGAGATAACTCAGGTGGCAGATTTTACATCTGTTTGATAAAGACCCCAGATCTGTGAGTTATAGATATTCAGATTTAACATGTTTGAATTTCCGGTTGAGACATATTGTTGATGCTAGTTTGATTGACATTCATATTATCAGCTGGATTGTGACCTGTGCACACCATGGTTGAGTGTTGCCCAGTGTATCATGATAGCTATTTGACTTATCATTTCATATGATATTGCTTTTACAGTTCACTTCAGATTTTGCTTTAAGATTATTGCTATCATGACATTGATTACGTATGCTTCATCATTGCATATACTTGACATATTGATTCCGCTTGATTAGCCCTATTGGTCTATTGTTCTAGACTTGGCTATTTTCACCAGTTCAAATGAACTTGGTAATGACCTCCGATGTTCCGCCATATTGACTTACTGGTAGCTAGCCCAGTATGTGGCTGATCCCCACGATTTAAGCGTGAGTGTGGCCTGAACATCATCCGACTCTATGACTTCTATGTCTCAATCATGAGGGCTGTAGCGGCAGCCAAGACATATCACGCTAGACTGATGATCCGTTTGACATGCATGTTAATTTGAAAATCTATATACTCACTAAGCATTGCTTACAGTTGCTACATTATCATTTTACAGGAAAAAGAAAAGGAAAGTCACCTGGCGGACCTAGCTCTTAGGTCTATTAAAGATCAAGACAGAAGTTTCTATAGACCACTACACAACAAAACCTTTCGGTACTGATTGGAAGACAGCAAATGTTGTGGTTTTGGGTAGATTTGATATTATTCTATGATGTAATGATTAGATTAGATGGTACCCTTTTATAACTTTAATTTGAAATATGTAATCTGTATTTAATCTATATCCTAATCTGTATGTACATGTAATTTATCATTCCGCAATTTAATTACCCTATCTTAGTATGATTGATATCGTATTGCAATTTGTGGGACCTAGACTGGTGAGGATTGCCCCGTAAGGGGTGGTCTTCACAGGAAGGTATCAGAGCCCATAGTTTGAGTGAATCAAGTATTACGTGAGTATACTTGGTCTCAAACTGAAGCAATAATATGTATCAATCATTTAGGTGGTTTGAACTGAGATGGGATGTACAGACTGTTAGGATGGGAAAAGGGTACATAGATCTAAGTCTATAAACTGATAGTTAATTGATTTTAATTTTCAGTAGAAGATGTCAGGATCAGGATCATGTGACACACCAAACATGACCCCACAACAAATGTTCGAAATGATGCAACAATTGTTAGCCCAACACTCTGAGCAACAAAACAAAATAATGCAAGAACAGTTTCAGGCCAGAGATGAGGCCGAAGCTAAAAGACGTGAAGATAAGAAAAATAAGAGAAAAGATAAACAAGTCCAGAACGACGAATCTGATTCTGATAACACAAATCCTGAAACCCAAATTGCTCAGCCAAAAGGCTGCAAGTTTAAAGATTTCAAAGCTAGCGGTGCTTTGAATTTTGAAGGAACAGTTAATCCAATTCAGGCGAAGGACTGGATTAGCCACACTGAAGAAATCTTCAGGATTTCTGATTGCTTAGACTCCAAGAAAGTAAGCTATGCATCCGCTTTGTTCGTCGGTGCTGCTCGTGCTTGGTGGAAGACTCAGAGAAGTATCTATGGAGAGGAGGTGATTCAGACTCTAGAGTGGAACCAGTTTCTAGATATGTTCAACGCAAAATATTGTCCGATCGACCAACAAGATAAAATGGAGGTTCAACTGATGCAGCTGACTCAGGGAAACAAAACTGTTGACGAATATGAGCATGAATTCTCACGACTATGCGGCTACTCCTCGTATCAAGTAGCTACTGAAGAAAGGAAGATGAATAGATTCCGCGGAGGACTCAACCCAAGATACCGGCACCCGATGAGTGCGATAAAGTATAAGTCCTATCTGGAAATGGTGGAAGCGGCCAGACAGATCGAGAGAGGATACCTAGAATATGGCGATCAACTTTATGCTCCATCAGCTAATCCAACATGTCCTTCTCCTCCGAAGAAGCAGAGATTCGGCAGATTCTTCAGGCCAAACAAATCTCAGACCCAGCAATCTCAACAATCCCAACCGAAAGCGCAAGCCTACTCACTGACAAACGAGCCACGATTCTGCAGGAGATGCAGAAAGTCACATATGGGGCTATGTAACCCAGATGACGTCACATGTTTTGCTTGCAATAGAATTGGTCACAGCAGCGAAGAATGCCCACAGCAGGGACGTGGATGTGCGAAATGCGGGAAAAGAGGACATTTCATGTATCAGTGTCGCAACGGGCAACGATTTCAGTCGCAATCATCAGCGGGGGGTTCTACAGTAAAGAGTTCTGCTGCAACTCCGACAGCAAGGACACGTGCGTTTCAGATAACAGCAGAAGAAGCGAGAGAAACACCTGACGTAGTTACCGGTACGTTTCTGTTAAATACGATACCTGCTCGCGTACTATTTGATTCTGGCGCTAGTCGTTCCTTTATATCGACTTCTTTTGCATCAAGATTATCTAAGTCCCCATCGAAGCTTCCCGTAGTACTTGACATTGAGACAGCCAGTAACAACCATGTTATGGCTGATTCTGTATATCGAAACTGCACTCTACTCGTCGATAACATCTTATTCAACCTTGATCTCATTCCTATTCCGTTGAAAGAGTTCGACGTCATTATCGGCATGGACTGGCTAACGAACAACGAAGCAACAATCGTATGCAACTGTCGGATCATCAGAATCAAGTCCTCAGACGGTCGAGTATTGGAGATCAAAGGAGAGAAAAGAAAAGGTGCTCACTGCTTCATTTCTGTAGAGAAAGCTCACAAATGTTTGTCTAAGGGTCATGAATCTTATCTGTGTTACGTCTCTTCTGAATCTAACTCTGAAAAGAAAACCCTAGCTGACATTCCTATCGTCTGTGAGTTTCCAGACGTCTTTCCCGATGATATTTCTGGAGTGCCACCAGAACGTCAAGTCGAATTCGGCATTGACTTAGTTCCTGGTGCGGCTCCCATTGCAAAAGCTCCCTACAGACTTGCACCTGCAGAAATGCAGGAAATGTCAAAGCAGTTGCAAGAGCTGCTGGAAAAGGGGTTTATCCGACCGAGTTCATCTCCGTGGGGTGCACCTGTCTTATTTGTCAAAAAGAAAGACGGAACTTTCCGTATGTGCATCGACTACCGCGAGTTGAACAAAGTTACTATAAAGAATAAATATCCTCTGCCCAGGATCGATGATCTGTTTGATCAGCTACAAGGAGCCAGCTACTTCTCGAAAATAGATCTTCGTTCTGGGTATCATCAGTTGAAGGTTAAAGATGAGGATGTTCCAAAGACAGCCTTCCGAACAAGATACGGTCATTACGAATTTCTCGTAATGCCGTTCGGTTTAACAAATGCACCAGCGGCGTTCATGGATCTCATGAATCGCGTGTGCAGACCGATGCTGGATAAGTCAGTTATCGTATTCATAGACGATATTCTGATTTACTCCAAAACGGAGGCTGATCATTCTATTCATTTGCGGCAATTGCTAGAGTTACTGAGAAAAGAAAGACTCTATGCAAAATTTTCTAAATGCGAATTCTGGCTCAGACAGGTATAACTTTACATTGTCTTGAGCTATTCCTTAAGCGTACTTTGATTGAACAAAACTTAAAATTCTACTTTGTTGCTTTTATAGATTCAATTCCTTGGCCATGTTGTTTCTGGCGAAGGTATTTCCGTTGATCCGTCTAAAGTCGAGGCCGTTCAAAAATGGCAAACGCCTCGCAATACCTCCGAAATAAGAAGTTTCCTTGGATTGGCCGGTTATTATCGGCGATTCATAAAGGACTTCTCAAAGATTGCTGTGCCACTTACGATGTTAACACGAAAGAATACACCTTTCGTATAGGCGGATAAACAGCAAGAGGCATTCGAAACTTTGAAACAGAAACTGATTCAAGCGCCGATCCTAGCCTTACCAGAGGGCAACAATGATTTTGTCGTTTATAGCGACGCATCTGGTACTGGCTTAGGATGTGTTCTGATGCAAAGGGGAAAAGTAATTGCCTACGCTTCAAGGCAATTGAAAGACTACGAGAAAAGTGCACCGACTCATGATCTTGAGTTGGCTGCCGTTACCTTTGCACTGAAAATCTGGCGGCATTATCTTTATGGGACTCGGTGTCAGCTCTACACCGATCATAAGAGTCTCAAACATCTTTTTACTTAAAAGGATCTGAATATGAAACAACAACGGTCCTTGGAGCTTATCAAAGACTATGATTGCGAGATCCTATATCATCCCGGCAAAGCTAATGTTGTCGCGGATGCTTTGAGTAGAAAAGTTTATCCAAAAAAGTGCTGCTATGCCCTAACTCCGGTTATATTCTCTTCTGATCTCATTGAAGACATCAGAGTTTCTCAAGCTGAAGCACTGAAAGAAGAGAATCTCTGTTCTGAAAATCTTAAAGGGCAGATACAATTTCTAACTCTGAATCATTTGGGACTTCATTGTCTCAAGGGAAACCGAATCTGGATTCCTAAATATGGTTCTATTCACAACACTCTTCTATCTGAAGCTCATCAGTCCAAGTTATTTGTTCATCCTGGCAGCTCAAAGATGTATTTTGATCTGAAAGCTGATTACTGGTGGCCAGGAATGAAGAAAGACATCGGTCTATATGTTGAAAGCTGCAGAGTATGTCAGATGGTTAAGGCAGAACACCAGAAATCCTTCGGGGATATGCAACCACTGCCAGTTCCTGAGTGGAAGTGGGAGCATATAACTATGGATTTCATCACTAAACTACCAAAGACCAAGAGACAGCATGACTCCATCTGGGTAGTCGTGCACAGATTAACGAAGTCAGCTCATTTCATACCGATGAAAGAGACGTACTCCCTTGATAGATTGGCACAGTTGTATATCACAGAAATAATTTCTCGTCACGGTGTGCCAAAGTCTATCGTCTCTGATCGTGATAGTCGTTTCACATCTAGATTCTGGCAAGCTCTACAAGAAGGGATGGGTACTCGGGTTTCTATGAGTACTGCTTATCATCCAAGTGCAGATGGCCAGAGTGAGCGTACTATCCTTACTCTTGAAGATATGCTTCGTGCATGCGTTCTTGATCTGGGTGGTAACTGGGATGACCACTTGCCTCTGGTCGAATTCTCATACAATAACAGTTATCATTCAACGATCAAGATGGCTCCTTTTGAAGCTTTATATGGAAGAAAGTGCAGAACTCCCACCTGTTGGCGTGAAACAGGTGAATCGCCAATAGCAGGACCTGCCCTTCTACAGTTGACTCACGAGAAGCTTCAACTGGTTAGAAGGAACATACTTGAAGCTCAAAGCAGGCAGAAGTCA
Organism: Centrapalus pauciflorus; assembly: GCA_020465985.1. Lineage (NCBI taxonomy): Eukaryota > Viridiplantae > Streptophyta > Magnoliopsida > Asterales > Asteraceae > Centrapalus > Centrapalus pauciflorus. The sequence goes on from JAANYP010002875.1 coordinate 38,058, forward strand.
TATTATGACAATCGACACAGATCCATAAGCTTTGCAGTTAACGATTGGGTGATGCTGAAAGTATCTCCAATAAGAAATGTGGTTCGATTTATAAAGAGAAACAAGCTAGCTCCGAGATTTATCGGTCCGTTCAAGATTGTCGAAAAGATAGGAAATCAATCTTATCGTCTTGAACTGCCAGCGGACTTATCTGGAATACATCCTGTATTCCATGTCAGTCATCTGAGAAAGAGTTTAGCTGACGAAAGAGAAGTTAAAATACCACATGTTAACTTGCATATTGATGAGAAGCTTTGAGTGGTTGAAGAGCCAGAACGTATTCTGGACTCGTCCAGTGGAAACACCACAAAGGTTCGCATCAGTCTTGGGAATCCAGAGATGTTATGAAAGCTACTTATCCCAGTCTGTTCGAACATAGCTAACTTCAGGGACGAAGTTTGTGCGTGGTGGAGTCCATTCTGTAACAACCTAACTTTTAGCCGATCATGTAATGCTTAATATTGAGATAAATAATATAATTTTGTTATATTATTTATGTTGCAATTTAATTTATTATGAAATTATAAATCAAATTATATTTATGTTACGAATTATTAATGATGATTAATTAAAAGAGATGTAAAATACAAAAGTTTAATGGGTTAAATTACAAATATATTTAAATGAAATATATATAATTCAATTAAGAACATTTAACACATCATTAACAAATTCACTCTCTCTCTACTTTCTCTCTCTATCCCATACGGTTCTTCCAAACTTCTATCAAGAATCCGTAAGCTTGCAATCAATTGGTGAATTAAAGACAAGTAAAGGTTACAAAGATCATCAAACATCATCAATTGATAACATTCAAGGTAAAACTCTCTTAAATTTCGAAATATATGTGAGTTTGGTTCGGTTTTGGGAAAAAAAACCCGAAACCAAAGAAATTAAAACATGAAAATTTCTTGTTGCATGTTAGAAATGTTGATAGATAATGATGAATTTAAGTTAATAAAAGTGATAGAAACAAGAATTTGTGATTAGATTGTCCAAAAATGATGAAATCGGAACTTTTGTGAAAAACTTGTGTTCTTGACAAGAATTATCATTTTTGGATGATCTTGATCAAATAAGTGTGTTTATGATAGGGAAATTAATATAAAAACAACCTAATAATAATAATATAACTATATATTTAGTTGCATGTCAATTATAAATGTGATTAGTAAAAATTGATAAAAATCCGTATGAATAAAATGAAGAACAATAAGAACATTTATAAGTTTAAGGATCCGAATTCGGTAGGACCGAATTCGGATCTTAATTTCGGATCTTGCCTTGGTCCCATTATGAAGCCTATTTCGGACCTCACTTTGTACCTAATTCGGATATAGCATTTCGGATCTTGAATGATCCGAATTCGGTGCCCATTTCGGTTTTGATCCTAATTCGGACTTATGCTCAATTCGGATGGGTCCAGTTCGGATCCCAGAATTCGGATTAGGTACATTGGTCCGAAGTCTGGTTGGTCATTTTGGTTCTGATTAGTCCAGATCCGGATGATCTGAATCCGGATAAATCCGAACCCGAATGCCTATTTTTATGTTTTAAATAAATAAATACATGATTAAGAATGTCTCAAGACCAACAAAGCAAAATGATTATTTATATATATATATATATATATATATATATATATATATATATATATATATATATATATATATATATATATATATATATATATATATATATATATATATATACAGATCTTTTGAGAATGAATGAATGATTTACGAGTTATCAGATATCAGAATCAGATAAATTAAGATTTTAAAGATAAAAGACATTGAAATTGACAAAAGATTGATATGATAATTCTGGACAGGTTCAGTGAAATTCTGAACAAAGATCTAAAGATTTAAAGCGGGTCAAAGACTTGAATTGACAGATCAGATTGACAAAAGATAAAATCCTGAGATAACTCAGGTGGCAGATTTTACATCTGTTTGATAAAGACCCCAGATCTGTGAGTTATAGATATTCAGATTTAACATGTTTGAATTTCCGGTTGAGACATATTGTTGATGCTAGTTTGATTGACATTCATATTATCAGCTGGATTGTGACCTGTGCACACCATGGTTGAGTGTTGCCCAGTGGATCATGATAGCTATTTGACTTATCATTTCATATGATATTGCTTTTACAGTTCACTTCAGGTTTTGCTTTAAGATTATTGCTATCATGACATTGATTACGTATGCTTCATCATTGCATATACTTGACATATTGATTCAGCTTGATTAGCCCTATTGCTCTATTGTTCTAGACTTGGCTATTTTCACCAGTTCAAATGAACTTGGTAATGACCTCCGATGTTCCGCCATATTGACTTACTGGTAGCTAGCCCAGTATGTGGCTGATCCCCACGATTTAAGCGTGAGTGTGGCCTGAACATCATCCGACTCTATGACTTCTATGTCTCAATCATGAGGGCTGTAGCGGCAGCCAAGACATATCACGCTAGACTGATGATCCGTTTGAGATGCATGTTAATTTGAAAATCTATATACTCACTAAGCATTGCTTACAGTTGCTACATTATCATTTTACAGGAAAAAGCAAAGGAAAGTCACCTGCCGGACCTAGCTCTTAGGTCTATTAAAGATCAAGACAGAAGTTTCTATAGACCACTACACAACAAAACCTTTCGGTACTGATTGGAAGACAGCAAATGTTGTGGTTTTGGGTAGATTTGATATTATTCTATGATGTAATGATTAGATTAGATGGTACCCTTTTATAACTTTAATTTGAAATATGTAATCTGTATTTAATCTATATCCTAATCTGTATGTACATGTAATTTATCATTCCGCAATTTAATTACCCTATCTTAGTATGATTGATATCGTATTGCAATTAATGGGACCTAGACTGGTGAGGATTGCCCCGTAAGGGGTGGTCTTCACATATTAGGATTAGGGTTAATCATTCATTCACAAGTCTAGCAATATACACACACATATAATAGTCAGGAGTTGTGTGAGATTCTCTACACAACATATTAAAGTCCTAAGTTGACTCAAGAGAATAAGACTAAAGCCTGAGTTGACTAAAAAATAAGGCTAACAATACTACTTGTTAATACAAGTTGTTTTTGCTAAGTCTAGTGAAACTCTCGTTGAGACTTACATTTGGTGAAGACCAACATGGTGTTGATAAACAAGTTTTAGGATTACACTTGTTATCCTAAGAAACTCTTCAGAAATACGTCTCTGGTTTTACTTTATAGTATCCTTTTTACATGATGAAGATCAAAAGAATAATGTAAATGAGATCTCTTAGTAGGGAACTACACTAGTATCTCATGTGTAGGACATGTCAACTATGAAGACTGAGGAGGCAATTATGTAGATAGATGTTGAAGAAGAATAAGATTGTGATGACGAAGAGTTTAAAGACTTTGGTTATGTTTTCAAGAAGGAATATGTCATAGAGGAACAATTTTCTCAAGAAGTCAAGTGCAAAAAGGTCCACATCGATATTTGGAAAATACAAAACTGATTGCTACAAATATTGTATAATTGGTTACATTGCTGCTAATTGTGTATTCACGACTATATATAACTATTCCTTCCTAGTGATCTCTATACAAATCAAAGTATTTGAAGCTGAAACTCAAACGTAGAAACCATAATACAAGAAGACTATTGACAAAGGGCTTGTAGCTGAGGTGCATTACTAGAGTAATTCTGATACATCATTTAAAGAAGAATAGACAGACAACATGTGCTTAATGGCTTTAGATGATCCCCCAATAAGCTCAAACAAGATCTAATAATGAGAAAAGCGTACAATATGTTTGACTACTTGTTTGTAGATCTCATCATGGTCCATAGCTCATAAGAATCCGTCAAGTTTAAAGTCAAAAATTCAAAGTTTTAAAAAATGAATTTGGCCCGATAAAGTTTAATCTTTGAAAGACATGCAAACAAAACTTCAAAATAAAATTGAAACAGATTCGTCGTTAGATTCCAGTAAACATGAAAATTATTAGTTTTCCTACCCAAATAAACAGAAAACCGATTTAGTAAATATCCATAGCCGAGATGGGTTGACATGAAATGCGACAAAGCATCAAACATGAACAAGATCAATAATGTCGACATGAAGTTATCACACAAACACATCAATCACAATACACTGATCTGAACCCATCGAATTACAATCCCTAAGGACGGGAATGCTGAAACATACTTATTATTTAATTTTTAAATAATAATAGTAATAAACATAAATATTAATGACATTATGTGTATTTTAGATGTTTAGTATTTCTTTATAAATTTTAAATGTTGGTTATTTTAATGTGATTAGTGAGACCAGTGAACCAACATGACAACCGTATTTTTAACTTGAGTTTTCATAAAGTAAAAAGTCCAAAATGGAATTATGTAAAAGTACAAGGGTTTTAAATAGAAAAGTTTCTTGTTACTGAGTCAGCAGATAAACGTCGAGTTATGTCTACACGAAGGACAAAAAACACAAACAACACTTTCACCTGGCGCAGATTAGCAACTGTATCCTCGCTAAAATACGCCATCCCTCCTCCCTTTTTCCCTTCCCTCGCCTTCAAGTCTCTCTCTCTCTCTCTCTCTCTCTCAAACACAAACACACAGATAGCGGTGGAAGAGATTTTGGGAATTTTATAAGGGCGAATGTGCAGTGAAGTTGAACAATGGCGTCGTCGTCACCTTCGCTGCAGGCGAATTTCTATGCCTCTTCTTCTTCTTCTAAGGTAAATAGTTTCAATCTATGTGTGTGTGTGTGTGTGTGTTTCTGGTACATTTATGTATTTCAGATTAATGGTTAGTTACTTTGTTAGCGATGAGCAATAGTCATTTTTTGTTCATTTGCTTATTTTGTTAAAAATACTAACGATGAGTGCTAACTATGGAGTAACCACTAACCAAATAGGAATTGATTACTGTGCGTGTTTGATAATCTGTGTGTGTTTCAAAAATTGGTGGTTGATTAAGTCGTTAGTTACAGGTTAAAGGATTAGCAATAGCCATTCTTAGGTGCTAATTGATTGAATTTCGTTTGGTTGTTTATTTTGCAAAATATGTCAAATGTTGAGCTATTTTTATGGAGTAATCAATTAGGAAAAATGATTTTGTGTTGTATGGTTTAGTTATTTCAGTTTCCGTTTGCTACTTTACTTAGATAGATAGGTTGGGTGTTGGGAATCTTTTAGGGCCCTTTGGAGTTAGATTATGGAACTTGAAGGTTATGACTTCTGGTTTATTAATTAATATTTTATGTGGTTTGATTTGTTATGATTGAGTTAAGAAGGTCTTCTAAGTTCTAAGGTGCCGGTTGAGATTGCTTGAAGATATCAGCTTAAGATGCTTATGCCTGAACAGGAAAAGGTAAAGTTGGAATCAGTTTTGGATGCTTTTTAGGGGAGAATTCGAAAATATTTCTCTTAAGTGATTCTCTTTTGTGATTCTACTGCATAGAGCATATGTGTGGGTGTGTCTCTTTTTGATGTTTGTAATCCTCAACTACAAGCAATCCAAAACAGGCCAGGTCTATGGTTCTTCTCAAGAATCTAAAGAGATGGTTTTATCCTTGAACTTATGCTTGTAGCTGTGTTGAATCCTATTTGGTGTCATGCTATATACACACAGTGGCGGACCAAGCGAGCGAAGGGACCCGTTGCACAAATTTTCGTCGCGTTCACGGTTTGAAAATTCAAATGATTATCTTGGTCGGGTCGGGCCAACAAATGGATATTTATAATTTAAAATAGAATATATAATCTAAAATTCTATTTGGTTAGCTTGATAATCTAAAATTCATGGTCTATCGGAAGGATCCCAAGGAATATCGTTCATGTCAATTGTTAGGGTTGAAGGAATCGTAGGTTCCGATAACTTCCTTTTGTAGAATTTATTCATCAATAGATATTATAAAAGCTACAATTAACAATTAAAGAGTAATTTAACTAACAAAATACAAACTTTCAAGTCTCAAATATCATTGAGTTTTGGTTTTAATTTGGGCTAAAAATATCAATGGGTTTTCGTTTTAATTTGGACTAAAATTATTGGGTTTTATTTGTTGATTTATTTTTATTACTTATTTAGTTATTTAGGCATTTAACTTTTAAATTTTTTGTTTCATTTGAGGTATAAGTTTTGTTAATCAAGTTGCACACTTCAGATTTTTATATTTTTACGTATAATAAGTTGCACTCGCCAGTTGCACACGTAAAGTTTTGAAAAAATTTACACTACAAAATGAGGTTATTAGGGAAAGGACCCATTGGCCATTGCACGAGCTATCCCTCCCTTCCATGTACTGCGACCGTATACACGATTCAAGCATGTCAATTTAAACCTAATTAGATCTCTACAAAAAGTCAACGTATAAAGCTAAATGCATATGTCTAGGACTCGACTGTGAACAAGTCGATAATGAACCAGAATACTAAATAATCAAAATGTGGATGTCCAGGCCTCAATAGTGATTTTGTAATATACCAGGGCCTGGTATGTCATTAGCCTTGATTGTTTTTGGTCTTTCTTGTCCAGACTGTTTGTGTATACGTCTAATGAGTGTGAGTGTGGAGTACTCGTCTGTGGTAGAAGTATTTGTGACTTGATTAGCTTCTCACAGGTTAGTTCTGAAACTGCTGAATTCTAATTGTATAAAAATGACATTCAGAGGGTCAAAGGCCTTGAAGGGTGTGGTGAAGGGTTAACATTTTGATTTTGAGCGGTTGTGAAGACATACTTCCTTACATGCTAACTATTAGAGAGTATTAAAAAAAAGAAAAAAAAAACTCTATTTTCTCATCTGACTACTATCTATGAAATTATCTGCCTGCATATTGTGTTGATTCAAGTAATTAATTAAGACACGAGATGATAGCCAATTAACGAAGTTACTTTAATTATGGGATTGTGTACTTGTGTTACTAATAATTTGGACCATAGGGTTAATGTTGGATTATTTAACCCCAAGCCACATTATAAATAGACGCATTGGGCTGATTCCAGTTTATTTAAGTAATTGTAAACACACCTACACATCCGTCCTAAGTGTGACAGAGTTCATTGAAGACCTTCACCATTGCGATCAAGAGAATGTGATTTTGGAAGAACCTATCATGTAAAGGTGTTTCTCTTGTTTCATGTTAGCATTTCAAGCACTTTAGTAATATTATTTTAGAGTTATTGACATATGTTATGTTGTCATCCAGATCTAGTATAAGGACAATTGTGCTTCTTTACAACTTACATACTAGAATACTAAGCTAGTATATATACATGGAGCCTCAAAAGCATGAACACCTTTTTTTTATTATTTGACATAGTATATTTGCTTTCACATGATCTTTATTTCTCATCACAACACATTGAGTTTTGTAATATGATGGTCTGACTTGATTTTAATATTTTTGTCTAACGTTCATAACTTTCAACTTTGGTCTTCATGAGATTCTCAAGTGATGGATGAACTTGAACTTGTTTTAATTATGATGATGGATATTTATATATACATGAATATTACGGTTTGATTTTTTTTTTCTTTTTGCTATATTTTGTTAGGACCGAACCATGATTGGTTGTCATGAATTATATATTAAAGATAACTGGCTGAGAACCATAGAGAATCTCAATGCTTAGGAGGCTAGGAGAGAGGGCTGACCAAGGTCTTGAATCTTGAATTGAGAATAAAGAAAGCTTTTGAGTTCAGAAAGTTCTGTCTCCTTATTTCCAGTCATCAGAACATCATTAACTTAAGCGGAGGGTAGAACAGTAGATATAAAATGATGCTTGATGAACAGAAAATTATCATTCTTGCTGTTTGCAACCCCCAAGTCACAATGCATTAGATAAACTGGCATCTATTTGCCTTGAAGCCTGTTTAACTGTGGTGGATGGAGGTACAGATAAACCATGTGGGGGGTTTCATAAACACTTTTACATGCAAATCCCCATGAATGAATGCATTATTAACATTTACTGCAGTAGCAATTAAACTTCTCATGTTGTGAGTTGTGAGTTTAACAATAAGGGAATAGGAAACCTGCATCTGGTTTATCTTCACCCACAATAGGAAAGAATGCATTATTAACAACACTCTATAACCCATTGAGCCTTACATCTTTCCGCTGACCCATCAGGATTATACTTCACTGTAACTAAAGAAATAATTAATTATGAATGCATGATTTTAAATGGATGGATAGGATTGATATTTAGGAACTGTGAAGCTTCAGCAAATGCTACTTGCTGACTGCTGTTAAGCTTTCAGCATCAACTACCTTCATAGCCTTCATTGTGAAGCTTCAGCATAGCATAGATCTGTTAAGCTACATCGTGCTGATCAAAGTTAACACCCAGTAGAAGAAATTCCTACACTAGGGGCTCTGCCCCTTGGACCCAGTAGGGCGGTTAAGCTACATCTTGCTGATCAAAGGAACCACCGCCAGGGGCTCTGCCCCTAGGACCCTGCAAGGGGCCGTAACCCCTTCACCCCCACATTTACGCCCGGGTCTAGACTACGTCACTACTTATACAAATGTGCACGCCGCACCACCAAACTTGTACCGTAATCTTAACAGGTCAAGGAAATCACACTAAAATAACAACACCTTTGACACTAAAATTAATTTCTCTTATCTTCTATGAGTTAAAATAATGATGTTGACACAATGGACCACATGACCCAACTTTTGGCACTCTATATTGGCCAACCCTCTAAAAGTTCTGAAGACAGTCAAAAATTTGCATTCAAAGTGCATTTTGCTCTTCTCAATAATACAAGAAAATTGAACAAAGTCGATGAATAATTCTGTCATTGTTATTATTGGTATTTGTGATGTACTTCTGTGAATTCATACTTTCACGCTTGATACTCAGAATTGACATCAAATCTTATCAAGACAAAAATGAGGCATCATGCTAACTTCAACTAATGGAGCCATTTCAATATTTTTTAAATAACAAATCGTATTAGAGTTATTTAGTGTTATATATGTTGATTATAGGCACGATGTACTTCTTTCTTGTAATTTTGATATGAAAGATGTTGGCGAAACCTCTTATTTTATAGGCATTGAAATTCATTGACATTGAGATAGCTTTTTTTAGTAGCGAGCATTAGGATTTTTCTCAAAGTGGTCAGATCGAAATAGTTCTTACAAACTACAACATGCATAATTACTCCTTACTGTTGAGACAGTTGTTAAAGAGTGACGAATCCCACACATATTACTTTGCCATGCTTTTGTAATTCTGAATCTTGTATAAGCTCAAGTGTACATGCTTACAGGCAAGAAGGCTTTGTGCTACTCATAATTACTGATATTTTATCTTAAAACAAATACCTGTCATTTGTACTCTTTTTTTGTCAAATGTAGATAAAATATGAAAATTAACATTAAAGCATACATTTATGCTTTGGACACATCATGTTTCATGAGGAAACTCTAGCAAGAATTGCTCACTATCATGACGAGAAGTCGAGAATAGAGTAATTTGAGTTTCTATCATGCTACTTGCCACACCATATCTTATTGTGAGATTTTGAAATTGTATGTTACATCACAAGGTCATTAGGATTTTTATGGAAATTGTGGGTTTTCCTTGTATTTTGATGATAATTGATCAACCATGATTGTGGATAGGGGATCATATTTTCGAAAATCAAAGTGAAGGGTTTATTATAAGTTTATGATCAAACAAAGGTCCTGGTTACCAAATAAGGAAACCATTGACCAAAAAATTTGATTTTTTATTGGGCCCATATCTGTTTAACATTCATCTAAATTTGGTTTACCATTTTTTTGCAGTGTTGCTTTGTGAGGACCGGTAGGTTTAAGCGAAGGTCTTTCAGTTGCAAAAATAAGGGTCATTCTGCATGGATCATCAAATCAGTCATGAACAACAAAGAATCAAGCATTAATGGCGATGAGGCAATAGAACCAGCAAGGATTCTTCTCGAGAGGCTGTTTGCCCAGACACAAAAGCTCGAAGAGAAGATTGGTAAAGATTTGAATCTGCCTCAGGATATTGAGCTTGAACTGAATCTCGGAAAGCTTGAATCGGATCTTCAAACTGCACTCTCTGTCTTGAGAAAAAAGGAAGAAGATTTAGAAGCTGCAGAACGTAAGATATCATTAGAGTATCGTGACCTAAACCAAGCAAAAGAGGAGTTGAGCAAACGGGAAGAAGTTATAACTGCTGCTTTTTCAAGGCAGGAGAAACTTGAGGAGGAGCTAAAACAAGCTAATCTTGATTTGGCTTCGCAAGCAATCGAAATCAAAGATTTGAAACTTAAACTTGAAAAGCGAGATGAGGAGATAACCGCAGCCCAATCGGCACTTGTGTTAAAAGAAAACGAAATGAATATCATGATTAGTGAGTTGATGATAAAGACGGAGGAAGCCGAGAATACCAAATCTGAACTTATGTCCAAGTCTCAGCTTTTGGTCAAGACAAATGAAATTATAAATAAACAAACGATAGAGATTCAAGAATTGAGAAAAGCGGTTCAGGAGAAGGACGAAGAACTGCAAATTTCTATGACACTTCTTGAATCTGAAGAAGAGAAGCTAAAAGCTGTGGAGGCGAATTTGGAGAAGCAGACAATGGATTGGCTTGTGGCGCAGGAAGAAATGAAGAAATTAGCAGCGGAAGCATCGAAACGCACGGCTGAAGTTAATGAATCGTTGGAGGAGTTTACAAGAGTAAGAAAGCTACTTGCGGATTTGAGATCAGAGTTAGTATCATCGCAGAAATCACTGACTTTATCTAGGAAACAAATGGAAGATCAACAAGAGCTTCTCGAAAAGGAGCTCGTAGAACTCGAAGAACATAGGAAAAGCTTAAGTTCGTACACGGAAAGTCTCAAAGATGCTGAGGTTGAAGTCGAAAGTGAAAGAGCTAAGCTTAGACTTGCAGAGGCTCGGAAACAAGAGCTCGAAATCGAGTTAGCCATAGAGAAAGACCTGATCACGGAGTTACAAAATCGTTTAAACGATGAAAAAGTTTCTCTGCAACACGCAGCCGAAGAAATGTCTATTCTTAGAGACGAACTAGACCGAAGAAAGTCGGAGTATGAGGAAATGCAAAATCGTCTCGTGTCCAAAGAGTCTGAACTCGTTGAAGCAAAACTCGAGATTCAACACTTAAAGTCCGAGCAGGCGTTTCTTGAGCTCATGTTGAAGGAGAAAGAATCTGAACTATCCGACACACAAAAAATGCTGGGTGAAGTGAATCTAGAAATCTCGAATCTAAAAGTGCTTTTGGGAAGTAGAGACGACGAGCTTAGGGAGACAACAACGATGCTGAAAGAGAAAGAGGAACAGGTTGAGATGATGCAACATGATCTTAACGAGACAAAGATGAAGTATTCTGAAGCCACAATTGTCGTAGAACGGATAGTTGAGCTTACGAACAAAGCCGTCAATTCTATTGAATACGAAGGTCACGTTTCATCCGAAGAGAAACCAACGGAATCCACTTTCAAATGGGAGAAGAAACAGCTCGAGACCGAACTTGACGTGATCAGGGAAACACTTAGGTTACGAGAAATGGAAATTCTGCAAGCTCGAAGAGCTCTAACAATCAAAGACAATGAGCTTAAAATGGTTTTGGAAAAACTAGATCAACGAGAAAAGGAGATGCAGGAAATGAAGCAAGAATTGACCGCAGACGCCGATGATTTGAGGAAGCTTTACGCGATAGCACAAGAGAGAATTGGCGAGAAAAGCATCGGTGAATTGGCAATTGAAAAACTGCAGTTAGAAGCTGCTCAACTCGAAGTCGAAGCTGCAACAAGCGCTCTTGAGAAAATCACGGAGATGAGTAGAGAGCTTTTACGTACAACTAGTTTAGCTAACGAGGCTGATTATGATCTCGACGTTTCAATGCCTGAAAACGAGGTACGATCTTCTGAAGATCGGTGTTACGCTGAGCTAAAAACCGAAGTTGCCAGGCTTTCGGATTTCACTCAAAAGCTCATACAAGAGGCTGGAATTGCTGGCGATTCCGATGTCCCTTGTACTGTTGTAGATAACTAACGACATGTTTGTTCGTTGTACCCGTAATGTGCTTTATGGATTGCTAGGTGCTCGGTAAGCTTCTCTCGGATCTCGGTTTGCACGTTAACTGTACATCAATGCATAAAGGGTTCGTGCTAACCCTGAACGAATCGAAACCGAGTTCGATCGAGTTCAGCTCGAGTCTGTTTTCGAATTTTGAGTTGTGTTGAATAGATCCATTGTGATACTTAAACCATATTCAAAGTAGAGGGTCTTACTCCTAAATAGCATTCATCTTTCTTCCTTGTAAAAAATGTAGAGATTTTAAATTTGGTTTAACCTAATTAAACTGTTTTGTGTGTTTATATTGTTAAATAACAATCTATTTTGTTTGTTAAACTTTTAAAATCTATCTCATTTAAATTTAATGTTTAATAGGATAGTTAGTTTAACGACTCGTCTGTTACACAGATTGATTTTTGATTTTACTAACTAGAATATGTAAACGTTGAAAAAGCTATAACAAATAGAATGAACGAATCGAAACCGAGTTCGATCGAGTTCAACTCGAGTCTGTTTTCGAATTTTGAGTTGTGTTGAATAGATCCATTGTGATACTTAAACCATATTCAAAGTAGAGGATCTTACTCCTAAAAAGCATTCATCTTTCTTCCTTGTAAAAAATGTAGAGATTTTTAATATGGCTTAACCTAATTAAACTGTTTTGTGTGTTTATATTGTTAAATAACAATCTAATTTGTTTGTTAAACTTTTAAAATCTATCTCATTTAAAATTAATGTTTAATAGGATAGTTAGTTTAACGACTCGTTTATTACACGGATTGATTTTTGATTTTATTAACTAGAATATGTAAACGTTGAAAAAGCTATAACAAATAGAATGAACAAAATATAGAAAACTATGTTAATTTTAATCACATGGGATGAACATATTACGATAAGAACATATTAGGATAAGAACAAATATAACGGACTTAATTTTGCAACAAATATGACAGATTCAACAGAATCTCGATAGATTTATGAAGCGTTGATTTATAATATTAACCTCTTGAAAAAGGATTATTGTTAAATCCTTTTTAGACAAATTAACAGTAATCCTTTTTAGACAAATGATTCTTCAAGAGAATTTAATTTTAATTATTTATTTAATGTTAATATAAAAATTATAGATCTCACATGAAAGAAAGTTATTCTAATGACAGTCTAGTTAAGTGTCAAGTGATATTTATGTACTTTTTTAATAAAATAACTAAGTTGCTACCCATGTAATACATGACTTGATTTAAAAATAAATATGTATAAATACATATAAAATTGTAACACCCTCGAACTAAACCACAATGCCACGTAAATAACACATCATCCGTGACATAATATAATATTCCCTACTCTATCCCCGAAGCACAAGCATAAAAACCCGATAATTTAAAACATTATTTTACATAAGAAACAGTCACGGAAGTCTCTGAATATTACACAACCTATCCGAAGTATATAAACAGTCCACAAAATATAACTATCTCTACGCGGGTAGCTAACCCCTCGATCACAGAAATGTAAACCTACTTTGGTGCAGCAGGCCTACTAGCAGTCCGATCACCTGGGACACACAATATCACACATAGGTCAGCTAATGCTGGTGAGAATGCAAGGGTTAGTGTACGATTATAAAGCTCAGAAAATAATTAACTCAACAATAAAACGTTCAGCGTTCTCTACTGAACAAGTATATGAGATCCCACAAGATAGCTCAATAGGTACTCAACTCGCGTGGATAGGTCCACGTACCAAAATCCCTAGACCGCACAAAGCAGTCGTCAGGAACTTAAAAGGGAATTGGGAGCGACCCAACCCCTGCCCAGCCGTACAGTTTAGTATCTCAACAGCTCAAGTGTCCCAAATCTCATATTTAAAATAAAGTTAACAATAGCTCAGTAATACAAGCATGATAGCATCTCAATAAAAACTCATAAGAAAACTCATGATATCTCATAAAAATCTCAGTAAAAGATCATGCAAGTATCAGTAAATAATCGTACAAGTATCTCAAGAAAAACATGCAAACTCACCTGCTCAGCTAGATAAACTAAGTCTCGGTTCCCTGCCCTTTCCCTACCCTGTCAACACGAGACCCTGAAATCACAATATCACAACTCAATATCACAATCTCAACCCAACAACTCTATATACAATTCTGAACAACTCTCGAGACCCCAAGGACCCAAATACACGACTCATAGAACCCGAAAACCCGACCCGAACCCTCAGCCGCATCGCGGCCGTACTCAACCAATCGCGGCCGCACTGACCCTATCGCGGTCGCGGCCGCGCTGATCTCAAACTCGGCCGTGCTCACATCGCGGTCCGAGCTCGGGCTCAAACCGCCTGCGATCATCTCAAGAACATCGCGGCCCGCGATCACGGGATCGCGGTCGCGCTCACAGACGAACAGTAGCAGGTATGCTCTGTTTCTACACAGCCCAGGGATTTATCCCTTTAATCCATTTCAGCTCGATTTTAACCACAGATATGGACTCGAATTTGCTCAGAAACAATCACAAACTCAATTGAATCACTCACTCATGATTTATAACAATTAACTCACGAATTTGAGCTCAGAATTACCTCAAATATGCAACTAAGAAGATGATGGAAGAATTCGGAAGCTTTAATCACGATTCGAAGCTTCAATCTCTGATTAGCAGGAGCTGGAATTCACAATTACACACACATACACTCTTAAATTGAAACTCAGATTTGGGAGAATGAAAGCAAGCATCCAAAGAGGTCCCCCTTTTATACGTTTTGGACTAAAACTCGGTCTGGTACCCAATATCCGATCCCAATACCCAAAATACAAATTTATATCCCCGGGTCCCAAATTAAATAATTAATCCAATAAAATAATTCCACGTACCTATCTCAAAATCGGGATGTTACAAGTCCTCCCTCCTTATGAAGATTCTGTCCTCAGAATCTAGCTCGAAGCAAAGAGGTGAGGATAACGGCTGCGCATCTCTGACTCTAGTTCCCATGTGGCGCCGATACCCTTATGGTGCTTCCATTGCACCAACACTAACGCCACCTCTTTATTACGCAACTTCTTCACTTTCCGATCTGTCACTGCCTCAGGCTGCTCAGCATACTGTAGTCTGTCATCGACCTCAATCTCTGATAAGGGCACTCTCTGATCATCACGGGCCAAACACTTACGGAGATGGATGACATGAAAAGCATTATGAACTCCCGACAACTCTGGAGGCAAATTCAGACGATAAGCCTGATCCCCGATCCTCTCAACGACCTCGAACAGCCCAATATAACGCGGTCCCAACTTACCTCGTCTCCGAAACCGGATAATCCCCTTCCAGGGTGAGACTTTAAGCATCACAGAGTCTCCGACCTGAAACTCTAACTCATACATCCGGCGATCCGCATAACTCTTCTGGCGACTCTGAGCTGTCCTAATCCGCTGCTGAATCATAGCGACCTTGTCGCTAGTCTCCTGAAGAACCTCTGGCCCGCTGATAGGACGCTCCCCAACCTCTCCCCAACATACTGGAGTCAAGCACTTACGCCCATAAAGAGCCTCAAACGGAGGCATGCCGATAGATGCATGGTAGCTATTATTATACGCAAACTCAACAAGCGGCAAATGCAAATCCCAGCTACCCCCAAAATCAATAACACAAGCCTGCAACATATCCTCCAAAGTCTGATTAGTCCGCTCTGTCTGACCCCCTGTCTGCGGATGATAAGTTGTACTCAGCTGAATTCGGGTGCCTAACTCTCTCTGGAAGCTCTGCCAGAATTGCGACACAAATCGGCTATCTCGGTCAGACGTAATGGATCTCGGAACTCCATGTCTCGCAACAATCTCGCTGATGTAGAGGCGCGCTAACTGATCCATCGTAATAGTCCCACGAACGGCTAAGAAGTGGGCGCTCTTCGTAAGCCGATCGACAATCACCCAAATCATATCATTCCCACGAACAGTCCGCGGGAGTCTCACTATGAAGTCCATGATGATGTCATACCATTTCCACTTTGGAATCTCTAGCGGCTGAAGTCTACCATGCGGCTTCTGATGCTCACTCTTAACTCTTAAACACGTCATACACACCTCCACATACTTTCCCACATCCCTCTTCATCTCCGGCCACCAATAATGAACTCGCAAATCTCGATACATTTTCGTGCTACCCGGATGGATCGACAATCTAGACTTATGGGAATCATCTAGAATCAGCTGTCTCAAACCACCTACTCTAGGAACCCACGCTCGACCACGGAGGGTCATCAAACCTCTGTCATCTCGGCTCAACAACTCTAGCTGCCCGGCTAATCTCTCTCTCTGCACATTCTCGCCCCTCAGCCCCTCCTCCTGAGCTAACCGCAGACCGTCAATCAAGGTCGACGTGACCTCTAATCGAGAAGCTCTAGATACAACCGTCTGCTCATAGGATCTCCTGCTCAAAGCGTCTGCCACCACGTTAGCTTTTCCCGGGTGGTACTGGATGTCACAATCATAATCCTTTAGGAGCTCCATACTACGCCTCTGCCTCATGTTCAGCTCCTTCTGACTGAACAGATACTGCAAACTCTTATGATCAGTGAACACGGTAAAGCGCGTCCCATACAAATAATGCCGTCATATCTTCAAGGCAAAGACTATGGCGTCCAACTCTAAATCATGCACTGGCCGACTCAACTCATAGCTTCGAAGCTGTCTCGAGGCATAAGCAATCACCTTCCCTCTCTGCATTAGTACACACCCCAATCCAGTAAAGGAAGCATCGCAATACACAGCAAAATCCTCAGAACCCTCTGGCAGCGCTAGAATCGGAGCCCTACACAACCGATTCTTCAACTCTAGAAAAGCACTCTCCTGCTCCTCGGTCCACACAAACGGCACTGACTGCCTAGTCAACATTGTCAAAGGCACCGCGATCCGCGAGAAATTCTCTATAGACCGCCGATAATATCCAGCCAAACCCAAGAAGCTGCGAACCTCTGACACAGATGTGGGCTGGCTCCAACTCATAATCGCCTCGATTTTCGCGGGATCCACCTTAACGCCCTCACTCGTCACCACGTGCCCCAAGAACTGCGCCTCTCGAAGCCAGAACTCGCACTTCGGAAACTTGGCATATAGCCTCTCTCGCTGCAAAATACTCAGGACCTCTCTCAAATGCTGGCTATGCTCCTCGCCACTCCTCGAGTAGATCAGAATATCATCAATGAACACAATCACAAAACGGTCGAGCATCGGCCTGCAGACCCTATTCATTAGGTCCATAAACGCTGTTGGGGCGTTAGTCAGCCCGAACGACATGACTAAAAACTCATAATGACCGTATCTGGTCCTAAACGCAGTCTTAGGCACATCCTCATCTCTAACTCTCAGCTGATGATACCCGGAACGCAGATCAATCTTCGAGAAGAAACTCGCCCCCTGAAGCTGATCAAAGAGATCATCAATCCTCGGCAAGGGATAACAGTTCCTCACCGTTACCCTATTAAGCTCTCTATAATCAATACACATACGCATCGTCCCGTCCTTCTTCTTCACGAATAACACAGGGGCTCCCCACGGAGAAGAACTGGGGCGAATAAACCCTCGATCCAACAGATCCTGCAACTGCGTCATCATCTCGCGCATTTCGGTAGGAGCTAACCGATACGGCGTACGCGCAATAGGAACGGCCCCGGGAACTAGGTCGATCCTAAACTCAACCTGCCGGTCCGGCGGCAGACCTGGCAACTCATCCGGAAACACGTCGGGGAAATCTCTAACCACTGGCACATCCCTGACCTCCCTCTTCTCTTTCTTCGAATCTACCACATAAGCTAAATAGGTGGCACATCCCTTCGCCACATACCTCTGTGCCTGTGTCATCGACACAATACTCATCTCTCCCCTACGCCTCTCGCCTTATATCATCGCTGACTCTGACTCGGAAACAAGAATACGAATCATCTTCTTAGAACAGAAGATATCTGCCTGACGCGCTGTCAGCCAATCCATGCTAACAATGGCATCAAAACTGCTAATCTCCATAGGCATCAAGTCTATGGAAAATCGATGGCCATTTATCTCTAATACACAATCTCTATAGATACGACTCACTAATACAGTACTACCATCAACACGCTCAACAATAACAGTCACAGATAACTCAGATGAAGGCATAGCAAAATAATCACAGAAGGAGGCAGATACATATGAACGATCAGATCCCGAATCAAATAAAATAAAGGCACGCAATCCGTTAAGGATAAACGTACCAGATACAACATCAGGCGACTCGTGCGCCTCCTCAGCAGTGGCCTGGAAGACCCTGCCACGAGCCCTCGGTGCTCCTCCTCCCCGAGGTGCTGAAGATGACCCAGACGGCCCAGCTCCACTCGAACTCGACCCCGGAAACCCCGCTCTCGGGTTCGGACAATCCCGAGACATATGACCCGGCTTCCCGCACCGAAAACAAAGAGATTCCTGGGAAGTACATGCAACAGCTGTGTGACCAAACTGGCCACATCTAAAACAACGAAGATGCTCCCGGGCACACGGCCCTGCGAGGCGGTGATGGCACCGCTGGCAATCTCTCTCCACCGAGGCTGAACTCTCAACTCGGCTCCCAGAATCCCGAGATCCCCTCCCAACACTTCCCTGACTCTGACTCTGACCCTGCTGTCGCTGCCCCTGCTGTCTCTGACTACCGCGACCCTGTCCCTGACTCTGACCGGCTCCCAACTGTCTATCATCCCGACCCTGATCCCGCTGGGCTCCCGAACTCTGTCCCTGCTGCTCGGAATACCCGCCCTGACGGCTCTCTCTATAGAATCTCGAAGACCCGGAACTCTGGCCCTGACCCGATGGCTCGATACGCTGTCTCTGGGGAGCCGACTGCTCCCGCTGTCTCTCCACTTCCCGCTCTCGGCGGCGGGCATACTCCATCGCTGAGGCAAATGTGGGGTCACGCAGCATCCCCACGAACTCTCGAATGTCCGGTCTCAATCCCTCAATAAACATAGTGACCTTCCGGTCCTCTGTAGCTACCTGATGCGGCGCAAACTGGGCTCTATCATTAAACACATCAACATACTCCTGGAAGGTTCTGGATCCCTGCTGTAGATGGATAAACTCTCGCTCCAACTCTCTCCTCGTGTCCAACGGACAGTACTGCAGCTCAAACTTTGTACAGAACGCCTCCCAAGACATCAGATAGGCTTCGTCAACTCCCTGAGCACTGACGACTGAACTCCACCATCTCAATGCTCCTCCCTTCAGAAGGTAGGAAGCATAACTCACTCTATCCGCTCTATCCACATGAGCTATACGAAACGCAACCTCGACCTCTCTCAACCAATCTAGTGCCTTCGAGGCACCAACTCCACCAAAGAACTCAGAAGGGCGACCTGTCATGAAGTCCTTAAAGGACCCTCGCGATGGCTGGCTAGAAGAAGCACCAGCCCCCGAACTCTGCTCTCCCTCGGGTGGAGGCACCGCGCCTCGACCCCTACCCACGCCCTGGACCGGAAAACGCTCATCTAATATCTGACCTATCACAGAATACAAGTCAGATCTACGCACAGGCTCATCATCCCTATGGTCATCCCCCTGAGGCCCGCTGCCCTGACGGTCCATAATAACCTGCACAATAAGATAATAACACAAATTAACTCTACAAGACTCTACACACTACTCGTTCATCACCTGTTACTCTACTTCGGATTACAATCCAAGGGTCTAGACTCTAGGGTTTAAGCTTAAGCATCTACTAGATACTTAATCTCTTAAACCTAGGCTCTGATACCAAGCTTGTAACACCCTCGAACTAAACCACAATGCCACGTAAATAACACATCATCCGTGACATAATATAATATTCCCTACTCTATCCCCGAAGCACAAGCATAAAAACCCGATAATTTAAAACATTATTTTACATAAGAAACAGTCACGGAAGTCTCTGAATATTACACAACCTATCCGAAGTATATAAACAGTCCACAAAATATAACTACCTCTACGCGGGTAGCTAACCCCTCGATCACAGAAATGTAAACCTACTTTGGTGCAGCAGGCCTACTAGCAGTCCGATCACCTGGGACTAGGGATGTGTGGAATGACCGGAAAACCGAACCGAAACCGAAACCGAACCGGAACCGGAACCGATTGGAACCGATTTTTAGTATTCGGTTCGGTTATCGGTTCTTATATTTTTTAATTTTCGGTTATCGGTTATTCGGTTAACGGTTCTGCGGGTTTTGGTTATATCGGGTATGGAACCAATAATTCGAAAAGTCCATGACATGGATACCAAGAAAATTTAAAAACCCATGATGGGAATTGTGAAAAACAAAAGATTATTTGATGGTTGTCTTCCTCAATCCTCACCATACCTAACACTTGGAAGAATTAATTGTATCGATCAAATCCACTTTGTTCTAAAAACAAGCAAATTTTAAAATACAATCAATAATTAAGAATATATCACTCTATTTAAAAAAATAATTCAGAATAGTATTTTATCAAGATTTACATTCAATAAAACGTTAACCAAAAGCAATCTAGATTTGAAAATCATTAGGAATTGTTCGGGTTGAAAATCCATACTTCACGTTGACGTTCATAACAAAAGTATTTTTTTTTTACAAAAGTATAATAAAACTTTAATCGTGTTTTTTTGTTTATATCTTGTTATGATATATATATATATATATATATATATATATATATATATATATATATATATATATATATATATATTATAAAGTACATATATATTTTTTTGCAAATTTCGGTTCTAATCGGTTCCGTACCCGAAATACCCGTACCATAACCGAACCGGAACCGGAACCGTGTTATAATTATTGGTTCGGTTATCGGTTCTTACAATCTTCAATTTTCGGTTTCGGTTAAATCGGTTCCGGTCCGGTTCGGTCCGGTTCCGGAACCGTTTACATCCCTACCTGGGACACACAATATCACACATAGGTCAGCTAATGCTGGTGAGAATGCAAGGGTTAGTGTACGATTATAAAGCTCAGAAAATAATTAACTCAACAATAAAACGTTCAACGTTCTCTACTGAACAAGTATATGAGATCCCACAAGATAGCTCAATAGGTACTCAACTCGCGTGGATAGGTCCACGTACCAAAATCCCTAGACCGCACAAAGCAGTCATCAGGAACTCAAAAGGGAATTGGGAGCGACCCAACCCCTGCCCAGCCGTACGGTTTAGTATCTCAACAGCTCAAGTGTCCCAAATCTCATATTTAAAATAAAGTTCACAATAACTCAGTAATACAAGCATGATAGCATCTCAATAAAAACTCGTAAGAAAACTCATGATATCTCATAAAAATCTCAGTAAAAGATCATGCAAGTATCAGTAAATAATCGTACAAGTATCTCAAGAAAAACATGCAAACTCACCTGCTCAGCTAGATAAACTAAGTCTCGGTTCTCTGCCCTTTCCCTACCCTGTCAACACGAGACCCTGAAATCACAATATCACAACTCAATATCACAATCTCAACCCAACAACTCTATATACAATTCTCAACAACTCTCGAGACCCTAAGGACCCAAATACACGACTCATAGAACCCGAAAACCCGACCCGAACCCTCAGCCGCATCGCGGCCGTACTCAACCAATCGCGGCCGCACTGACCCTATCGCGGTCGCGGCCGCGCTGATCTCAAACTCGGCCGTGCTCACATCGCGGTCCGAGCTCGGGCTCAAACCGCCTGCGATCATCTCAAGAACATCGCGGCCCGCGATCACGGGATCGCGGTCGCGCTCACAGACGAACAATAGCAGGTATGCTCTGTTTCTGCACAGCCCAGGGATTTATCCCTTTAATCCATTTCAGCTCGATTTTAACCACAGATATGGACTCGAATTTGCTCAGAAACAATCACAAACTCAATTGAATCACTCACTCATGATTTATAACAATTAACTCACGAATTTGAGCTCAGAATTACCTCAAATATGCAACTAAGAAGATGATGGAAGAATTCGGAAGCTTTAATCACGATTCGAAGCTTCAATCTCTGATTAGCAGGAGCTGGAATTCACAATTACACACACATACACTCTTAAATTGAAACTCAGATTTAGGAGAATGAAAGCAAGCATCCAAAGAGCTCCCCCTTTTATACGTTTTGGACTAAAACTCGGTCCGGTACCCAATATCCGATCCCAATACCCAAAATACAAATTTATATCCCCGGGTCCCAAATTAAATAATTAATCCAATAAAATAATTCCACGTACCTATCTCAAAATCGGGATATTACAAAAATAATCATAAAAATTCATGTCATTAAATTTTAATTAAATAATTATTAAATTATATAGAATAGATTTGAATTGAATCGAATCAAATTTATAATAAAATTTTAATAAATGACATGTTAAAAGTAGACTGTGACACGTGTCAAATTAAAGTAGACATTGACGTATAATGACGTATTTACTCATTTATTATTATTTATTATATATTAGTATTTTAAATTTATGGACACTTAAAAAATAGCAAACTAAAAAAAATATGCATATGATATTCAGATGTTACTCGAAGAAATTAAAAAATTGTAGTAGCTGTAATAAAGATATATTTTTTTATTGTTCATAAGTTATTAAAATATAACAAAATCGATATTATATTAGAAGGATACGTAGAAAAAAAAATATTTAAAGTTTCCAAACAACAAAATACAACACATATTAATATAAGTCAATTTAAAAAATTAGAATATATGTTTTAATTTTAAATACCAAAATATTAAGTTTCTTTATTATAAAATATTAATTAAGTTTAAAAATGTAGAGATTTCTAATTTGGTTTAACCTAATTAAACTGTTTTGTGTGTTATATTGTTGAATAACAATCTATTTTGTTTGTTAAACTTTTAAAATCTATCTCATTTAAAATTAATGTTTAACAGGATAGTTAGTTTAACGACTCGTTTATTACACAGATTGATTTTTTTTTTATTAACTAGAATATGTAAACATTAAAAAAGCTATAACAAATGGAATGAACAAAATATAAAAAACGATGTTAATTTTAATCACATGGGATGAACATATTACGATAAGAACATATTAGGATAAGAACAAATATAACGGATTTAAGTTTGCAACAAATATGTCAGATTCAACAGAATCTCGATAGATTTATGAAGTGTGGATTTATAATATTAACCTCTTGACAAAAGATTACTATTAACAGAATCCTTTTTAGACAAATTAACAATAATCATTCTTAGCAAATGATTCTTCAAGAGAATTTAAATTTAATTATTTAATTTTTTTAATATAAAAATTATAGATCTCCGTGAAAGAAAGTTACTTTAATTGACAGTTTAGTTAAGTGTCAAGTGATATCTATGTACTTTTTTAATAGAATAACTAGGTTGATACCCATGTAATACATGAGTTGATGTAAAAATAAATATTTTTAAATATACATATATATAATAATCATAAAATTGATGTTATTAAATTTTAATTAATTAATTATTAAATTATATAGATTATATTTGAATAGAATTGAATTAAATTTATATAAAATTTTGATAAATGACATGTCAAAAGTAGACTGTGACACGTGCTAGATTAAAGGAGAGATTGACATATAATGATGTATTTACTCATATATTATTATTTATTATATATTAGTATTTTAGATTTATGACTTAAAAAATAGCAAACTAAAAAAAATCTATCTATACTATTAAAAGAGTAACTATACTCAACTCTCATAAAGCCACGTGTCATCACCATGAATCGACACGTGGCACTTATAGTTTAAAAAATATTAAATAAATTTAACCTATATTTATCCATATCTAATATAATCTACGTTTAAATTCAAATCAAATCCAACAAAATCTAATACTCTAACAACTTATTACTTATAATATAATATAATAAAAGTTTAAAATATTTTAAAAAATAATTACTATTCATGTGTGTGTAGAATTATACAAAATTAATAGGTCATAATATTTAATAATATCATTATTATATATATTTGTTTAAAAATAATATTTATATTTTTACATTTTAGTTTATTATATATTAAAAATATCCGCGTAATACGCGGGTAATAAACTAGTATACATATGATATTTAGATGGTACTCGGATGTAAAGTAAAAGTTGTGGTAGCTGTAATAAAGATATAATTTTTTATTGTTCATAAGTAATTAAAAAACAACATAATCGATATTATTTTAGAAGGATTAAATGTATTGAAAAAATATTTTAAGTTCCGAAATGAAATTACAACACATTTTAATATAAGTGAATTAAAAAATTGAATATATGTATTAATTTTAAATACCAAAATATTAAGTTTCTTTATTATAAAATATAATTTAAAAATAGTATTAAAAGATTTAAAATATTTCTTTCTTAAAGATATAGATTAAATACGAAAGTATTTCGAATGTATTTTATATATTTCTTAAGAATAAATTAGAAAATTTGGAAATTTAATTTTGCAAAAGAGGCAGGATATCCAAAATTTAAAGTAACGAGGGACCGACACATGACATAAGAAGTTTTCATCTATCAATATACATAGAAGATTGGTTTTACCGGCAAAATTTTTAGGTTAATTGCCAGAAAAGGTGATCAATTTTATCTTTTTTCTTGATTACGATAACCAAGTTCACTTGCTAGTAAAAATAGGACAATACTTAATTTTTTTATCATTGAATGTAACCAAGTTTATTTACAATAGAAAAAAGGATTAAACTTTCATTATTTAATCATTTAAGGTAACTAAAAAAAGGATTATACTTTTATTTTTATCGTTTAATGTAAACAAACATTCATTTCTAATCATTTAATATAACCAATTTTCTTAGATGATTAAAAATGAAAATTTGATTCTTTTTCTTATAGTAAACAAACTTGGTAATCTTAAACAATAAAGAAGGTAAAATTGGTTACCTTTTTGAGAAACCAATCCAAAATTTAACTGAGTTTTTCGTGGAGTCTAACAAAATCTATATCTATAATCTATAAAAACTAATAAATGAATGGGACTATAGGAGTACTCTCATTCTCATTACGAGGTTCCACAAATTGCCGGACCGGGTTTTCGGTTATCGAAATTTTCAACCAATTTAATTAATTATGATCAAAACAACTTATCGATTAATCTAATCAACTAAAAAAGCATAAAAAACAAACAAATCCTAAAAACCAACTAAAAAACCACGAGAATTTAGTCAATAATAAATCTTTACAAATAATGGTAAAACCGTAATAACATTAACATATCTCATACTATTGGATTGAAATTTGTGAATAGATGACCTTTTTTCTGGACATTTTCTTTAATTTAATCTTGATTTCTATTCTTTCACGTAAGACAATAGTGACCGATTTTAATCACAGAATACTGAATCAATAAATCAGTTTGTTTGGTATGTTGAATCCGTAACAAAATTTTTAATTTATAATATCAATCCATTTTAATAAATGGTATAAACATAAAAAAAATTGTTAGCTCAATATACATATACATAAGAAAAAACTAGACATAACCTAGTTCGTTAACCTACTTCACAAGAAAACATTACTCATGAAATTAAAAATATAAAATTAAAAATAACCTATAAAACCACACATCACAAAAACCTGAAACAAAAAAATTGGACGTTTCCTTGTGATAATAAGTGACCTAATTCATTTTTGGACCGCCTAAAACAACACACTTATTAGATAATTCACTTATGGAATAAGTGCTTATATCATGTATAAGAAGAGCCCACAAGTCTTTGTATTTTTTTCCAGTTGTTTAAGTCCATAACCACAAGCCCGGTTCTTGCCAAAGGCAAGATGGGCTATGGCCTAGGGCCCAAATTTTTATAGGGCCTCAAAAAAGTAAACCTATGTATATATATTAGTTGGTCCAACAAAAAATGTATAGTAATTTTTATAATATTCGTGAATTTTATAAATATATATAAATGACATTGTTTACGATTATGGCTCAAGGTCTCCAAAATCTAATTGACGACCTAGTGAACTTTATATATATATATATATATATATATATATATATATATATATATATATATATATATATATATATATATATATATATATATATATATATATATATATATATATATATATATATATATATATATATATATATAGATTTAGGTTCAAAATAGTCCCTTCAAAAATCCAGTGTACCAAGGGTACCCATCCAAAGCCACAAGATTAAATAAATCAATGGTGGTGATCAAAAAATGCTTTCCATGCGCGTCCCCCCCTTTTTTTTGGCTGGAAGGGTATTTTCGTAATTACAGCGACCATTCACATTACTTAATTCATCATTCACATTAATTGATCATTCACATTAGTTAATTGATCATTTACTTAATTATTCATTCACAACACTTATTTGATCATTCACAAGAATTATTTGACTATTTACAATTCTTTTACACTTATTTGATCATTCACATTAATTATTTGACTAATTGATCATTCATATTACTTAATTGATCATTCACATTACTTAAATAATCATTCACATTACTTAAATGATCATTCACATTACTTAATTAACCATTTACGTTACTTAAATGATCATTCACATTACTTAATTGATCATTCACCTTACTTAAACGATCATTCACATTGCTTTTTGATCATTCACATTGGTAAAATAATATCAGCACACCATGTATGCTGGGTATCGTCAACTACTAACAAGCAGTAACAAGATTAATGACAAACAGTAACAATGGTCATTCATGTAACGCTCAAATTCTCAAATCTATCAAACCTTAATAACATCAAACAATGTGAATGATCATTCAGCTAATGTGAATGGCCATTCACATTAGTCAATTTCACCATTCACATTGTTTGTACCGTATCAGCACATCATGTATGTTGTGCATCGTCAACTACTAACAAGCAGTAACAAGATTAATGACAAACAGTAACAATGGTCATTCATGTAACGCTCAAATTCTCAAATCTATCAAACATTAATAACATCAACCAATGTGAATGATCATTCAGCTAATGTGAATGGCCATTCACATTAGTAAATTTCACCATTCACATTGGTTGTACCATATCAACACACCATGTATGCTGTGTATCGTCAACTACTAACAAGCAGTAACAAGATTAATGACAAACAGTAACAATGGTCATTCATGTAACGCTCAAATTCTCAAATCTATCAAACATTAATAACATCAACCAATGTGAATGATCATTCAGCTAATGTGAAAGGTCATTCACATTAGGAAATTTACCATTCACATTGGTTGTACCATATCAGCACAGCATGTATGCTGTGCATCGTCAACTACTAACAAGCAGTAACAAGTAATGACAAACAGTAACAATGAACATTCATGTAACGCTCAAATTCTCAAATCTATCAAACATTAATAACATCAACCAATGTGAACGATCATTCAGCTAATGTGAATGGCCATTCACATTGGTTGTACCATATCAGCACAACATGTATGCTGTGCATCGTCAACTACTAACAAGCAGTAACAAGATTA
The DNA here is from genome assembly GCA_020465985.1 of Centrapalus pauciflorus. Lineage (NCBI taxonomy): Eukaryota > Viridiplantae > Streptophyta > Magnoliopsida > Asterales > Asteraceae > Centrapalus > Centrapalus pauciflorus. Next base: position 65,717 of record JAANYP010002875.1, read on the forward strand.
ATGACAAACAGTAACAATGGTCATTCATGTAACGCTCAAATTCTCAAATATATCAAACATTAATAACATCAACCAATGTGAATGATCATTCAGCTAATGTGAATGGCCATTCACATTAGTAAATTTCACCATTCACATTGGTTAAATAATATCAGCACCTTACATTAGTCCTGTTAATTGTCAACTACGTTTTGTGAATGATCAATCTTCTAATGTGAATGGTCATTCACATTAGGTAAATGTCCATTCACATTTGATGAATGACGAGAACAGCAATGTTAGACTTCATCTTCTACATACCATCAATGTTAAATGTATTTAAGTAATGTGAATGGTCAATTAAGTAATGTGAATGATTAATTAAGTAATGTGAATGATCATTTAAGTAATGTGAATGGTCAATTAAGTAATGTGAATGGTTAATTAAGTAATGTGAATGATCAAATAAGTGTACAAGAAGTATAAATAGTTAAATAAGTGTTGTGAATGATCAATTAAGTAATGTGAATGATCAATTGACTAATGTGAATGATCATATAATGTGAATGATGAATTTAAGCAATGTGAATGGTCGCTCCAATTACGAAAATACCCTTGGTACGCTGGGTACGCTGGATTTTGGAGGGGACGCTGTGGAACCAAATTCTAAGTATATATATGCTAAAATTTAGATTTAGATTTAATTGAACTCGTTTGTAAGAAGATCCCTAGGTACCTAGTTGTATAAAATTTTTCAATTGAACCCGTCTCTCTCTCTCTCTCTCTCTCTCTCTCTCTATATATATATATATATATATATATATATATATATATATATATATATATATATATATATATATATATATATATATATATATATATATACGCTGGATTTTGGAGGGGACGCTGTGGAACCAAATTATATATATATATATATATATATATATATATAGCCTTTATTATAATTATTGCTCAGGGCCTCCAAAATCTTAGAGACGACCCTGCATAATTGGTTATTCAAAAGTATATAATTGGTGACCGGCTACCGGATTAGCCGGTAAAACACAACTGCTGAAACAAAAACTTTAAGGATTTATTCGTAAAATATGGAAATATGAGATTTTTCCAATATTAATCTACTATAAAAATTAGGGAGAATTTCATATATACCCTTCCAAAACTTCATAATATCATATACCCAACCTAAAATTATAATATCATATATATCCCTCATAAACATCATAATATCATATATATCCCATTATAATTATTAATATCACGTATATCCCTCTTAAACATCATTAATATCATATATACCCAAATTCATTAATTTAATTAATTTTATAACATTTAAAACTCATAATTAATAATTTAATATTGCTTATTAATTAATGACCATTATACACTTACTCATTTCTTCTTTCAACTAAACTTCAAAATATCATATATTATCCAACATAAATTAAAATATCATATCTATTTTAATTATTTTATATAATTTATTTTTGTAAACTTTACTAAATAAATTCTTCAAACTAAAACAAATTAACATTAACAATAAAAATAAAAATAAAAATAAAAAATAGTATCATGTTTTTGATCGTTTGTAATCAAATCGTTTCGCCTTGTTATATTTTCTTATGTGTTTTTATTCTACAGTAATCTATGTATAATTAACTGATTACATATTATTTTATTTCTTTTCTTTTTCTTTTAGAATTTTATAGTTGTATCACATTTTGTTTTTTTAATTTAATATATATTTTTTGTTTTCTAATACATTAGTTTTAAAAACAAAATGCGATGCAACTATAAAGTTCGAAAAGAAAAAGAAAAAATAGAACATAATATGTAATCAGTTAATTGTATATAAATTACTGTAGAAAAAACAAATACGAAAATATAATAAGACGATACGATTTGATTACAAACGAGCACAAACATAATACAACCTTTTTATTTTTATTTTTAATGTTAGTTTGTTTTAGTTTGGAGAATTTATTTAGTAAAGTTTAAAAAAATATTATATAAACTTATTAAATATGTGTAACATCCCGGATTTGAGCCTGGTACGTGGATTTAAATTATTGGCCCCTTTATTTTAATATTATTGTGTTGTTCCAATTGAATCCCGTTTCGTTGATTAAATGAGTCGAGACCGAGTGATACGTGTCTCCGGGCTAATAATTAGTGGATTATTATTGTTTATGAGATCGTTGATTTAAATATTTAATTGGGTTAAAATGATATTAATAGTGAAAAAGTGGCATCGGGTTCGGATTAATCGGGTCCGGGGTTTCTAATTAAGGAAAGATCATATATACGCCTCCTTTGAGTACGTTTCTTCCTTTCCTTCTCCTTTCCAAATTTAGAAAATGTATGTGTGTGTGTGCCTGACTTTGGAAGCTACAAAGAAGATCCCAAGTTTGGGTTTGATCTCCACCTCCTTGACTTGAAGTTCTTGAGTTTTGAGGTAAGGTTTTATGGTTTTGGTTGCTGAAATTCGTGTATATATGTATGTGAAATCAAGGGTTTTGGTTTCTGAAGTTGTGTGGAATGGTATATGTATGTTTTGTAAGTGATTTGGCTGCTGGAAATCGACTATGGGGATTTTACTCCCTTGGTTCTGCTATTTTCGCGAACTGCACAGGTGTGCACCAGCGTGAGCGCGGCCGCGGCGCGACCACGTTGCCTGAGCGCTGGCCCGCGATGTGGCGTCTGCTGGTAGGGGTTTTTGGATGATGGTTGTTCGTTTGGGGTGGTGTCGTGGGTCGTATTTGGTTATGATAATTGTGTTTGGGTTTCGGTTGTTTATCGGTCGAGTTTGTATTAATCCGTTGGGATCCGTGATGTTTACAGGTTCGAGCCGACCGCGTACCAATCCGAGATAAAGTTTTAGGTTGCCGTTGCTTTTGGGTTTTGGTGGGTACTCGAGTTCTTTCCAAAATGCGCGTAAACCTTTATGAGTCTATTATGTGTTGTGATATGTGTATATGAGACTGAGATACAGCACAGGTATGATTCCTTCTACCCTATCCGTGCTATACGTCAGGTGTCCGCGATATGTGATCGCGCAGGCTGACTATCCCTAACCAGTCGTGAAGTATGAGACTGTATATATACAACAGTGTTTATCGCCAGGTCGCTTTTGTGCCTATTGAGTAGCTAACATCTGCTGTGTGCGGCCTGTTATCTGGGGAACGGCGTCCCTTTTTGAGCAGAGATATGTGTGTACACTGAGCCTTGTGTTATGTGCATTGACATATATGTGTTGTGTCTGTTATGTCTTCTTATCTGCAGAGTCTAACTCTCGCGTACTCACGAGCTTCCCAGCTTATGTTTTCGAGTCTTCCGTGTCTCAGGCAGTCACACTGTGGGATCTCAGTCGCAGCAGCCACCGAAGTAGGAGCTGGGTTTAGAGCCGTGTTTTGTGTAATCTGCTGCATGTTGATATGAGCTTTGAGAACTGTTGTATCTGATCTACCTGTGTATGATATTAGTGTTCAGTTATGCTTGTATAACAGTATCAGCACTGTGTTAGCTATCAGTAGTCAGTGTATAACAGTTAGTTCAGTCATGTGTATACTGCTTCAACATGTGACATGATGTATGACGATATGTGTATTAAAGTTTTAAATTAACAGTGTTTTCCGCAAATCCTATGACTTGTGTACTATGAGATGCTTGTGTTATTGCCACTTATGATTATTTATTGACGTGACATTTGTGTGAGAAATGTGGGTGTTACAGCTTGGTATCAGAGCTTGTGGTTTCAGTATTGAGTATCAATGGATGCTTGAGCTTTGACCGTGTTCATATCCGTGGGATTCTTCTCTGTAACTGAGTTTAGCGGAATTAACTGACCTAGTTTATTGTATAACGCTGGGTGGTCTATCTGTTATCTTACCAGTGTGATATGTGCAGGGTAATTATGGCAGATCATGAAGAGGGTCCAGGGCCAGAGAGACCGGCGGGGGACGAGTATATTCGTCGGTCAGAAATGTTAGAGGTTATGGCCGAGTTTTACCGCCAGCAGCAGAGACAGAGTGTGGTTCCTCTGCAAGTTACGAGTACTGAGACAGGGATTGGTGCGTCTTCTTCTGCTCCGCGAGGTGGGTCCTTTAAGGACTTCATGACAGGAGTCCCTCCTCAGTTCTGAGGCGGTGGTGAGCCGGGCGCGGCTATGGCTTGGGAGAGGGAGATTGAGGCGGCTTTTCGAGTCGCCCATGTCGATCCGAGAGATATGGTCGGTTACGCGACCTATCTATTGAGGGGAGGGGCTTCACAGTGGTGGAAGTCCATTGAGTCGTCTATGACCACGTCTGCAGCGTATGCCATGTTGTGGGAGCAGTTCCGTGCTATTTTTGAGCTGCAGTATATTCCCCGCGATGAGCGCCGGGAGATGGAGCGCCGTTTCCTACATCTCCAGCAGGGCAGTATGTCAGTTCAGTAGTACGTAGACCGGTTTAATGAGTATGCCCAATTTGCACCTCAGCACGTCGATATAGAGATCCGTAAGGCTGATGCCTCTATAGATGGTTTGCGGTCGGATATCCTGGAGTTTTTCGGGCTTCATGACACTCCTACGTTTTCGAGAGCTTTGGAGTTGGCTCGTGTTCGAGAGAGGGAGATAGAGAGACAGAGGGGTCAGCCTCCAGCCCAGAGAAAGAGGACAAGGACGTCTGAGCAGTCCCATAATTACTATCGAGAGCCCCAGGATATCCAGAGAGAGAGAGAGAGCCTGAGAAGCAGCAGAGTCAGGGACCGGGTTCGGGGTCCCGTAGAGATAGAGGTAGAGACCGCAGATCCAGGAGGTCGGGTCAGTAACAGGGGTCAGGGTCGACCGGACAGAGTCATGGTCAGACTTCTCGTTTCAGTGCTCCTAGCCAGAGTCAGAGCAGCGTCGGGCAGGGGTCCCAGCCATCAGGGAGCCGAGCTGACAGTTCATCTGGAGAGAGAGACTGCCAGAGATGTCGCCACCATCACTCCGGGTCTTGTATGCCGGAGCAGCCTCATTGTTACCGTTGTGGGCAGTACGACCACACTTCATTTACCTGTACCTCGAGAGATTCCCTGTGTTTCCGCTGTGGGAGGCCGGGTCACATAGCCAGAGATTGCCCGAATGTGCCGCCAGCTTTACAGGGAGCGAGTACCGGCGGTGTCAGAGTTGAGCCGTCATCATCGAGCCGCCGAGAGTCAGCGCCCAGAGGCCGAGGCAGGGTATTTCAGGCCACAGCAGAGGAGGCCCGCGAGTCTGCAGATGTTGTTTCTAGTACGTACATCCTGAACGGGCTTAGTGCTTGCATCTTATTTGATTCTGGATCGGATCGCTCTTATGTATCTGTCGTATTCAGTGCGTACTTTTCTGTGTGTCAACTGCTTTACCTATTCCGTTAGTTGTTGAGAGGGTTGATGGTAGTACGGCATTAGTGAGCCGGGTGTTTAGAGACTGTGTTCTTGAGATAGATGCACATCGATTTCTGATTGATCTATTGCCGATAGAGATCAGTAGCTTCGATGTGATAGTGGGTATGTATTGGATGACAGCCAGACAGGCCGACATTCTGTGCGCGAAGAAGATGATTCGTATACCCATTTCAGACGGTGAGATTGTGACAGTGTTTGGCGAGAGGCGCCGAGGTGAGATCGGCATAGTTTCAATGGCCAGAGCTCAGAGATATGTTGCTAAGGGATGTGAGACTTTCCTGGCTTATGTTGTTGACGCCAGATTAGAGAAGAAGACCCTGGAGGATATACCTGTGATCAGAGAGTTCCCTGAGGTATTCCCAGAGGAGTTGCCTGGGTTACCGTCAGATCGTCAGGTTGAGTTCCGTATCGACCTTATCCCTGGAGCGGTGCCTATTGCGAAGACGCCTTATAGGCTGGCACCTACTGAGATGAGAGAGATGATGTCACAGCTTCAGGAGTTGCTGGATCGTGGATTTATCCGTCCGAGTTCGTCCCCGTGGGGAGCTCCCGTGTTATTTGTGAAGACAAAGGATGGCACAATGCGGATGTGTATCGACTACCGAGAGTTGAATAAAGTGACGGTGAAGAACCGATATCCGCTTCCACGCATTGACGATCTGTTCGACCAGTTGCAGGGTTCAAGTTTCTTTTCAAAGATAGACTTGAGATCGGGTTATCATCAGCTGAGAGTCAGAGATGAGGATGTGCCGAAGACTGCGTTTCGGACGAGATACGGTCACTATGAGTTTCTTGTGATGCCCTTCGGACTGACTAACGCACCCGCGGCTTACATGGATTTAATGAACTGGGTGTGTAGATCTATGTTGGATCGGTTTGTGATTGTCCTCATTGACGACATCCTGATATATTCGAGGAGTGCCGAGGACCACGAGCAGCACTTGCGAGAGGTTTTGACCGTGCTGCGAAGGGAGAGACTGTATGCGAAATTCTCCAAGTGCGAGTTCTGGTTGCGCGAGGTCCAGTTTCTGGGTCATGTTGTGAGCGCCGGGGGTATTTCAGTGGATCCGGCGAAGATAGAGGCCGTTATGAGTTGGGAGCCACCTAGCACTGTGCCTGAGATCCGCTGTTTTCTGGGGTTAGCCGGGTACTATCGCCGCTTCATTCAGGACTTTTTGAGGATTGCCATGTCGTTGACGAGATTGAAACGGCAGTCCGTTCTTTTTGTGTGGTCCGATGAGCAGGAGTCGGCATTCAGATAGTTGAAGTCCCGGTTATGTCAGGCTCCGGTATTAGCATTGCCCGAGGGTACAGAGGATTTCGTGGTCTACTGTGATGTGTCGGGTACTGGTCTGGGTTGTGTCCTGATGCAGCGAGGCAAGGTGATAGCATATGCGTCACGACAGCTGAAGGCCTACGAGGAGAACCATACCGTGCACGATCTCGAGTTAGACGCGATAATGTTTGCTTTGAAGATATGGCGTCATTATCTGTACGGGTCTCGCTTTGTGGTGTATACAGATCACAAGAGTCTCCAGTATCTGCGTCATTATCTGTACGGGTCTCGCTTTGTGGTGTATACAGATCACAAGAGTCTCCAGTATCTGTTTAGTCAGAAAGAGCTGAATATGAGACAGCGGCGCAGCCTAGAGCTACATAAGGATTATGACTGCGAGATTCAGTATCATCCGGGTAGGGCCAACGTGGTGGCCAATGCGCTGAGCCGCAAGGCGTGCGGCCAGACAGTGGTTTCCCGAGCAGCGAGGCTCGAGGTCACGTCGACTCTTCTGGATAGTTTGAGGATGGCTCAGTTAGAGGGTTTGAGAGCAGAGAATGTGAAGAGGGAGCGACTTACAGGTCAGCTTGATGTGTTGAACAGAGACAGCAGAGGCTTATATGTGTTTCATGATCGGGTTTGGGTTCCGAGATTCGGTAATCTGCGACAACTGATATTAGATGAGTCGCACCGGTCGAGATTGTCTATCCACCCCGGGAGCACCAAGATGTACAGAGATCTGCGTGAGTTTTATTGGTGGCCTGGGATGAAGAGAGATGTGGGTCGGTATGTCGAAGAGTGTATGACTTGTTTGCGCGTTAAGGCCGAGCATCAGAAGCCTCATGGGCATCTGCAGCCTCTGGAGATCCCCGAGTGGAAGTGGTATCATATCACGATGGATTTTATCGTTAGACTTCCACGCACGGTTCGAGGCAATGATATGATCTGGGTGATTGTGGATCGGTTGACCAAGAGTGCCCATTTTCTAGCAGTTCGGGGCACCATTACTATGGATCAGTTGGCTCGGTTGTACATTAATGAGGTGGTCTCGAGGCACGGCGTTCCGATGTCGATCACGTCTGATAGAGATACGCGGTTCACTTCGAGGTTTTGGCAGAGTTTTCAGCGTGAGTTGGGGACTAGAGTTCAGTTGAGCACAACGCACAGACCTCAGATAGACGGGCAGACAGAGCGGACGAATCAGACTCTTGAGGATATGCTCCGAGCGTGTGCGATCGATTTCAGTGGTAGTTGGGACGTTCACTTGCCGTTGGTCAAGTTTGCGTACAACAACAACTACCATACCTCCATCAAGATGGCTCCATTTGAGGCGCTTTACGGGCGTAAGTGCCTAACCCCTGTGCGTTGGGGCGAGGTCGGCGAGAGACCTATTAGTGGGCCTGAGTTATTGCAGGAAACGAGCGACAATGTGGCGATCATTCGTGAGCATATGAGAGTAGCGCAGAGCCGGCAGAAGAGTTATGCCGATCGTCGTCTGACTGAGCTCGAGTTCAGCGTTGGGGACTGTGTTATGCTGAAAGTATCGCCATGGAAGGGAGTTATTAGATTCAGACACAGAGGTAAGCTGAGTCCGCGGTACATCGGTCCATTCGAGATTATAGCCAGAGTCCGAGATTAGGCGTATAGATTGAGATTGCCTCCCGAGTTGGCCGGAGTTCATGATACGTTCCATGTGAGTCATCTGAGGAAATGTCTGGCCAAAGACGATCAGTATGTGCCGCTATCTGAGATCACCGTGGACGATCACCTACGATATGTCGAGCAGCCCGAGGGGATTACTGACCTTAAGGTGAAGAGACTGCATAATAAAGAGATCGCGGTAGTACTCGTTAAGTGGAGACATCATAAGGGTACTAGTGCCACCTGGGAGCCCGAGGCCGATATGAGGAGCCGATATCCGCAGATGTATCCGAGTCCGAGCTAGATTCCGGGACGAAATCTTATTAAAAGGGGAGGATTTGTAACATCCCGGATTTGAGCCTGGTACGTGGATTTAAATTATTGGCCCCTTTATTTTAATATTATTGTGTTGTTCCAATTGAATCCCGTTTCGTGGATTAAATGAGTCGAGACCGAGTGATACGTGTCTCCGGGCTAATAATTAGTGGATTATTATTGTTTATGAGATCGTTGATTCAAATATTTAATTGGGTTAAAATGATATTAATAGTGGAAAAGTGGCATCGGGTTCGGATTAATCGGGTCCGGGGTTTCTAATTAAGGAAAGATTATATATACGCCTCCTTTGAGTACGTTTCTTCCTTTCCTTTTCCTTTCCAAATTCAGAAAATGTATGTGTGTGTGCCTGACTTTGGAAGCTACAAAGAAGATCCCAAGTTTGGGTTTGATCTCCACCTCCTTGACTTGAAGTTCTTGAGTTTTGAGGTAAGGTTTTATGGTTTTGGTTGCTGAAATTCGTGTATATATGTATGTGAAATCAAGGGTTTTGGTTTCTGAAGTTGTGTGGAATGGTATATGTATGTTTTGTAAGTGATTTGGCTGCTGGAAATCGACTATGGGGATTTTACTCCCTTGGTTCTGCTATTTTCGCGAACTGCACAGGTCTGCACTAGCGTGAGCGCGGCCGCGATGGCCGCGGCGCGACCGCGTTGCCTGAGCGCTGGCCCGCGATGTGGCGTCTGCTGGTAGGGGTTTTTGGACGTTGGTTGTTCGTTCGGGGTGGTGTCGTGGGTCGTATTTGGTTATGATAATTGTGTTTGGGTTTCGGTTGTTTATCGGTCGAGTTTGTATTAATCCGTTGGGATCCGAAACGCGCGTAAACTTTTATGAGTCTATTATGTGTTGTGATATGTGTATATGAGACTGAGATACAGCACAGGTTTGATTCTATCTACCCTATCCGTGCTATACGTGTTTGAGTGCAGGTGTCCGCGATATGTGATCGCGCAGGCTGACTATCCCTAACCAGTCGTGAAGTATGAGACTGTATATATATAACAGTGTTTATCGCCAGGTCGCTCCTGTGCCTATTGAGTAGCTGACCGCTGCTGTGTGCGGCCTGTTAGCTGGGGAACGGCGTCCCTTTTGAGCAGAGATATGTGTGTACACTGAGCCTATGTTATGTGCATTGAGATATATGTGTTGTGTCTGTTATGTATTCTTATCTGCAGAGTCTAACTCTCGCGTACTCACGAGCTTCCCAGCTTATGTTTTCGAGTCTTCCGTGTCTCAGGCAGTCACACTGTGGGATCTCAGTCGCAGCAGCTACCGAAGTAGGAGCTGGGTTTAGAGCCGTGTTTTGTGTAATCTGCTGCATGTTGATATGAGCTTTGAGAACTGTTGTATCTGATCTACCTGTGTATGATATTAGTGTTCAGTTATGCTTGTATAACAATATCAGCACTGTGTTAGCTATCAGTAGTCAGTGTATAACAGTAGTTCAGTCATGTGTATACTGCTTCAGCATGTGACATGATGTATGACGATATGTGTATTAAAGTTTTAAATTAACAGTGTTTTCCGCTAATCCTATGACATGTGTACTATGAGATACTTGTGTTATTGCCACTTATGATTATTTATTGACGTGACATTCGTGTGAGAAATGTGGGTGTTACAATATGATATTTTAATTTAAGTTGGATAAATATGATATTTTGAAATTTAGTTGAAAGAAGAAATGAGTAAGGGTATAATGATAATTAATTAATTAATTATGAGTTTTAAATGTTTTAAAATAATTAAATTAATGAATTTGGGTATATATGATATTAATGATGTATAAGAGGGATATATGTGATATTAATAATTAAAATTGGGTATATATGATATTATGATGTTTAGGAGAGATGTATATGATATTAAAATTTTAGGTTGGGTATATATGATATTATGAAAGTTTGGAGGGGTATATATGAAATTCTTCCTAAAAATTAAGGTTAATTTTGGTAACCGGTAAACAAGTCAAATATACACTTTTGAATAAGGGGTTAATATTAAAAAAACGCTATAGACTTTCATCATTTACCCGATTAAGTCCCTAAACCTTTTTTCTGATTGTTTAAGTCCCTAAACTTTTGTCTTATTCAAAGTTATATATTTTTGACCGAATATTGGATGACTAGGTTAAACACAACCAATAAAACAAAAAATCTAGAGACTTAATCAATAAAACATGTAAAGATATTGAGTTTTTTCCAATATTAACCAAATGAAAAAACCAATATTACTTGATAACCGATTAAACAAGTCAAATAAATAGTTTTGAACAAGACAAAAATAGTTAAGTGACCAGGACTTGATCACAAGGAACTTAGCCGTCGTGAAAATGAGAAAAATTGACGGGACTTTTTTTAATATTAAACTTTTTCCCTAACAACAAAAATAACAGAATAACTGGAAGCAGAATGGATTGTGTTACCGACATAATCCATCAAAAGTGGTTTCCAAATCCAAAAGCAAAACCCTAAAAAATCCCCTCAAATTTCAAGCAAAGAATCATTCTTCTTCTTCTTCATCTTCTTCATCTATGGTGTTTTCTCACCTTCTCATTCAATGTTATCATCTCTATCAACAACTACTTGATCATCATCTACAGCAGCTCTGCTCATAATTCAATTCAAAGGATATGCGAATTCTAGCCGAAGACAAAGCTGCTTCTGCTGATTTTGAGTGTGATCGTGATCATTTTGATGCTGATCATAACTTTACGTTTGAGATAATTGGATCAACACCGTCCAGATCTTCGTCTTCAACTATAAGCCCTTTTTCACCATTGCTGCTTATCGAAACTTTATCACGAAAGAGCTTTTCGTATGGAAAACTTCCGTTAGAACCTATCAAGCTTACTGTTCTTAAGTTAGATGGATCTTCATTCGGTAATTAACAACTTGTCTCTTTCCGATTTGTTTTTTTTTTTTTTTTAATGTGTACATGTGGTTCGAATCTGATGTTAGTTAAATGTGTCTTCTTAATTCATGATCATTTCAGTTTTGTTTATATATGAAATTGAGTAAAAATTGTTTATCGAATGGCTTCATGATTCATGATCATTTGTCTGAATTTGAGTGTTTGTTGTTAATCATATAGTATAACTATTCATAATCGTAGTTTTTAGTTCTATTTATTTGAAATTGACTGAATATTGTTTATGAATGGCTTCATGATTTATGATCATTGTTTTGAGTTTCTTTATTTGAAAATTTTGAGAGTAAGTTGTTAATCATATTTTATGAATATTTAATCATAGTTTTCGTTTCTATTTACATGAAACTAAGAGAAATTTGCTGATATAATGGTAGTACAATGCATAATACATAATCATAATTTTCAGTTTAAGTTGAGAGAAACTTGTTAAACAAATGGTTTTGTTTTCGTCCTCAGCTGGTTATCTTCTTCAGTTTTATTTATTTGAATATTTGAGAAAATTATTTATAGAATGGTATGTCAGTATCATAATTCGTAATCACTAGCAATTGTTCAGTTCTGATCATTCAAATGGCATAGTATTTCACGATCATCCTCTACCAATTTTTTTTTTTCAGTTTTTTATTTGAAATTGAGAGAAATTGGTGCTTGTGTGACACAGATATTACTGTTGCGAAGAACCCTACGGTGGCACAGCTGAAGCAAGCGGTGGAGGATGCTTTTAGTCATTTGCCCAAACATGGGATTGGCAAGGTTTCTTGGTATGACCGAACTTCCTTTCTGAAAGGATAATATCTTCTTTGCGGTATCTTAGAGATGAGAAATCGATTGAATTTTGTGATATCGTATATTTTTTAATGTGTGTGTATGTTATAAATATATGTACATGTAGAGATGGGCAAAGCCAAATAATCAAGGAAGAAATGAGAAAGAATGGCAAAATTTCAAATTGATTAAAATGTCGTAAACACTTCTAGTCTTCTATTAGTCAGCTTCATTTGAAATCTGCCAGGGATGAGGGATATCGCTGTTATTGGTAGAAAATTGAAAACATGTTAGTACTTTTGGTAAAAAAAAGTTGTTGCTGACCTGCTACATAGGTTTCTAGGTCACCCATTGCGATTATGGGTGACAAAGCGAAAAGTGGTTGCTATTTTGCGAGCCGAGCTTCTAGAGATGAGGCCTGTTTTGGATTACTTTTAAAGATGTTTTCATAAACAGTACAAATGTAAAACGTTGTTGCTATTTTTAGCAATTAATGCTATTTTCACTTCTACAATGAAGTCAAGGAGCATTTTTCATGTGTGGTCCCCCCCTCCAACTTTTGTAATCTATAGAGGTGACAACAATTAACATGAAAGTATAAATTAAGTAATGTTCGCCTCCCACACAGAGTAGATTGTAATACACTTTTAAAATTCACCCCCCATAATGAATATTTTTTGGCTTGCCACTTCATACATTGTCCTTTTGAGCATTTTTGATCCAACAACAATGGTGTTATACTTTTGTATATCCCGCTGATCGAGACTCCTTAATTTCCAGATTGAATTTGGTTTTTGTGCATGATAATCAATATACTTATGCATGATGAATTTTGATTATATCCGAAGGTCGCATGTATGGGCACAATTCTGTTTATGTTTCGAGGGTCAGAAGCTCCTTCATGACCAAGATCCTATTGTTGTGCACAGAATCAAGGATGGTGATCAGGTTAACTTTTCAAACCTTTGGTAACGAAGTTTCATCGTTATTTTAACAACTGCTTTGTCTAAATGCATAATAATGTATGTTGTTTATATTTTATATACTTTGGACAAGTTTTAAACGATTTTCTCTTTTGACCTACCTTGTAAGCTATATTATTTGAATTTCCTATTTGACCGTTAGCAAATAAACTTATCCCAAATCGAATTGGACATATATTCAAGACTCTCGAGTTAAAGTGCATTATCAATTTATCATTGTCTCTAAATAATCAACTTTTTTTTTTCTAAATTTTGCAAGCAGCTTCAGTTTGTCCGACATACTTCTATTAGTTACAACCTTGTGAAGGAAAGATCAGAAAAGCAAGATCAAGAGTTGGTAGAATCGAATTCGTAAGTTCTCTAATTTCATAATTTCAGAATCACAAAGTTGACATATACCAAAATAGGGATTTCTCTTTTTCTTTCACACACTTTGACTTTGAATTTGATATTACCTCTTCTTTTGGAAAGGAGGAAGTATATGTTTCAAACAATTTCTGGGATTTTTCAGCAGGTCACCAAACAAACAGAAACCGTATGAACACGTGCAGAAAAAGGATAGTGATGGTTATTCTAGTCACTCACAAGATAATTCAAACCAGCAAAAACGAGAGGAAAATGAAGAGGACTGTTGTGACGACATTGCTGTAAATATCACGTGTCATTGCAGCTGGGGTCACCTATTAAGACGCCTGTTCTCATACCGCAGACAAAAAGGTGCTGACGATACAAGCTATGAAGAACTCGGTACTCTGAAACTGTCCTGAAAATTGATAAGGTATGACAACAAAAGTTATAATTGTTAGATTGATATCATGAAAGTTAATTGTGTGGCAATTTTTAACCCAGTTGATATGAAGTAGACTATTAATAATGAATTAATGGGTCAAATGAGTAAACTATGCGTTTGGTACGGAGAATGGAGAAAATGGAATTGAATTAATTTTCAAGCTTATTCTTTCATAGGATGACACAATCAATTCTCAAGTGAATGATGAAGAATTGGTTTTTTGTGTAAATATCATTCTTTAGTTTTCTCATCAACACGGAGAGAATCAAAACAAGAGAAAGAGAATTGAGATTATATTATATTTTTGTCTTCTTTTTCATGTGTCTCTTAATTGATATGTTATAGTCATTTGTCAACAAAGCTTGAAAACTAAGTCAATTCCATTCTCTTCGTTTGTTCGTACCAAACGCAACCTAATAGTTAGCTAAAACAGATCTACCGTTTAAAACAATAAGCATGCATGAGTGCTATCTTTGTTTGGTTGGGGGGGGGGGGTGGGTGGGTGTTCATCAGTTCATATAACTGTATATATATTCGTTTTCCTTTTTATTCAACGTAAACCGGAAACTGGTTAACATATGTTATTTTTTTCGTTTGGTCACCCGATTTTGTTAGGTAATAAATGCATTTTCAAATTAGGAAATTCCCCATCACTTATGGAAGCTTAAAATGATAGGAAAGAAAGTTACAAACTGAGGGTAGAAAAATCGTTAAAAGATAACATAAGACGTTTTTGCCTCGCTTTTCATATGGGCGCGATCCATTTATTGATCGTGGGCTAATACTTCGTTTTTGAGAACCTCTTTTAGAGATTAACGAATTGACATGGGTTAAGATTTCATTAGCTGGTTAGTACTCCATGTTTTTCGGTTAACCTAAATCTGAAACTAGGGGTGTAAATGAGCCGAGCCGAGCCCGTTAAAGCTCGAGCTCGGCTCGTTTCAAGCTTTGTATGTAAAGCTCGAGCTCCGCTCGTGAATAATTATATAAGCTCGAGCTCGGCTCAGGCTCGACTCGTTTATTATATATATTAATTTTTTAATTAGTTTTTTATAATCTATTTATATATTTATATATTTTATTTTTATTTAATCTATATATTACATATTTATTAATTAAAAACTATATTTATATATAGGCTCGTTTAGACTCGCGAACTCAATATGTGAAACTTAGGTTCGAGCTTGTTTATTGGCTCGAGCTTAGTTCGGGCTCGTTTAACTCGAACTTCTTTCGAGCTTTTAGCGAGTCAAGCTCGAGCTCGGCTCATTTATACCCGTCTGAAAAATAATAAATTGTGGTTTGAATCTACCAAACATTCGTTACAGTCTTACAGTTCGTCAGTTTGCTGATTTTTCTTCATAGTTTTTTGGTTTCGGCTTTTCTGAACATCCCTACTATTTGTACTTGTGTAATTTGAAAACAAATACATGTAAACTCATATAAGCAAAGTGATATATTTGTAGAAAATGAGATGAGTAACATGGTTTGTTACATCAAAAGGACTTTTGACTGCTTGAATGGGGCAACCATTGGTTTGTGACAAAGATGCGGTCTGTGTGTTGGGTCAACGAGGATCGACTTTGACAAATGAAGATCGTGTAGTTTGAGATGGAAATGGAGTTTTCGTGAGGCGAAAAATGGAAATAAGATATATTAGAGTGCAATGAACAAAAAAATGTTGTATTGTTGTTACTTAGTTTACATGGGAAATACAAGTTTCATTTATTTTGACGTTCCAAAATTTTCATTTTACTTTTCAAAAAAAAAAATTTGTATGATGCAACTGCGGCAAGAAGAAAAGCGAGGTGTGACAATAGTGAAGCAAAAATTGAGCAGCAGCCTTCTTCAAGCGAAAAAAAGTGTTAAAATCATATAATAGCAATCAACTTTTAAAAGTCACTGATATGATGCGTCAACTTCAGTTTTTCATACTAATATGATCATTTCTACATAATAATGCCCAGTTTACATGCAAGGCCGAGCTTTATTGGTATGAAAAAACCGGACTTTATTGCAAATACGGTCATATTGGTATGGAAAACTTGAAGTACACGCATCGATAATAAAAAAAATAAAATAGATGTGTCATATTGATACTTTAATAAAAGTAACTTGTTATTATATGACTTTAACAAAAAAAAAAAAGAGCAACATTCTTTTGTGTGTTTTCTTTAAAGAGTGAAAAAAGGAGAAAAATCGAACTAACTCCCCGCTCCATTTTCTCCATGATTTTGAAAAGGGATAATTACTAAAATAGTCAAATCTCACACCTTATTCACTTTTTAGTCACTTTATATACATTTTACCAAAATAGCCACACTTTGCGTTACCACATTTACGTGATTTGTACTTTTTTTCATTTTTTAATGCATTACGTTACAAAAGGTGTCTGGTCACGTAAATTGTTGTACTTTACGTGACCATTTTTGCTCCTTCCCCATGAATGTTTGGTGGGATGTCTTGTCACACTTTACGTGACCAAGTACAACAATTTACGTGACCAAACACCTTTTGTAACGTAATGTATTAAAACAATGAAAAAAAATACAAATCACGTAAATTGTGGCTATCACGTAAATGTGGTCACGTAAATTGTGGCTATTTTGGTAAATGTATATAAAATGGCTAAAAAGTGAATAAAGGTGTGACATTTGGCTATATTAGTGATTATCCCTTTTGAAAATCATATACCGCGTCTCACACTTGAAAGCAGGTTGTTTCTAGCAATCGATCATTAAAGTTGGCAAAACCAGAAGATTGAGCTAATTTCTCCTCAAGCTCTTAAGTGCAAAATACGTCTACATGTGCGGGATGTGTGACTTGTGCGCGACATTGAATTCTCACAAAACCCCCACCATGCATTTGTGCCGGTTATGCAGCTCACACAAAGCACTCTTTTAAAGTCGGGAAACTTACTCCCCATAATTCTTCTCCATGACTTTGAAAACGGTTTATCGGGTCTCACATTGAAACCAGGTTGCTATTTTATACATTCGGTCACCCAGTTAGCAGAAACAAAAGCTCGGGCGAAAGGCTCCTCTTGGTTCAAAGTTTGTGTCCTCACATAAGACAATCCTTTGGGACTTTTTTGAGGGGCGTTTGGTATGATGAACTTGAATGAAATCATGAGTTTTACAAAAGAAATTTTCACTCCATTTCATTGTCAACTTTTAAAAGGAGAGGAAAGAAAAGAAAAAAAAAAGAATGAAAAAAGAGAAAAGGAAGAAAGCAAAGGAAACAAATGAAAAGAAAATGGTAAAAAGAAAATTGTTACCATATTTGTATTCCAAAGTTGGAGGGGAAAAATAAAAATAAAAATTTTATTACTTTCCTTTCGAATCTCATCAAAATCAAAAGGAAAGTTTAATAGAAAATTAAGTAAACTTTCGTTCTGCTTCATATATATATCGACACAAGATCTTTTGTTAACACTTTATTCGTTGTGAACAATCATAAAATAACTTTAAATCTTATGAATCTTGTTGCAGATACCACCGAACCTTTTGATTAACATATGAATCTTATTGGATCCTTTGAATTTTGTTGAATCTTATGAATTTGTCGAATCTTATGAGTGTTTGTTGAATCCTATAGATTTTGTTACAAATACTGCTACGAACCTATTGTTTGTGATAAATCAAATATATATGTGTGTGTGCACACACGTTTTTTTTTTCTTTTCGAACCCTTTCACTTCTAACAATCTGTTAGTTCTCCAATTTTTCATGATTTTACTTTTTAAAAAACAAACAATCCTTAAATATCAATCACCTTTGACATATAGTATTCAGCCTTTCATTTCAATAAACAACACACTTCACATTTGTTATATTTAGATGAATTCGTTTTAAATGAATCTATAGCAAAGACTTGTTCATTAGTAATAATTACAAAATACAATTTAATGATTATGAATCTCAAGCGTCAATGTACTCATGATCGATCAACAAGTTACATTTTGCATCATTTGGCGTTTAAAAATTTTGAATTTCAATTATGATCATAAAAACATGATCAATCGACCTATAACCATCAATGCAGTCTTGCTGGTTTAAAGTTGACATTCTCACGTAACCAACCAATCAACCATGGTGCTGGGATCTCGGAAACAATGACGAGACTCGTAATGGTGTTTAATCTGAAAAGGCCAAAACATTCTCTAAACAACCAAATCTTGAACGACTGACGAGTAAATTCGTTTGTATAGCCAAAATTCAATACGATGAAGATACATACGAGCAAATTATGTAGTCAATATCCGATTTCCTTATAAGAACACGATATGCTTCGGATGAATTCATGCATCTCTCTCACGAACAATTCTATCAACTCTTTATATAGCAAGAATTTTAAGCTAATCATAGGTATGACTTTTGTCATATTAAAAGATAATATAAAAATCCATGAAAATGTTTGGCATATAGCTTTTAGAAGATTTTGTTTTAGTACAACTAAAAGTAAAAGCTAATGTTTAAAAGTAAATGTAGCGCGTAAAAGCACTTGAGTTTTTGGTCAAAACACAATTTCTTCTTTTACCCTTTCAATAAATATAAACTACGACATCTAATTAACATTAATGTCATTATATGTCGTGTAACACTAAAGCTACAACTACGACTACTTTTACCAAATACATTTATAAAAACTTAAAAACTTTCAAAAAGGAACTGCTCTTGAAAGATCCACCTACTAAAAACTCCCGTTCTTTTTAAAAAGACTCGAAACTACAGCTAGTTTTCCAAACATACCCAAGTCCCAATTCAGATAAGCCCAAAGTTGCCAACAAAAACAAATAAATGAGAAATCTTACACGGAAAAGAAATACGCATGCACAAACACAAAGAACCTGCTTGTGCGAAAGTGAGGAGTCATGAACTCATGATAGATGTGGGGTTTTGATCTCACCAACATTGCCCGGAATTTTGTATAGATCAAACTTTAGAACTCCATATCCAACATATGGTACAAACGACACCAAAAAAGAAAATTTTGCCCATCCGATTCAAGGGGGATCTGATTCAGATCTTACGGTAAAATTGTAAAAGTGCATCCAAGTACTCAAACAATGTAGCCTTTTGTTGGGGAACTGGGGAAGTTGTAAGGGAATCACCAAATCAATTAATTCAAGATCAAAAGAAATTGTTCCCAATATGGTTTCCTAACTCGGGTTTCTTGCTAATTCTGTACCTCAAACTTTGAAATGTAGTATATGTGTTTTACTCTAGAGGTGTCAAACGAATTATGTACCTTTTGAAGGCAGCAACTGAGTAATTTATCGAGACAATTAGACATGTTACGATCTTGAGAAATTCACTTCCCAAAGAGTTTGAAGTAGGCGTATAAGCCTGATCCAACAAATCCAAGAAGTTGCCCAATAACATTCAACTGCAAAGATAATACGTCAGAAACACAAAGAAGGTGGGCAAAGATTGTACATCATTTGTAAGAAAATGTGGATTCGTATGCTTACAAGATCGAAAGGAAGCCCACCAAAGAATATCCAACCTAATGTGATCGTAAAAAGATCCTACCAAAAAAAAAAGTTGAAATTTTGTATTAAATGTTAATAGCTCCATCCATTAAGTTAACTTGTTCAAGTCTTTTGATTATGTCAGATAAATATGCTATGGTTTAATAAGAAGAAAAAATCTTTTGGAACAATATTAATGTGGGATTCAAACTTTATCACATTCTAGTTAGTATTTTTTGATATTAATACATGTTTTCTTCATTTATCCTATAAAATATGTGATAAAGTACATTTATAATGATATATCATATAACCTTTTGCTTTGAAAATGGAACCTAGACTAAGCGTTGGGTACTTGATTAAGCGTTGCTACGAGTAAAACTAGAAAGGGAAAAATGTTTTTACTGTATTGTATTTTGTATAAAAGGTAATTTATTCGAAAATAAAAATGGACCAGGGAACAAACCTTCAAATTACCACAGATCGTCTGCGTGACGGCTGAATTGAGAGTTGTGTTCAGGAAGATGGAGTAGTTCAAGAGAAAAGCAAGCATGCAGGACAGAAGTAATACAATCTGTCGATTAAAATTCGTTAGGAAATTAAAACTATCAAATATACAAACTTTAAAAAAGGGCCTAATTTTTTCAAACAAGCAATTTAAGAGGTTGTATGCATCAAAAACACATTTGGGGGCTTTCCACCTATGCGATCCATTTAACCTGTTTCCTATTTATCTAAATTATTTCATTTCACACACTTTATCTGTTAGAGATGAAACATAACCCAAATCGACCCAAGTGTAAGTAAATGGGAGAGACATTATTCATCGGGCAATTTTTCGGCTTATGTTTGGGATGTATAAGCCTCCAACAGATTTTTATATAAGCTGTATTGGTCAATCTGCTGGTTGTTAGTTATTGGAGAGAGTGTCTAATGTTGAGTTACCAAATATAGGGTGGCTAATCATTCATTTGCACATAGTATGCATTTTGTATTTTCAGATCTGTATGGAATCCCTGATTCTTCTATCCTATGTCGTCAGCAAATTCGTATGTGCTTTTTAAGTTTTTTTTGTCTCCCAATTACTCTGAATGGTAGATGTGGTGCAGAAACATAGATACTTATTTGCTCTTCAGTGACATTTCACCAATATCCCAACTATTTTGACTGGGATTGTTAAGAGGATATTGATCAATGTATAAATGCCAAATGACATC
The DNA here is from genome assembly GCA_020465985.1 of Centrapalus pauciflorus. Classification (NCBI taxonomy): domain Eukaryota; kingdom Viridiplantae; phylum Streptophyta; class Magnoliopsida; order Asterales; family Asteraceae; genus Centrapalus; species Centrapalus pauciflorus. Next base: position 86,535 of record JAANYP010002875.1, read on the forward strand.
ACTATAAGTAATATGTAAATGAGGATAGAAAATAGCTAACGTCTTTTAACTAAAATCGAAACATTTCAAAGATTAAATAAATGGTACTTCCAAATCATTTAACGTGTTCTTATATGGAACCAATGTTTACCATGAATCCTGGGGCAAAAAGAAATGGGAAGCCGATAGTCATCCGCAGATCACCCCGTATAAATGTCCAAAATAGCAGGACCGGTGTGCATAGAACTCCTACAAATGATATTATCACATTATCACTAAACGTTTAAAGTCTACAGTCTACACAAAGAGGAAGGACCTGAGTTCTTGTTGACTCACCATTGCACCACATGAGGCCAAAGCTGTTCAGTCCACTTGATTTTCCTGAGGAAAAATTAATGTATCAAGTAATAAGGAAATTGCATCAAGATGTTCAAAAAATACTTGGTAGAAGACAAGATTACCGATGCGGGATATCGTTGCAAGATATATTGCAGTAGTGATATTTGATAAGAACACAATACTATAGCCATAGGTGTCAAACGACAAGTCCCGAGATCCAGCAACGAATGCACCAAATACGATCAAGGCTACACTGATAAAACCTTATGTTTTTTGAGTTAAATGCATAGAAGTTAGAATCATAGTTACAAACAGAATATAGTGCAAAAGAACAAATTGCACCAGTAGATGGCAACAATTGACAGGATGAATAAGGATAAATAAATTTCAAAGGCATGGTACTAATGTACAAAAAAGTACTTTAAAATTTATTCTAAATTCTTAAAACCCCGACAGTGTGTGCCATTGTACATTGACACTACCATTGTCAATGTAACTCCATTTGTAACGCTCGATATTAAGTTTTGGAGCATTAGCTTCTACTGCATTTCACATATTTAACAAGAAAAAACTCAGTGACAATGTCCGAAATTCAGTCATTGACATAATTTGTTGGGTTTATTGACAGTTATAGCAACTATAAATCTTTCCTTTTTTTGGTACAAGCCGTACGATACTCACGTACTTTTTGAAATGTACCGAAGTTTTTATTTTGCTAAAATTGTATATGTACATTGTTTTATTACTAAATAGATTTTTCCCCGTTCATTGTGACGGGTAAATCATAAATTTTTATACGGTAAATGTACTCTTTTTGTTACAAACAAGGTACATATAAAAATAGGTAACCGGTTATATCGGTAAAAACAAATTTTGTGGCTTTTCTTTTTAGTTTATAATTATGACGTGGAATTATCAATTTTTTGTTCTTTTAAGAAAACATATTTTTTGTTGAGGTCACTAAACTTAACAAAATTTTTGTTTTTTAAGTCACTCGTGTAACGAGTTACAGGTCACAAGTTTGGTATTGTTTGTGCCTAGCCAATAAAAACAATTGTACATTCAGCGAACTATGTTACCCAATTTGACAAAAAAGTGATTGTTGCTATACCAATCAACTTTGTGATGGGATATTAATTCAAAAGCTGGTTATCAAGTGACCCAAAAAGCCAATTCTCAATAAAAAGAATTTATCCAAAAAAGTAATGGTTGGTATACCGGTCAATGAACCCTAAACTTTCCATCCACAACTTAAAATATGTTTTATGACATCCCAAAACAAGATGATATGGCGCTTGACGTTTGGGTGTAGATGTGACAATTTTACTGTTCATTGCTGTATTGATGGATCTACAATTTCACATATAGGGCTTCAATGGCTGTGTTGTGTTAGATTCATCTTGGAGCCCTCGCCCATGATTTTCTGGTAAAGTCTCCCAGGTGTCTGTATATCTATTCTTCGTTTTTTAATTTCTGCATTTGTTATAACAAAGTCTCTGGAAGCAAAAGCTTTTCAATTCAAACTAAATGTGGGGACACCAACAACATTCAGAATGTCAGTGGTTGAAATTTCTATGGAGCTACAAGTCTTAGCCAACTTAAAAAATTTATATGGCAGTTCATGAATATCACATGGGTAGAAATTGATGTGTTAAACACATCTTTTTGGTATTTATTTAGGGTAGTTTAGACTATTTTCTATGCATTTGATAAAAATTCATGTGCAGTAAACAAAATATAACTGAATACCTTCCGATTACAGGTCGGCTATACTTCTGACCCACCAACATGAACTCCACAAACATTGTAAATACCACTGTTGTCCTCCTAAGAGTGGTGTACATGGGTACATTTACTCCTCGTACAGACTCCATAGTGGCTAGCTTTCAACAAGAAACAAAAGAAGAAGACCAACATGACATGAGTAATACAAATAAAAGTATATATGCAAGGCAAGCTCTACATTAGATCGTGAAAATACCATGTAAAGCAAATAAGTTACAGCTAGAGGTGAAGTGTCAATCAACGTCTGCAATGACACGAACCTCGTTGAGTTATCACTGACAGGTGATGCATCACTGGAACTAAAAGAGATAAGTTTCCAACGGCGTAAAACGTAAAGAAAAGAACACGAGCATATCATCTGCAGAAAACAGTATATAGATAATTAAGTTACCAAGTATGTGCGCTAGGCTAATTACATTTTAAAAAAGCATGCATTAAAAGCAAAGCATGCAAATTCTTTTGAAGTTGTGCTCAACTAAGGAGATCAACCTCTCTCAACTTCCATATGTAATCCCTTAAGGGCACTGTATCTCACCAATGACATTGACGTTTCAAAAGTTAATGTGAAATTTGAAATGTCAAGACAAACTTAAGAATCTGAAGATTTTAGATTAAGCTGGAACAAAAAAGTACGTGAAGAGGAAACTTTTAGGGTATAGATAGGGAAGCAAAAAGGAGGGAGTACATGTACCCTAAAAAGAAGTGACTAGGAAGGGCATAGTTTGTTAGTTGCAAATTGCAATCACACAAGGTGGATAGATTGATGAGAGTTTTAGTCACAAGATAAGAATGGTTGGAAGAAATGACATGCTTTGTGATTCTTGTAAGAATAGATATTTCCATCCTTCTACATGCGAAATAAAAAAAGGTAACTTGTATAGGACAGCAGTAATACCAGCAAGGATTTACAAGGCAGAATGTTGGTGTCACCGTTTAGTTTCTCTTTTCATGATCCTTTTTTGGCAGGCTTACTTTGTCATGCATATGTTGCTCTGAAGCTATGGGAAACCCACATAAAGTTGAGAAGTTTTTAAGACATACTTTGATGCATTGAAGCAAATTAAACACTAACTTGCGTTCTTGTAATGCAAATAGATGTAACACTCATAATGCATACCAAACTTCCTAGGATCTACCATAATTAGTTTGAGATCCTAGAGTCTTTTTGGTGTTTTCAATTTTGTTTGGGCATGATGTCCCACTGGTTTACGATTAAGGCTTCATTGTTTTTGTCATTGCCTTCATAAGACTTCATAGGAACTTGGACGCTGGACACATATTTTGAACTTCTCGGTCACAAAGGGAATTACTACTACTTTCATTAGTTGTAAACACATATTCATTGTTTCATATAGAATTAAAGTTCTTTACGAGTTAAGGTGTGAAATTGTGAGTATCCCAAATCAATTAGAACTTCAATTTCTGAATTTGTGATAGTCTTTCCGTCCCAAAATAAATGTCAACCGCATCAAATCACATAGTTTTAGGTAGTGGGTAATTACATCTTTTATATATTTAAATGACAACTTTACCATTATTTATATACTTAATCCATTTCTTGAAAAGACAACTACTTTGTAACTACAGGGTTATTATTGGAACTTAATAATTTAGATAGATGAATCATCTACCTTTATAAGCGGACACTTATTTTGGGACAATTTAAAATAGAAAGGTGGACACTTAAATTGGGACAAAGGGAGTAATATAGTAGTGCTCACAATCATAATTTCCGTGATCTAACATGACGAATGCTCCTTACATTTACCCATGTTTTGTCTTTCCCATATTGAGCTTCTACTTTTCAACTATAAAATAAATGTGGATTTATTAAAACTGATTCCTAAATGAAAGTTCATGACAAATTCTGGAAATTGAAGAATATGGTCCTGAACTAGTAATGAAATCCCAATCAAATTTGGAATTCGGAAAGCACTAGGTGTCATTTCAAAAGTCTACTTGCATCTTTTCTAGTAGAGGCAGCAATTATGATCCATTAAGTATGAATGGACAGATTTGAGTTATGATTTTTCTCTAACGGGTCAAATGGGTAAATCAAAACTTTTCGCTAAAACGGAACAATCAAACAAGTCAAATGGATCAAACCCGTCTTTAAATCTACCAAAGTGAATTTTCTTTAATGCAATTAAGCTCCTAGTTTGCTAATTAAAAAGATCATATCAGTATTATAGTAATATAGTTTCGTTAATCATATTTTAACACGTTGTTTAGAGGAATTCTAAGTCAATCCAACCAGACCACCTCAGCACATACAAAAATTACCTGTTTTTATGCATATCCAATCCTCACAAACAGTCTTCTTTTATACCACGCTTACTTCCTAGAGAATGGAGTAAGAACAACCAAAGTATGACATGATAACGCATTACCAGGTCACTGTAGTAATACTGAAGGCTTTTAGGAAAACAGAGTTATTAAGCCTCTCTACTAAAAGACAAATGAACCATAAAAGGAGATGTTGTCATCTTCCCAAATATAAGAAGGCATTTCAAAAATTCAAGAGTACACCCAGCTTGATGTAAGGCAAGTGGAAGCCAACATTGAAACCTTCAGGAAGTTAGGCAGCTAGATCAGGATCTGTTCACATCAGACCTGCTGGTAAATGACGACAATCCTTCCAATGTGTGTTTATGATAGAGAGAGATGGACATGGAGAGGAAATATAATCCATCATGTTAACTCCTATCCTTATGAGACTTTTAATTAGATGAAAATCAACAAATGTAGAAAGAAATAAACTAGTCAAGATCAAATGTATGACAATTCTCCATCGTTAATCAAATATCATATATCCCCATTAACTGAATATGGACATAAAGTAATGAACATAAAGTCGGTACTTTGGTACCTGAAATAATGTTATGACATTTGCAGATGGAAAATTATAGGATGAAAGAGCTGCTTTGTTGAACAATACCAGCATCACTGTAAAATCAAAGTTATCCTAGTTTAAAAACATAGTTAAAGAAATTTGGGACTGACATCACACAATCCAAAGTGCAGAGAATCTTCTATACATATATGATAAAATAACTTTAGAGGAATGTACTGAAAAAAATTCCAATTCCCAATATACAGATTGCTAATCATTGGAATGATCTTATAGACTCAATGATCTGACACTACAACGACCCATATGCCTCCCTACAATCATTATAACCAGAAATCAGGTTGGCATACTAAAACAACAAACTAGAGGAAACCTCACCCTGATACTGCCTAAGAGTATGACTACTTAAAATGCCAACCATCTCATAGTGCTCTGGTTAGGTCCATTATGGTTGAGAAAATTAAAACTAAAATCTTACAGATGTTCGAGGCCGCACAAAAAGGATTCTGTAGATAACAATGGGCCATACCACTTTCCAAGACGTTAAATTCACCAAATACATAGACTAAAACAGCAAACTTTCTGAGTCCACAACACCACTCTTGTACGACTGTCATACACCCTCTTTAAGTCTGTGATACTATAAAAACTCCAGTTATTTAATGTCTATGTGAGTTTCTTACCATTTCATGTATTAAATTCAATTCATCAGAACACAAATTGCTAGCAATAAACCAGTTCTTAATTGTCATGTCGGATGCTGGTAGCTTGTGGTCTTATAAAACTTGTGGTTTATATTTAAAATTCCACAAGAAGACTCCAATTCACCAAAAAAAAAAAAACATATCTATGATCCATTAAACCATACCTACGACAAACAGAAAGAAATAAATCATCATACATACTCTTATTTCTCCAAATCCCTTAAAAGATCAATTTATCAACAAGTTCATCAATCAGTAATTCGATTATCGGTATGATCTTATCATAACCAAAACTAATTCATTCATTTCCAAACGATTACACACAGAACATACAGAATTGAACATACGGTTAATCAGAGATGAATATATATAAAAAGAAATACCAGCGCAAGACATGTAAGAAAGGGCGGCGTAAGCACCACGAGCGGTCATGGTGGATCCTTTGAAGAGTTTCTGTTCACCGGCTCCGCCTCTTTGCAGCGGCGGCGGCGGCGGCGGAGGTTCCGACACCGGTAAGCTCATACGGTCGCTTGACGGCATCATAATAATCACAGATCAATTATCGGAAAATAAACCTCCGATTGAGAAACGCCTTTGCGTTTTGTGCTTTTTCATTTTATATTTTTTTCCAAACTTTTTTCTTCATTGTTTGACCGAGTCTACAAGTCAACCGATATCGTCAAAGCATTCAAATGGCATCCAGACCGAACCGAACCGAATCAGACTGGAATTTATTCGAAACCAAAACCAAAAGCTTAGGTAGCGTTTGGATTTCAAGATTTTGATATACCAAGATTTAAATATGACAAAATTTGAAAACACCAGGATTCACATGTGACAGATGTTGAATCATGTCATGTGTTTGGTTTGTAGGAATTCAATTCAATTATTTGTAAAATCTTGTTTATTTGTAAATGTGTCAAATGATATATGTAAAGCAAGTAGATGTGCAAGACGTAAGCTAGGGTATGTTAAATTGGGGGCAATATGTAGATAGGTAGGGGGTAGGTGTTGGTAGGGTAGGGATGTGGTAAGTTTTGGTAGGGTAGGGTAGGGTCAATGGGTACAGGCAGAGGCAGATTTATTGATTGGGTATGGGTCAAACGACCCCGATAACTTTTTTATTTTACGTGTTATGTATATAATCGAAAAAATCTCGATAACTTTGTTAGTATTTGTAAATTTTACACATAAAAAAATTTGTTACAAAATCTAACAAAAATATACTAAAACCTAATAGTTTGTTACCCGTTTAACAAATTTAAAAATTTTGTTACAAAATCTAAGAACATTCATTTATTTGGCTAATTCATTGTTAGACACTTCACATTTGGTCTTGGTCCAGGAATATATTGTTAGAATTATTGTTATTTACTTATTTGTTGTTTGTTAGAATGTCCATATTTGTTTTAGTTTTTAGATATGTAACTTATATTTGTTTAAGACAATAACATTCATTTACATTTGTTTAATTGTTTTAGTTCATAAGACAATATGAATCGTTTTTGAAAAAGTAATTACCAAGATCCTATTTTCAATCAAGTGGAAGATTTAATATTTTTACACAAATTCTACAAGTAATTGCACAATTCAATTGGTGACTAAAGTGATGTTGCATTTGAACCAGAAAGAATTGCTCAATGTTTTGGACAATCATGTAATAACTAATAACCCGTTTTCAAAAAACGAAACTCGTAGAAGAAGAATCTAATTATTTTTAGTTTGTAATGATTAATGAGTTATAACATTTACGTATTTCTTTTATTATGTAATCAAGATGAACCGACCGAACTTTTGAGATTTGAAAAGTTTTTATAAAACTACGGCATCATCATAAATTCCGACCCCTGTAAAAAGATTTCTGGATCCGCCACTTGGTATAGGTAGGTGGTGGTTAGGTTGAGGTAAAGGTAATATTGTCATTTGTTGAGGAATTTGAAATGTAAACATATGTATTTTGAAATAATATGATATAGGAAAGAATTCTAAAACTTTGAAAGAGTGGATTGTGAAATGCTAAAAGAATTCTAAAACTTTAAAAGAGTGGACTGTGAAATGCTAAAGGAAAATGAAATCCCTCTTTTTTTAGTCAAACATGATAAGAGATGGATTTTCAAATAAAAATCACATCTGTTTCTCTGAAATCCCACAAACAAAACGCCAACTTAGTTTATTTTAGGGTGACAATTTCAGCTCATTCAAACAAATATTTTAAAATGGGTTGATGACTAAAAGTCATAAATTTTACATAATTTTGAAAATTTTTAAAAAAATAATTTATTTAATACACCATTTTATACATTATCATTTTTTAAAAAAAAAAAAAACAAAAGCTCGATTTGATTACAATATTAAGTCAAATTCGATCGAAACAAGAACAAATATGTTAAAAAAAATCTTAAAATCGATCGGTTTATGATAGAATCTTGTTTCTGTGCGGGTCAAGTTATGCACCAATGTATTTGGGTTCTGGCCATTCAATGTCGAAACCACTTAATGTTATATTTTTTGTTCAAAAATTATATAATGTGTTTAAATAATATAAAAGAAATGATTCATAAAATTTTAGTCATTAAGTAAAAGATGTTTATAAATGATTTGTCAATAAAATTGGTATAAAGTTGTAGATTTGTTATAAGCCGGCAAATCATAGTTGCTAAAATACAAAACTACTATCATGTCAAAATCAGATAAGTTCGATTGTTAGGTTTCAAATAACTATATTATATACAATAGTTGACCTCGATCTTCCATAAAAGAAGTAGGGTCAGGATTTTGCTCCTCATCCCCACCTAAAATCTGATAGGATCGTCATGGGTATCAATGACCGTCATTTAAATTACATGAAAGTTTATCGCAAGGATCACTGTTTCATGTGTTTTCATCTAAAATCAAATTCTCTTAAAATTACATATCCAATAAAGAAAAAAATTTTACTAAAATAATAACCAAGTTTCAATATAGCTTCATTTTGATCAATTAAACCTTTAAATTAAGAAATAATTATGACTCTGAATTAGCAGCTTCAAATCTAAAAGTCAAAAAAAAAAAAAATTGTGATTTTTTTTCACTGAATTGACTCTATATATCCAAATGATTTGAGTAAAAATGTATATTCTATGACGTTCACTTGAAGTTGACAAATTCAAGATAGAAGATGATTGTGAATCCATGAATACAGAGACGAAGGATTTGTAAAATGAGTTTGTTTTATACACATCTATGCATATATGATCAAATGGTGATGTACAATATGTGTTTTGTAAAGATGTTAGTAATGTATTGTAACACCTAACCCACTTTTTCACAAATAAAATTTTTCATACAAACACCTCATTAAATTCCATGGGATACACCACCAATCCACAAATCCAAAAGTTCACATAACAAACATGATTCTCATAATTTTTAATTAAACTTCATACCACACCCAAATGTAATCTCCATGAGGTTACATAACCAACACATTCCAAAAATAAAGTTTGACCAACTCCTTTATGGAGTACTTACCAACAACAAAATACCTTCTTTACTTCATAGTCTCCAAATCACACATCTATTTATTTGATGATTCGGCCACCTTCTTTCCCTTATTTTATCCTGAGAAAATAATTTCAACTAAAACAATAAGCTACTAGAGCTTAGTGAGTTCCCAAAAATTGTTAGAAACTCTAAGTATGCCAACTGATAAGGTAAATACAAGTAAATTTGTAATAATTTAAGCAATCTTTTATTTAGAACACACACAAGGATCACGCCTCGGCCTCCATTTAAGGAGACTCAGCCCACAAGGGTCCATATTTCAACCTCACCTCGGCCCCCACTTAAGGGGACTCAGTCCACATGGTCATAAGTTGGCCTCACCTCGGCTCCCATTTAAGGAAACTCAGTCCACATGGCCCACATATCAAATTGTGATCACAATTTTTCATTTGTTGGACGACCCGGATCTCTCGCCACGAAGTCGAGAGAACCTGCCCATTGTCCCTCCTCAATTCACAATCGAATGCACCTTCACATAATCAACTTATTCCATCCATTCACATATGATAAACAATGTATATTAATCATGCAACAACTAACAATGAAGCAACTAAACAATAGCAACACATTGTCATTACATGAGTAGATAAACAATTAGATGGTACTCACAATAATAAGTCACAATCCAATTCCCGATCTCAAATGATACTAAGTAAAGTCCTTAGATCTCATTTATAATCCAACATATCGATTAGAACCTGTAACATAATGATACAATGCTTCTATAAGCAATCCCTCACGAAATATCCGATGAAACCTCATCAAAACGATATTAAACCAAGGGTTTGATAAACCCGTTTATAATCTCTCATATTCAATGAAATTATTTCATAGAAAGATAAAGGACTGAAATACAAAGCCATGAAAAAAAACGGCGCTAAAATGGAGTTAAAATGAGCTCAAACGAAGCAAAACAATGTAGGTTTGTAACCAGCAGTGTTTGACTCGCCGAGTCACCAAAACGACTCGTCGAGTCGACCTAAAAATGCATCAGATCACTTAACAGAAACATTTGACTCGCCGAGTCAACACCTGCAGGTCCATTTAGTCCGAAAAATCACCATTTTTACCCAAAAACTCAATCACATCTTTGACACACCTTATAAAAACGATTTGTACACTTACAAACCTCAATTACAACCTATTTTTAACTATGATTTCAATCCAAATAACACCAAATCATATAAATCAAAGCTAGGGTTCATATGAACCCAAAAACCATTCCAAATCACAACATGCATACCTTTGCTTGGATTCTCCTCAAAACTCTGATTTGTTCTTCATTTGCCTTCACCAAAGGGTTAGAAATCTGCTACCAACATCATTTTACTATTCCTTTAACTAATATTTATATGGGTTATGAACCCTAACCAAAATATTCACAAAACACAAAACTTACCTTGAATTGAAGCTTATCAACTATGGATTATCATCACAAACCATTATCTTAGTCACATGCAACAAGAATTCAACTTCAATTATTTCTAGAATTTTAATTGAAAGTAAAAAGGGTCGTGTGTTTTGGTGAAGATGAAAATGGCAACCAACTATCTAAACTCACAAATATACTAGTCTTCTATCACTTTTAGCATTTGACAATTTCCACCCTTGCACTTTTCCTTTCTAATAAATAAAGTTTCTAAATTCATAATTTGGCGACCACTTACTTTTATCCACATAATAAATTTCATAGGTTAAGACAATGTACTATCTAATTTATTCACCAATAACATAAATCCACATAATAATCAAGATATATATAATTTCTTAAAGGGAAAATTATGTAAAAAATCAACAAACTTTCAGCCTTTTTCGATTAAGGTCCTAAACCCAAATCGTTGCCTATTAAGTCCCTAAACCGACTAATTATTATAAAAACCGTTTTTTTAAATAATTAACTTGTAACCGGCAAATACCGGATATAAATCTGACGTGTCATTATAAACGGTAATTTCTTCATTTTTACTAGTTATCTTCGTCGTTAACCCTAACCGGCTAGTCATTGCTTCATTTTGGAACCCCTCCTGAAGCCCTGATGCGAAGTGAAGACGAAGGAAGAATCGTGAAACCCTGTTGTGAAGTGAAGACGAAGGAAGAATCGTGAAACCCTGTTGCGAGTGAAGATGATGTACAAAAGAAGTTTTATCTTCTTCAAGTTACAAATCTGGACAGATATGGTCTGTTAACCATCTTCCTCAACTCACAACTCACACATATGGTCTGTTAACCATCAAAGCAAAAAAAATTACAGAGAAAAAAACAACAGCAGAAACATCATCTTCTTCAACAAAACCATTTCTTGCTTTGATTTCTTCAACAAATCAAGAACATCTTCTTCTTCCTCAAGCTTCAGCTTCATCATGGCATTGTGGGTTTCATACATTATTTGCCTATACCAATCATTTGGAAATTCTGGATCAATCCAGATAAAAAACTTGCATTTTTTTTGTAGGATCCTAAACTTTCAAACAAAAGGAACATTATGGTTATTTCAATGATAATAAAAACCAACAAATCTTTGAAAGCATACCTGGAAATTAGGGCAGCCTTGAAATCTCCTTTCAGGGTTCGATATGCTCCATGACAAAGATTTGGTTGCTTCAAGTCCACAAAAGCATCTACCATTGGAATAATCCCCACTAACGTACCTGTTACTGTTGGAGGTTGATCTCCATGAAGAAGAAGACATCATCTTCTTGTTCCTCCTCTTCTGCATATCCTCTTCTGCGTTTCTCAAGAAGAAACGAAACTAGGTTAAAGATGTATTTATCAACGTATACTTCCAGGTAAGCAAGCCAAGTCAGATTTACTTTGCCATCTGTATGCCACCTCATCATGTTACCGGCTTTTCAAACAAAAAAATGGTTTTTATAATAATTAGCCGGTTTAGGGACTTAATAGGCAACGATTTGGGTTTAGGGACTTAATCGAAAAAGGTGAAAAGTTTGTTGGTTTTTTTACATAATTTTCCCTTTCTTAAATTTCAAATATCAATCTAAATTTAGGTAACAGGGTGTTACATGTATTGACATTGATAATCCATATTCTAGTATTGATGTTGTCTTCACAGTTATAAAGACATTGCCTTTGAGAATCTACATAAGTTTGTTTTGTGTCAATCTTTGCCCATATTTGTCTAGATCATTTCACATAAAAATTCAGTTCTATTATCATAATCATTTATAATAACCATATAATTCAATATGCCAAAAGGTAATTAATTTGAGTCTCATGATCATATCATCATTCTATGTGTTCAATCTCATAGGGTCATGTGACGTTGACAATAACATTATTATGTTGTTATGGTGTGCATATTTAAACAAAAATGATTTTTTATAAGTCTAGAGTCAAAAATAATGTTTACCAGGTGAATAAAAAGCACATAAATTATTTTAGGCAATCAAATTTCAAGGTTATTGAAGATATTTATTTTTATTTGGAAAGGTTATGAACTTTCAATCCGAGTTTACAAATGTTAAAATGTGACTCGAATATTGGTGACCCGAGCGTTATAGACCCGACTCGATGAGGTGCAAAGCCCCTAAAGGGATTTTGGTGTTCGGGGTAGAAACGGGATTGAAAACATGCAACGGATTGATTGGAAGTGTGCAACAGATCAATCTAGCCCAAAAACGATCAATTTGCTTGTGTGCAAAGTGTTTCAGCATATTGATAAGTTTCTTAGCGGAACAATCCACTCGGGTTGTGATCAATCCGTCCGGACGGAATCTAAACCAATAGACACAGGGTTTTGGCTTATGTCTATGTATTGTAACCTAAAGCTAGGGTCTCTATAACACCTTTTGATTAAACTCTAATAAAGATTACTCCCTCCTTCCAGTGGACGTAGGTCACATCAACCAAACCACGTAAAGCATGTGTGTTATTGTTTCTTGCTTTTCCTACGATCATTTCATAACAAGTGGTATCAGAGCCAGGTTGAGCCGTGTGATTTTGAGAAGTTCAATAGTTCGAACGATTTCACGTTGTAGAAAGTGAAGATGACGGTCGTTCTGGTTCACCAAGGTTGTGTGGCGGCTCTTGAAGACGAAGAAGGGTTTCCAAAGGACATGGTGGCGGGAGAGATGGCATGTATTCTAGCAAAGGCACATAGTGAGATTCTATTGAGTTTGACAGATGAGGTGTTGTGGGAGGTGATTGACGAAACGACCATTGCAGGGTTTTGGAAGAAACTATCCGAGAAGTATCAGAAGAATACTGTGACAAATCGGTTGTTTCTGAAGCAACATTTGTATACCTTCTGGATGACAGAGAGTATGAAGGTAAAAGAACATCTTGATAATTTTTATTGAATCATATTGGCTCTTCAAGGGGTTGGTGTTAAAATTCAAGATAGAGACCAAGTCATCATTCTGTTACGTTCATTGCCAAATTCGTATGATAATCTAGTGGATACGATGTTGTACGGTAGGACCAGTGATGTAAAGGAGGTTCTACAGTCTAAAGAGTTTAAGCGTGGGGCTTCTGGGAGTAATGAAGATGGTGTAGAATCGAGTTTGTTTATTGGCAGAGGCAGAACTATAGAAAGGGATCATGGCAAAAGAGGGAAGCCACGTGCTAAGTCGTCGAAAGGAGGTAAAGGTCGATGTTACAACTGCAAGGAAAATAGACACTTTAGAAGAGATTATCCGTAAAAGAATAATGGAGGCGACAAAAGGCGCGAATCAAGTAGCAATGGCAGTGCCGTTGTGGTACATGATAGTTCGGATGAATGAGAAGGCAATGACGTTTTAACTGTCAGCACTTTGGATTCTATGGGTACTTACATATCACATGACTTAATCACGTGAGCTATTTGTTTCTTTCAATGAATGGAATGGCAGAGTAAAGTTGGGAGATGATAGGATGTGTGCAGTGGTACGGTTCAGATCAAAATGCATGATGAGATTATTACTTGATTGTTGGTATGTTCCTGATCTCAGGAAAAATTTCATCACTTTGGGTACGTTAGATAAATAGAGGCTCAAGTATTATGGTGAAAATGGGTGGTTGAAGGTTTCCAGGGGTGAACTTGTTGTCATGAAAAGGAAGTTCCAGCATGACATTTATTTTCTAGAAGGTACTTCGGTAATGCAAACGGTGGCAGATTCTCAGTCTTTGGATAAGTTAGATGATAAATCTGAATTGAGGCCTTGTAGATGAGGAATATGAGTGAGAGATGGATGACTATTTTGAGCAAACAAGGATTATTAGGTGAGGTGCTACGGGGAAATTGAAATTCTGCGAAGCATGTGTCAAAGGGAAGCAACACATGGTAAAGTTCAGGAAGGCACACCACCAAGGAGATTCTTGAGTACGTTCATTCAAATTTTGTAAGTTTTATCGATGACTACTCAAGGAAGGTCTGGTTGTATTTTTTGAAATCAAAAGATGAAGTATTTGGTCGGTTTAAAGAGTGGAAGGCTATGGTTAGGGGTGTCCAAAATCGGATATCCGAATTTTCGGATATTTGAAATTTCGGATAGTGATTTTTGCTATCCGAATACCTAAAAATTCATATTTTTTATTTTTTTAATAAACTAAATCAAATATTTAAATATCTAAAAGACAAATTCATATATCCAAATACATATTAAAGATAAATATATCACAAGCTAAATGTATCCGGAATTATTATACTCAAAACGACTAAACAAGATTACAAAAACTCAAATATTTAAAATATTAGTTAATAAATCTATAAAATCAAGATAAAACTAAAAATTATACATTAGAATAATAATAAACACTCAATATTATGTAAATATTCAATACTAAAGATGTATACAATTTTAAAAAAATAATTTTTTTTTTGGATTTTCGGAAATCCGAAAATTTGGAATTTTACAATTCGAATCCGAAACTTCAGCTAGTTTTGGATCAAATTTTCAGATATTTACTTCGGATGCTCGAATTCAGATTTTCATGAATACCCCTAGCTATGGTTGAAAAACGAACCAAGAAGCAAGTCAAGATACTCAGAACGAACAATGGCTTAGAGTTTTGTAATGCGTCGTTTGATGAATTCTGCAAAAAAGAATGTATATTGAGGCACCGCACCGTACAAAATACACCACAACAAAATGGGGTTGTAGAAAAAAATGAACAAAACATTCATGTAGCGTGCTAGATGCATGCTGATATTCGCTAGTCTTTCCAAGACTTTCTGGGCTGAAGCAGTTAACGCTGCTTGTTATCTGGTAAATAGATCTCCCTCAACTGCAATTGATTTAAAAATGATTAAATTGGGCTTATTTTTTATAGTTCTTGTCAAGTTAATTGTACAACTTGGGCTTGTTTGGCTTTGTTTGTTGGGCTTCGGTTGCTTGAACCTGCTTTAGTTGGTACAACCCTCTTGTTGTTCCTTGTTTAATGAAGCGACTTTTGTGCAGTTGGATGGGAAGGTAAGCAGTTCAATCCTGTCTCGTCTCTTGATCTTCGTTAGGTTTAGGGTTTGTTCTTGGTAAATGTATTTTTTGTAAATCGTGTTTGTTTCCGTTGTAAGTTTGGTTGAGTGGATGATCTTCATCTGTTGATGAAGAATCATTAAGAGTTTGTAGTGAGTTTTAAGTTGTAACCATAGGTATTGATATTCGGATCAGTTTTATTAGGGTTTTGGTTAATGGAAATTTATTAATTGGTTTATTTGTTGGTTCTTGGCTTTCTTTCATGGTATCAAAGAGCCAGGTTCTCCTACTTCATTTGTTGGGTAATCATTGCTGTTTTTGAAGGCTTCCTAGTCTAAAATTGATCGCTGGTTTTGAATGTTTCCTCGTCTAGTTCTGATTGTTATTTTGCCTCTGGCAAGAACTTCTATTGTCTTCCTGTTAAAGGGGTTTCCTTCATTCAAAAGAAGCCCAAACCCTAACTGGTTATCTCAAAAATAAATGGAGTAATATGTTATTACTACTGGTACGTCTGGCCCCTGATGAAATAAAAAAGAGGGAACAAAACCCTAACTGGTGTTCATAAATCGAGGAGTACACTGTAAGTTTTCTGTTGAGCCCTTCTTGTGCGTAGCAAGTCCCTGTAGGTGGGAGTTTCTGTGCTTACAGGAATTAACTATCCTCGTCTTTTCATACTTGGCCTATGGGCAAAAAATCCTTGTGTTCTAAATTTTCTGGTTTGATTCTAGAATTAGCTTTTGACTTGACCAAGAATTTGAATGTTTTGGAATCCTGTCATTAAGAAGCTAGTTCCTTGTGTCTGTGAGTTGGGGATATATCTGTTCTATTTGGTGTACTTGGTGCTTAAGTGTTTTTTCAATCTGTATTTTCTTTTCTATTTCACATGGCTGATAACGAAAATACCCTTATTAGTAATCTGGATTTTGGTAATCCTCTGTATTTGCATGCTAGTGATACTAGCAGTAGTCCTCTAATCAATTTTAAATTGAAAGGAACATAAAACTATAAATCTTGGTGTTGTGCTATTGAGCTTGCTTTACAAACTAAAAATAAAATGAGGTTTGTTGATGGTTCTTTTGAAAATCTCTCACAAATCCTGTTCTTGCCCAACAACGGGACATGTGCAATGTTGTGGTTTTGTCTTGGATCTTAGGATCCATATCTGATGAACTTTATAGTGGTCAAATATTTTCTAAAATTGCTTCAAAAATGTGGAATGAATTAAAAGAGACCTATGATAAAGTTAATGGGTCTGTTGAGTTTAATCTGTATCATCAGATTAATTCCCTCACCCAAAATAACATGTCTCTTTTGGATTACTACTACAAGTTAAATTCCTTATGGAGACAGTATGATATCATGTTGAAACTCCCACAATGCACCTGTGAAGCTTCAAAAGAATTTCAAAATCATTCTAATCGTTTGAAACTCATGCAGTTTCTAATGGGCCTTGATAACACTTATCAAGCCATTAGAAGCAGCATCTTAACTAAAGATCCGCTTCCAAGTGTCAAGATTGCTTTTTCTATCATATCTAGAGAAGAGTCTTATAGGTTGTCTATCACTAATGAACACAAAACTACTAGTCAAACTTCCACATTTGCCTTCAATGCTACTTCTCAACAAATATTTGTCTCTAATCATGCATTAAAGTGCAAAAAAATGTCAGAGAAGTGGACATACTATTGAAAGATGTTTTGAAATTATAGGCTATCCTCCAAAAACGAGTAACAATAATTTGAAGTGTTCCAAATGTGGAAGAAACAATCATATTGTTGATAAGTGTTTTGAAATTATTGGCTACCCTACTTCTTGGAAAAAAAGGACAAATAACAACTCTACTCAAAATCCTGGCACAAGTTTGAACACAACCAATTCTGATCTGACGACCGTTTCCTTGACTAAAGATCATCTATCTAAACTTATGAGCTTTCTTGAAGACAAGCAACACCATGTGAACTCTCATTCCAACATGTTTGGTACTTTCTGCAACTCTAATGCCTTTTTTGTATCTGGCTCAAATCTAGATTTTCAGCCTAAAAATGATTGTTGGTTAATTGATTCTTATGCAAATCACCACATGTCTTTCTCTGATAACAATCTCCTTAACACTGTTGATGTTACAAATTTGAATATTATCGTCATTTACCGGAATGGAACAGCTGCTAAGGTCACTAAAATTGGTGATTTAAAATTAACTGATAAAGTTACCCTATATAATATTTTAATTGTTTCCGAATATACCGTGAATTTGCTGTCTGTTTACCATCTTGCAAAAGGTAGTGGGTTGTTTGTTGGATTTGATAAGAATCACTGCTACATTCAGGATTTGTTAACAAAGGTGGTTCTGATGACTGGTAAACAATGTGACAGTCTGTATAATTTCTAAACTAATGATCAAGGTAAACCTCATAAGTCTTTTGATATGACCTTAGTAATGAATCTACCTTACTTTGGCATGAACGACTTGGTCACCCTTCAGACCAAGTCTTAGGGGTTCTTAAACATACTTTGAACCTTGAAAATAACAAAATCACTCAACCCTGTGATATTTGTCATTTGGCCAAACAAATCAGGGAACCTTTCCCTCTAAGTGAACACAAATCCACCCAACTTGGTGAGTTAGTTCACCTAGATGTTTGGGGTCCGTATAGAATTACCAGTAAGGAAGTTTATAAATATTTTCTCACCATTGTTGATGATTTTTCCAGAGCTGTCTGGACCTTTTTGTTAAAATCTAAGGATCAAGTGTTTGAAAACATTGTCACCTTCTATAATTCGATAAAAACTGAAATTAATAAACTTGTGAAAACATTTAGAAGTGATAATGGCACTTAATTTGTTAATAACAGTATGAGTGACTTTATAAAACAGTATGAAATTATTCATCAAACAGTCTGTCCTTACACACACCAACAGAATGGAGTTGTAGAACGAAAACATAGGCATCTCTTAAATGTGTTCAAGGAAATTTACCTTTATATATGTGGTCCGAGTGTATATTAACTGCAACCTATTTGATGAACATGATACCATCATCTACTCTTAAAGGAAAAGTCATTATGAGCTAGTATATGAAACTAGGCCAAGCCTCTCTCACGTCAGAACTTTTGGGTGCCTGTGTTTTGCAAAAATTCTAAATGTGTCAGATAAATTTTCTTCACGGTCAGAAAATGTGTTTTGTTGGATTTTCAAATGTTCAAAAGGCATACAAACTTTATAGTATTGAAAAACGTGAATTTCTTTATTCCAGAGATGTAAAATTTTATAAAACCGTTATTCCATACAAGTTAACAAAAGATAATCAACATATGCCTTTAGATCAAAATTATCAAAAAAATTTTGATCAACCTATCACTGTTCAAGGACCCAATGATGAGAGCAATATTGTTAGTGATAGAGAGGGTTTTGACCAAAGTGACTATAGTCGAAATGAGTGGGAATATTTTTTTTGAAGACTATCATGCAGCACCAAGTAACGGTGAGGGAAATCAGTCTCAGCATTCTTCTCTTCATGGTGAGCAAGGTCCTTCACTTGAGTCTGATGCAACTCTAAATGAAAATCAGGGAGCCTCTGAGGGTAGAACTACTATTAGAAGATCAACGAGAAATTCCACTTTACCTTCAAAATATAATGACTTTGTTGTGGAAAGTAAAGTTAAATTTTGCCTTGAAAAGGTTGTCAACTATTCTAAGTTGTCTATTTCTGATTTTTGATTTATTTCCACCTTTAAATAAAATCCATAGAACCCTCTACTTACTGGGAAGCAGTTAAATATCAGCATTGGGTTGATGACATGAACTTGGAAATGGAATCCTTCATAGAAACAACACATAGATTTTATTTGATTTACCTCATGATAGAAAACCCATTGGATGTAAGTGGATTTATAAGATAACATATAAATCTTTGGGTGAATTGATCGCTACAAAGCTAGATTAGTTGCAAAAGGGTATAGCCAAAGAGAGGGCCTTGATTTCGATGAGACCTTTTCTCTTGTTGTGAAAATGGTTACTGTGAGGTGTTTACTAAACTTATCTGTTACCAATAACTGGCCTATTCACCAACTTGATGTTAATAATGCTTTTTTGTATGGTGAAATAAAGGAAGATGTTTATACGTCCCCTCCTTTGGGCGATTTCAATAAATCTGAAACTAAAGTTTGTAACTTCTTAAGTTCCTTTATGGGCTTAAACAGGCTCCCAGAAAATGAAATGAAAAGCTCACATATGTTTTTTTAGAAAATGGGTTTGTTCAAAGTCATAGTGACTATTCTTTGTTCATTAAATATGACAATTCATTATTTATTGCCTTACTTGTGTATGTGGATGACATTCTTGTTACTGGAAATAACCTCAAGGAAATTGAAAATTTCAAACTTTTCTTGAGCAAAATGTTTCAAATTAAAGATCTTGGTGTTTTAAAATATTTCCTTGGAATTGAAGTTCTTAATCTTCCCGATGGAATTTGTCTGTCGCAAAGGAAATACTGCATAGATCTTCTTTCTGAATTTGGCATGCTTGTCGCCAAGCCTGCTCAAAATCCCTTGGATCCCAGTGCTTTTATGACTTTCAAAGGATATGAGTCTGCTACGGACATGGCTCTTACTGATGTTACTGTTTACCAAAAACTATTGGGAAGCTTATCTATCTTACTTTAACCAGGCCTGATATTACATATATTGTACATGTTTTAAGTTAATTTATGCATCCACCTCGTCAGTCTCATCTCAAATGTGCATTCAGACTGCTTAAATACTTAAAAAATAAGCATGGTCGTGGCATTAGGTTCTTGGGGTCTCCCTCTCACCGTCAGTCTGTTACAGGATTTTGTGTTCTTCTTGATGAAAATTTAATATCCTGGAGAAGTAAGAAACATGCCATAGTCTCTCAGTCCTTAGCTGAGGCTGAGTATCGTGCTCTTGCGTTTGTTACTTCTGAATTTATATGGATTATTAAGGTTTTACAAGATTTAGGTATTTCAGTGGTTTTACCTGTTACTGTGTTTTTGGACAGCAAGGAAACGATTTTAATTGCTGCCAATCATGTGTTTCACGGTCGTACTAAACACTTTGAGATTGATTTGTATTTTGTTAGAGAAAATATCACTATAGGTGTCATTCAAACTGTTAAAATTGATTCATCTGAAAATCCTGCTGATGTATTTACAAAAGGATTATTTGTTCTTCATCATAATAGGTTATGTGATAAACTCAACCTTTTGAATGTTTTTTCACAATTAACTTGAAGGGGGGGGGGGGGTGTTAAAATGGTCTTATTTTTTACATTTCTTGTCAAGTTAATTGTGCAACTTCGGCTTGTTTGGCTTTGTTTGTTGGGCTTCGGTTGCTTGGGCCTGCTTCAGTTGGTGCAACCCTCTTGTTGTTCCTTGTCTATTTAAGCGGATTTTGTGCAGCTGGAAGGGAAGGTAAGCAGTTCATTCCTGTCTCGTCTCTTCATCTTCGTTAGGTTCAGGGTTTGTTCTTGGTAAATGTATTTTTTTGTAAACCGTGTTTGTTTCCGCTGTAAGTTTGGTTGAGTGGATGACCTTCTTCTGTTGATGAAGAATTATTGAGCGTTTGTAGTGAGTTTTAAGTTGTAACCATAGGTATTGATCTTCGGATCGGTTGTTTTAGGGTTTTGGTTAATGGAAATTTATTAATTGGTTTATTTTTTGGTTCTTGGCTTTCTTTCAAAAAGTCCTCAAGAGGTATGGTCTGGAAAACCCTCTGATTATTTTGGTCTTCATATATTTGGTTGTCCTTCTTATGCTCATGTGAATGATGGTAAACTAGAGTTGAGGGCTCTAAAATGCATATTTCTAGGGTATGCTACTGGGTTAAAGGGTACAGATTTTGGTGTACAGATAAAGATAGGCTTCAAAAATGTATTATTAGCAGAGATGTTACCTTTGATGAATTTTCTATGTTTGACGAGAAAGGAGATGGAAGTAATCTTGCAAGTAATAAAGATCGTAGTGCTAGCCAGAAGGTGGAGTTTGTAGCTGAACCACCTATCATAATGGTAGACTGTGAAGGGGATTCTACGAAAGATGGTTCTGGAGGTGAAGAAAATGTTTCAGAACCTATAGCAACAAGAAAGCCAAAGAGGAACGTCAAAAAGTATTTGTGATATTGACTCGGTTGCTTATCTTTGGCAGTTGGAGAGGAAATTTGTACAGAGGATCCAAGATCCTATCAAGAGGCTATAAAGATAAAGCAACATCAGATTGGATGATTGCAATGAATGAGGAGATGCAGTCACTTTCAAATAATGAAACTCAGGATCTTGTGCCATTACCAAAGGGAGTTAACCCGGTAGGATGCAAATGGGTCTATAAGAAGAAAGAAGGAATCCTGGAGTTGAATCAGCTAGATTCAAGGCAAGGCTGGTGGCTAAGGGTTTTTCATAAAAGGAGGGGATAAATTACCATGAAGTCTTTTCACCAGTTGTGAAGCACAAAACGATCCGGGTTCTTCTATCCATGGTAAACACATTTGACATGGAGTTAGAGCAACTTGATGTGAAGACTGTGTTCTTACATGGGAATCTAGAAGAAAAGATCTATATGTCTCATCCAGAGGGATTTCAAGATTCTAAAAGAAAAGACCATGTGTGTTTGCTGAAAAAGTCCATATATGGGTTGAAGCAGTCTCCAAGACAGTGGTACAAGAGGTTTGATGCATTTATGATTTCTCATGAGTACATTTAGGGGTGAACACTGTCCGGTTCGGCCGGTTTGGCGACTAAAATCTCGGCCAAACCAGTAACTTTGGTTTGAAAAATTCTCAAACCAAACCGGCCAAGACTAACGGCTCGACTGGACCGGCCAAACCGCAAAAAATTGGTATGGTTCGGCCGGTTTCACGTTTTGAATTAGAAACTTCGAGTTAATTTATACATATTCTAACAAATTATAAAGAAAACAAACAAGTAAATTGGTATATTAATACACAACAATTATAAGCATGTTTAAAGAAATTCATTTGTATGATTGTATCATATCGTATTTGTCTATTTGATTCTATA
This sequence comes from Centrapalus pauciflorus, assembly GCA_020465985.1. Classification (NCBI taxonomy): domain Eukaryota; kingdom Viridiplantae; phylum Streptophyta; class Magnoliopsida; order Asterales; family Asteraceae; genus Centrapalus; species Centrapalus pauciflorus. The sequence continues at coordinate 109,175 of JAANYP010002875.1, forward strand.
ATATAATATATTAGTATTTTGAAAATATTAAAATCATTTATAAAGAATTACAGACATTTATTTTAATATTTTAAAAATTGATAAAAAAAAACACAACAAACTTATATATAGGGATGTTCATAGTCGGACATCCGATTTTCGGATATCCAAAATTTCGGATAGTTGAATATACTATCTGAATCCGTATCCGAAATTTCGGATACAGATTCGGATAGTATCCGAAAATCCGAAAATATTAATTTTGAAAATTGGCATGACTGAATGGCTGATCTGTTCATGTGTTCCAGACTTCAAGTGGTCCTGTTAGAACTTAGAAGTTTTGTTCACTAACATTTTAACTTATTACATTCATCCAACTATCCAAATTCTAAATACCTTAAAAATACAAACATCACAAACAAATAAATTACATGTTTAAAGACTTCGATTACATATCATAAAAACTAAAAATACTTCAACGTGCTTCCAAGTTCCAACTACCAATATGTTAATACATCATTCCGTCATTCGTGGCAAGTCGTAATACTCCTTTCGTCATTCGTGGCAAGTCGTAATGCATCTACATAAAACTTAAAACAAAAAACATTAACATTTATCATGTGATAACAATTCTATTATGTATTAGTATATTACCAAATAAAAACTAATACAAATCTAACAAATTCAAATAATTATAATTTACCTTCATCAAGTATCTCAAATCTCAATCAACATCAATCGTTTCATCAATAACGATGACCGATTGTTCCACGGTCAAGTCCTTCAAGTCTACAATTCAAATAATAGTACAAAAATCCGAATGCATATGTTATAAAATTAAATATGAAATATGAAATACGAAATATTGAAATTTAATACTAACCTCCTTCCTCCATATTTTCTAATTCAAGTAAAGTGTCATTAATTGTGATTGGCATTTGAGAAGTGCGTAGCCAATCTTGAGTACAAACTAAAGCTTCCACCATTCTTGGAGTTAAAGAAGTCCGGAAAGAATCAAGCACACGTCCTCCGGTGCTAAAAGCGGACTCGGAGGCAACTGTGGAAACTAGAATAGCAAGCATATCCTGTGTCATCCTAGCAAGAACAGGATATCTACATTGTTGAACCTTCCACCAATTCAATATGTCAAAATTTGGGTCCATAGGCTCACGCGCTTCTCCCAAATATTTATCTAACTCTGATTTTTTCATGGTGGCCTCCGAATTTCCCATTACCTTTTCAAATCGCGAAGTCATAAGTAACGTAGCATTCATTGCTGCTGTTTGCCCCCCCCCCCCCCCCAAACAGGACTAGCGTTTGAAACAGAATACATAGGCGACGACACCTCCTCTTCCTTCTTTCGTTTAGCTTTAGGCATGCAAGATTCGTAATGATCAAACAAAGTACGCATATTATATTCTAAATCCATAAGAAACGAACCCGCTACTTTACTCTCAAAGTTTTCATCCACAGTCCAATGACAATATTGCAACTTTCGTCTTGGGTCAAGGATCAAGGCAATGAACAACAATTGATTAAGCTTTTCAGTTTTTCCCCAATACTTGTCATATTTCGCACGCATGAGAATTGCCATGGATTTAATGGATGTATCCTCATGTGTGGTAAAGCCATTTATAATATGACCAATGCCAAAAATCTCATCTAAGTAAGCATTAGACGTCACATAACGAGAACCAAAAAATCTCAATGTAGCATCCTAAAAAATTTTCAAGAACGGCAAGAAGCTAGACACATTATTCCAATCAGCATCGCTAATCAAACCATCATATTTTCTAAGCTCTTTCTCATAATTGGAATCTTTCAAAAGCAAGTTAGAAAATGCTTTCCTAAACTTCACGGCACTATCAAGCATCAAGAAAGTTGAGTTCCATCTTGTATCAACATCCATACATACTAGACTCTTACTTTCTATTTTCTCCTCCTCAACACAAGACCTAAATTTTTGAAGCCTTGTAGGAGAAGACCTCACATATTTATCAAAGCACGAACTTTCTTTATGGATAAATTAACATTTGCTAAACCATCTTTGACAACTAAATTTAAAATATGGGCAGCACATCTCATGTGTAAAAAAGCTCCTTTTAGCACACCACACTCCCAATGATTAAATACTTTTTGCAAATGTTGAAGAGCTACATCATTAGAACTAGCATTATCAACAATTACAGTCAAGATGTTCTTCAACTCCCATTCACTTAAACACTTTAAATAGCCCTACCAATTAGAATCCCAGTATGACCCGCAATAGGACAGAAATTAACAATCCTCTTATGCAAACACCAATTATCATCGATAAATGAGCAGTCAAACACATATAACTCAAGTTTTGACCCGAAGTCCATGTATCTGTTGTGAGGCATATTCGAGAAGACAAACTTTTAAAGGCATCAACCAACATTTTCCTTTGCTCAATGAAAAGACTATAACAATCCCTAGTTATCGTAGGACGTGAAGGAACAAAAAAAATGAGGATTTAATGCCTTGCAAAATTCACGAAATCTAGCACGCTCCACAAACTTAAATGGCAACTCATCAAGAATTATCATTTTTGCAAGACATTTCCTAATTGCTTCTCGATTAAACTCCCACAATTTAGGAATTGTCATAGTTTCAAGTGAACCATCATCACTAACATGTGTTCTTGACTCAAGATCAATAAGCTTTTGTTTTTTGTCCATGTTTGCAGGATATTTTTTGCAACTATTTATGTGATTTCTTAAAGGAGTGGTACCACTCTTTGTTGCACAACCAATTCTTTTTTGACAATATATACATTCAGCGACATCAGGAATGCCAGGATCGGAATAATGTTCCCACCACACAGATCTCCTTTTTTTCATGCCAAATGAAGGAGATTCACTTACAGTGGGTGGTTTTGGTGGTTTTCCTTTTCTCCCTTTTGGTTTTGCTTCTTATTTCCTTCCATGTCTTTCTCCGGTTTGTTTGGCACTACAACATTTTTAGACACAAACTCACACTCCGAATTGCTAAGTTCATCATTCATATCTATGACATTGATGTCCTCTTCTGACATGTTAACCTAAACAAGTGACATATTTAATTTTCAAGCTCAAATTAGTAAGTAATAAACAATTAAACAATACTGAAATTGAATAAACAATTAGAAAGAAATTAACTGAAATTGAATGAACAAGTAAGATATTAATAACTCAGATCTGAAACTAGTAACTACTAACTGGTAATTTCTATTAACTAAGTACTAAGTACTAACTAGTAACTACTAGACAATAAATGAACTACCTATATGGAAACATCAATAACAACTAAAAACAAAAACCACCAGAGAGATCGAGAGCTGAGAGAGAGGTTGACCAAATCGATACTTGAGATGCTTGAGAGTCTGACCAAATCCGAGAAAGAGAGAGACCGAGAGCTGAGAGCCTGACCAAACCAAGTAAAAAACATCTATATAAGATTATAAGTAATTAACTACCTAACTAAAAAGAAACAAGTAAAATTCGATAAAGAGAGAGATCGAGAAACCTGTTGAAGTGTTGAACTAGTTGATGGGTTGATGTTGTCGTAGCAGTACCGTCGGGAGGTAGCACCGTAGCTGTACCGTCGGGCGCCGACGATGATGTCTAGAGTCTAGACTTCCAGTACCAGTAGGGCAGTAGGCGTCGATTGGAGTTTGGAGATTTCAGATTTGGAGACAATGTCAAGTCGTCAACAAGAAGTCTAGGGTTTTCTTTTTTTCATAAGTTTATGTAATTATGTTCATGGGCCTTTTTCTATTAATTCTAAAATTAATGTAAGTGAACAGTGAAGAAAGCAATGAGCCAATGAGCCCAAGCAGTGAAGCAGCCCAACCCAAACATAAAAATCAGATTTTTGTTTAAAAAAAATCGGATATTCGGATTATCTGAATATCCGAAAAAGTACAAACTTACTATCTGAATCCGAATCCGAATTTCCGGATAATTCGAATTTCGGATATCCGAAATTCGGATAATCTGAAAATTTGGATACTTTCAGATCAGATGCTCGGATTCAGATACTTTTGAACAGTCCTACTTATATATAATCTTACTTGGCCGGTTTGGCATGAACGGCCGGTTTGACGTTGCAAACCGTCGGCCAGCCAGTAAACTCGGTTTGAAAACTTTTCCGACCAGTCGGCCGAACATTACTCTTCTAACCCAGCCAAATCAGCCGAATGATTTCGGTTTGACCGGTTTAATCGGTTTCGGCCTAACTGTGTTCACCTCTAGGTACAGTCATAGTCAAATTGATAATTGTGTTTATTCAAAAAACTTGGCGGATTCATCCTCTATATATTTGTTTCTATACGTGGATGACACGTTGATTGCAACCAAGATATGGCTGACATTGATAACTTAAAGGCATTATTGTAAAGTGAGATTTAGATGAAGGGTTTGGGAGCAACAAAAAAGATATCGGGCATGGAGATTTAAAGGAATAGAGGTGCAAGGCGGTTGTACGTTTCTCAGCAGAACTTCAATGAAAAAGTGTTATAGTCATTCCAGCTAAAATAAATCGCCAGTTAATACTCCATTGCAGCTCATTTTAATCTGGATCCAATTTCTATACCAACTACTGACGAGGAGAAGAATTACATGAGTAATGTTCCATACTCAAGTGCTTTTGGATGCTCATGTATGTTATGGTATGCACAAGACCTGATCTAGCTCATGCGTAAGTGTGGTAAGTCGATTCATGAGCAATCCTGAAAGTGCTCACTGGAATGCGGCCAAGTGGATCATACAATATTTAAATGGTACAAGAAACGTCTGTTTGGGATCTGATGTTAAGAAGCCTATGGGGGATTTAATTGGTTATACAGATTCAGATTCTGCTAGAGATCTTATAAGAACAAGATCATTAACATGTTATGCTTTCACTTTATACGAATGTGTTGTTAGTTGGAAGGCGACTCTACAACCTACAGTTGCCTTGTCTACAACGGAAGCCGAATATTTATCTTTGACTGAAGGGATAAAGGAGTGCATATGGTTACATGGTCTTGTTAAGACTCTTGGTCTGAAGATGGATAACCTATCATCTACTATCACAGTCAAAGTGCTTTGAGTTTAGCAAAGAATCTGGTATATCATGAACGGACGAAGCATATTGATGTCAGATTGAATTTCAATCGGGATATTGTCGAAGATGATGAGTTCTCTTTAAAGAAAATAGCCACTGAAGTGAATCCAAAAGATATGTTGACGAAGGATTTACCGTCGGAGAAGTTCAAGCTTTGCTTGGACTTGTTAAATGTTCGCATGGTGTAGGGCCCCAGGAAGGGGCAACCGGCAAGGGGGAACGGGAGTTCATTAGTTATTTATAGTTTGGAAAATATTCAAGTCAAGTTGGAGATTTGTTAAAACGTGACTCGAATATTGGTGACTCGAGCGTTATAGACATGACTCGATGAGGTGCAAAGCCCCTAAAGGAATTTTGTTGTTCGGAGTGGAAATGGGATTCAAAATCTGCTGCAGATTGATCAAAAGTGTGCAGTGGATCAATCTTCCCGAAGGCTATCAATTTGCCCGTGCGCAGAGTGTTTCAACATATTGATAAGTTTCTCAGTGGACTAATCCGCTCGGGCTGTGATCAATCCGTCCAGACGTAATCTAAACCACTAGAATTAGGGTTTTGGCTAATGTCTATATATTGTAACCTAAAGCTAGGGTCTCCGTAACATCTATTGATTAAACTCTAGTAAAGATTACTCCCTCCTGCCAGTGGATCTAGGTCACATCGACCGAACCACGTAAATCTTGTGTGTTTATGTTTCTTGCTTTCCAACGATCATTTCATGACAATAAAGTTTGATGTCAAACTGTGCAAAGAAATGACATTTCATATTCAAAAATATATAGACAACCTACATTTTCATTGAAAAATACAATAAATTCTATTGAGGTAATATCTTTGAAATGTGAATATACGTTTTCCAATACTTGAAAATCTTATTAACCTTTCAAGATATGTTTTATAAAAAAAATGAATTAAAAGACATGACCACAACGAGTTAAAGTCAATAAGACAAACTCAAAAAATTCGTTTGAAGAATTTTAGGTTTTAATCGCTAAAAGATCAAATACTACAAGATTAATTTGACGTATTCTAAATGTTAAACAACACACTTTTGTATTGGAGATATATCTTATTATTTTTGGTTAAACGGCTCACAAATTGGGAAAACCTATAAAAACTTTTGACACTAGATATGATATTGAGTTTTCAAAGTATTAAAGAAATCATATGGGTTAAAACAATGCATTCAAAATGTGATTGTACGACTAATATGAACCAAAATTAACGTGTGGATTTAGGATTGCTCCAACAATTGGTAAAAGGTGGTCAGTCATGATCATTTATTGTAACACCCTCTCTTTATGAATAAAAGTCATGTTAATATAATATCGTAAGTGTCAATATCGCAATTATCTTATATTACTCATGTCAGGGATTTACGCAAATCACAGGTAATTAAAACTTTAATACAAAGGTCTCAAAGATCTGATACAGATAATTAACATCACTGCACTAACATGCGAAGTCTGACTACCAGCTATCGTATGTACCTAGTACATATACAAGTAAAGATTAACAGTTTTCCAAAAGCTACTGCCAGTATACAGCAATTACACACATATAAAACTCTGATCAATCCCAGCTCCTACTTCTGCGGCTGCTGCGGCTGTGAACCCACTGTCTGACTGCCTGAGACACATTAGACTCGAAAACGTAAGCTGGGAAGCTCATGAGTACGCGAGGGTTAGACTCTGCAGACATAAACACATATAGCACATAAAATATCACAACTCAAGTATGCCTTAAGATCTCTGGTGAAAGCTCATAACACAATGCGCTCTCAACTCAAGGGGGACGTCGTTCCCCAGCTAACAGACCACACACAGCAGTGGTTAGCTACACAATAGGCACATGAGCGACCTGGAAATAATACTGCTATATATATACAGTCTCATACTTCGTGACTGGTTAGGGACAATCAGCCTGCGCGATCACCCATCGCAGATACTCTGGTAACTCATACACATATAGCACAAATAAGAAGGTAGATAGAATCATACCTGAGGCGTCGTGATGTTGATGATTTTATACATATTTTTCTTGGCATATCTCCCTTATTTAAGTGTGTTTTGATAGCTAAACTTTCGAATTCGATACTGAAATGAAATAACTTTGTTTCCGAAGGTTTGTAGCGGACATTTGCGAATCAAGGAAAACAAATGGTGCAATGTCAAGATTTATTGATAAACTATCAAAGTATTGGATACAAAGAAGAACATTCCATGACCATGGAATTTAGACAAGCCATGGATTTGAAGATAACGCCCGCCTGTTGCATATGAAAGACAATCCATGGCCATGGATTTGTAGATAAGAGCGCTGCTGCATAAAGGAAAACATGGCCATGGAAATGAAACCTTGAGCGCACGCCAATAAAGGGAAGTAGGGGGAAGTTTGTAAAGAGGAGGAAACCCTAGCTTGGAGAGGAGGAGGCGACGGCTGGGAAGAAAAGAAGGGGGAGGAGAGCAACGCAAAGGGAGAAAACACGATTCCAAGCATCAAGAGACGATTTTTGTGAAGAACAATTGAAGAGTATCACGATTTCAACTTCTCTATTCATCATTCTAACATTGGTTTGGTATCTTTCATGGATTCTTTTGTTAGTGTTTTGATTGAGATGATGGTAACCCTAACCATGGGGTGATTTTCTTTTGCATTTACTTAGATGATTGAACCCTAGTTTAGATGATAACGTTATTGGATTGAATCATTCTTTTGATTTCATTGGTTTATTTGGTTACATTTGTTTGGTAAAACTTGGGATTTCATTAATATTCAATAGATAGTCAATTCAATTTGTGGCGAAAGCCTTTTGTTTTAAATATTTATTTCGACTAATTGTTTTACCAGTTACTCGTTTCTTGAAACCGGAACCGGTAAAAAGAAGTTGTTATGGTTTTTCAAGTTTATAACTTTACAAGTGAAGTTACATTGAGATGAACCATCTTGCATAACTTGGATTATTCTTAATCAAATAACTTCAATAATCAAAGTGGTTGTGTTTTAATTGCATGTTTTGAGGTGGATATAGTGAAGAACTTCACGTGTCTTTCCAATATTCATAAAGTTAAATAAATAACCTGACCAGGAAGTTTAATTGGCTTAAGAATCACATGAGTTAAATTCAATATCGGGCTTAAATGCTATCATCGAGACTAGGGGGATTGATTCTAAGTGAATGCATTGTTTTGACACTAAACTATCCATTGCTTTTGTTTGTTCTGCTTCATAATCCAAGTTAGTTCATTTGCTTCATTATAATAGTTATTTAGAATCAACTACTTATTGTCCATGATTAATTAGTAACCAAAGACTTATTATCATCATTCTGCATCGTTTCCCTGAGATCGATACTCGGTTCTTACCTAAACTATTCTACTATACGATAGGTTACACTTGCCTATTGTCTATTAGTTTTAGTTTGGATTAGTTCCATTTTTATTATAAGATTAGTGTTTAGTAAAATAGACACCAAGTTTTTGGCGCCGTTGCCGGGGAAACGGTGATTTTGAGAACGGTCTGAAGTTGCTAGATTAATTAACTCTCTTTCTTTTGATTTTGTTTTAGGAAAGTTGCTTTCTAATTTTTAGTTTTTTTTATAAATTATTTGGTTTTCGCTTTTTATCTTATTTTATTTTAGTTAAACAAATCAAGTGTGGGGAATCTTTGCAGTTGCATTGAATCCTTACTTCATTTTCTTTTTGGTTTATCATAGTTTATTTTCTTTTTTTTTCCCTTCTCTTCTACTTTGTTTGGCTTTTTATCTTTTTGTGCAGAATGTATAATGGTATTAAGATGTATGATGGCTATGAAGCAAGTTATTGTCAGGGGGAGATCAATTATGAAGAACATGGTATGTTGTCATATGGAGATCCTCATTTTGACCATTGTTTAGGTGCTTACATGCCTGAGAGATCTTATTCCCCCTATGACGATTGTTGTGATTACTTGCTCAATCTACTCTCTTCCAAAAGCCATCAACAACATCAGCTCGAATATCATACCCCATACCAACCTGACATTCAATATTGCCAAAGTCAATATATTCAATATTCTTGTCACACTCCTTCCCAATATGAACCTGAGATAAGTATGAGCTTTACTGAACTAATGATGAATCATATTGCAAGGCAAGAGGCAAGGCAAAGCCAAATTGATACGTGTCTTCGTGATCAACAATCTATAATTGAGAATCTCGAATGCCAAATGGTACAATTGGTCGAACTGATTGCCGAAGGACCATCAAGAAGTAGTTCAGGTATACGAGAGGAGGAGATACAAGTTGAGGGGAATGCTCACATATATACATACGATGTTAGTGATTCAGACGAAGATGTTGAGTCTGTTTATGATGAAACTTTTCAACTTATACAACCGATCACCAATATATCAGAGATAACAACTGGCCAAGTACATTCCTCAATCTCACAAGATACCTCACAAGTCTCTTATTTAAAGATCAACGATATGATGGAAGACGAGTTCAATCCCGAAAAGGATTTAGAAGAGCTTGCAAGACTTTTGGGAGTCAACGAGTCTACCCTTGTTGATGATGAGGGAGTTGATTTTAATTTATTTGATGGAAACTCATATGTTATTGTTAATACTATGAAATCCTCATCTGATTCTGAATGTACTAATCGTTTGGTGGATGTTATGGATATGCAGGTAGAGAGTGTTGCAATAATTTGTTCGAATCAACAGAGTGAGGAGGATAACTCGAACCCACCCATGAAAGGAAAACAATTTAGGCGTACTCGAAAGCGAAGGAAAAGACCAAAAGGTCGTGATGTCATTAAAGATGGTAAACGTAATTCAACAAGATTAAAACATGAACATACACACATTAATGGATGCAAGAAGGGTAAGGAGTGCAAACTTAATTCGTCAAAGTCCATTTTTCGTACTTTATCCAAAGGTAAGCCTTACATCCTTTTTCATTCCTTTGAAAATAAAAATGAGTGGAATAAGGTCAAGCTAGAGACCTTATAAACAAGCGCTTTCGGGAGGCAACCCGTAGATTGAATAGTTATCAATTTTTTATTTGTTTTGTTTGGTTTATTAATTAGGATTTTGTAGTTAATTTTGTCTTATTTTCTGTCAATCTCTTGGAGAATGAGAAAGTTGTAAATCCATGGTCATGTTTATTTAGAATCCATGGCCAACTATTAGAAGGATTTATAACAGTGAGTTTTATGGCCATGGATTTCTAAATCCACGGTCTCATCATATATCGTAAAATTCCAGTAAGTTCCACGGCCATGTTTTCTAAAAAATACATTGTCCCTTTTCGGAAGCGTCCTAGGGTTAAATACATGGCCATGGATTCCAAAATCCATGGCTTGTCACGGAAGCGGCGATTTAAAAAAAAAAACATGACCATGGATTTGTTTTTCTAAGAGGCCCATGGCTTATTGTTACGGAAGCGAGAAAACGAGGATTTCTGAAATACATGGCCATGGATTTCTGAAATACATGGCCATGGATTTCTTGTTTCTAAGCGGCGGCTCTTAGCCCTTCTTCCCTCTTCTCATATCTCACTCTCCACTTGATTTTCACCATTGTTTTCTCTCAATCAGGTGCTAGTGGACATACGAGAGGCTTATTGTGCATACTTCTTGGTGCTCATGTCGGTCCACGTTCCATACTTCAGGGGAGTCATTCTGTTCATCTCTTTTGCTTACACTTCCACCACTGCACCTTACTATCTTTTGAACATTGAGGACAATGTCCAATTCTAAGTGTGGGGAAGGGGTATGACCATTTAAGCATGTTTTGTTTAAGGGTGACATTTTTCTAAATGTGATGTAACTATTCTCAATTTGGCCTAAAAGTCCTATTTTTGTGGCATTCTATTTACACTTTCGAGAACATTGGTGTTATTGCTTGCCTAAGTACTTCATGAGAATGTAAACTTAATTGAGTAGATTTGCATGATTTAGGCGAGATACTTTACTTCATGGATTTGGTTCTTGGATATGTTTGCATGACCCTTGCACATTTTAGCCTATATCATTCGTGAGGATTTGAGCCAAGAATAGCATTCATTTTTAATGCTTGTGTTTTCTTTTGTTGAGTGTGCCGGTGGTACTTGTTTACTTCAGAACTTGCTTATGTAATGCATTTCGAGACCACATTACTGAGAATGTTGCATTTATAATGAAGGCAAATTAGGATTGAGCCATTTAGTTACCGTTTCGTTTTTCCCACCTTCTAAGCATGCAAAATGATGTGTGTGTTTTTCCCTTAGTTACCCCTTTTGAGCTTAAACCTTTTCGTTTCAGTTATAACCTTTGCTGCTAACCTTTTTAATCCGTTTGGCTATCATTACCCTTAGTCTTAATCCGATCTCAATTCCAGCTGTTTAGTTTAAATTTTATTTTCTTTCAGTTTTTGAGTTTCATGTAATTATGCTTAGTATTTAGAATCTCAAGTTCAAAAAAAAAAAGCAGAAAAAAAAGAAAAAAAAGAAGAAAATACAAGAGAAAAAGAAAGAAAAAAAAAATAAAGTATAGTTTTATCCTTATGCTCATTTGTATTTATTTCTCTATTTGGTTAGAGTTCAGTCTATTGTAATTGTTCAAGTTGTGATTACGTTTTTCTTTAGCTAACAGCTCGTGCTTTAAAGTGTCGGATTAAGGACTATTTCACACTGTTTATCCTTTGTACCCTACCTTTTACCCCTAGCCTCGTTGCAACCCTTTGGAAGACCTTCATTTTGCCTCATTCTCATGTTTAGTGGTGGAGATTTGATTCTCAATCAAGCTTATGATAGTAGCATGTTCCACGACTTGGCTTGAGTGAATTTGTTATGAAAAGAACCCTGATACATACTCGAGTGTTTGAGCGAATCCTATTGTGAGGTGCTTTGGTTATGTAGACTAATTCAAAAGCGACTTTCATGAATGCTAAATATCTATGATCTAGCATCATGTGAATTTCTTGTTTGGTTTGCATTCGATTGTTTTACTTACAAAAGTATTAATATCATTCGTTCAAGATAATGTCCCAGAGAATTATTGTTTTGTAAAGCAAGGCCAATTGAGGTAATTACTTTTAGAGACATTTTACTTGAGGACAAGCAAAGCTTAAGTGTGGGGATATTTGATGTTGATGATTTTATACATATTTTTCTTGGCATATCTCCCTTATTTAAGTGTGTTTTGATAGCTAAACTTTTGAATTCGATACTGAAATGAAATAACTTTGTTTCCGAAGGTTTGTAGCGGACATTTGCGAATCAAGGAAAACAAATGATGCAATGTCAAGATTTATTGATAAACTATCAAAGTATTGGATACAAAGAAGAACATTCGATGACCATGGAATTTAGACAAGCCATGGATTTGAAGATAACGCCCGCCTGTTGCATATGAAAGACAATCCATGGCCATGGATTTGTAGATAAGAGCGCTGCTGCATAAAGGAAAACATGGCCATGGAAATGAAACCTTGAGCGCACGCCAATAAAGGGAAGTAGGGGGAAGTTTGTAAAGAGGAGGAAACCCTAGCTTGGAGAGGAGGAAGCGGCGGCTGGGAAGAAAAGAAGGGGGAGGAGAGCAACGCAAAGGGAGAAAACACGATTCCAAGCATCAAGAGACGATTTTTGTGAAGAACAATTGAAGAGTATCACGATTTCAACTTCTCTATTCATCATTCTAACATTGGTTTGGTATCTTTCATGGATTCTTTTGTTAGTGTTTTGATTGAGATGATGGTAACCCTAACCATGGGGTGATTTTCTTTTGCATTTACTTAGATGATTGAACCCTAGTTTAGATGATAACGTTATTGGATTGAATCATTCTTTTGATTTCTGATAATTGGTATAAACTCTCTTGACCTTTTCTCATTAATCAACAAACATATAAATAATACAAAGGGAATAATGGGCCTCAACCTAAAGAACTAAATGACATCTATTATAAAAGCCCGTTATTATAAAGTCCGTTAATAGTCCCCCGCAGTTTGAGGGGGAGAACGAACACTCAAACTGGAACGAAAATCTGCAAAAAGCTGATATGGAAGCCCCTTAGTGAATATGTCTGCATACTGAAATCTGGACGGCACGTGTAAGACGCGAACATGACCGGCAGCTACTTTATCCCGAACAAAGTGAATGTCAATCTCAATGTGCTTGGTTCGCTGATGTTGTACCGGATTTGCTGACATGTATACGGCACTGACATTGTCACAGTAGACTATGGAAGCCGTTTGGAGGGGAAAGTGAAGTTCGCAAAGAAGATTCCGTACCCAAGAGAGTTCAGCAACAACATTAGCAACACCTCTGTATTCTGCTTCGGCACTAGATCTGGAGGTGGTATCTTGGCGTTTAGTGGACCAAGAGAGAAAATTATCACCTAAGAACACGCAATATCCAGATGTGGATCGACGAGTGGCCGGACAGCCTGCCCAGTCAGCATCAGTATAAGCGGTTAGCTGGGAGGTGGTCGAACGGAAAAGCTGAAGCCCAAGATCAATTGTTCCACGTATGTAGCGCAAGACACGTTTCATAGCATTAAGATGTGGTTCACGCGGGTCATGCATGTAGAGGCATAGTTGCTGAACTGAATAAGCAATATCCGGTCTAGTGAATGTGAGGTACTGAAGGGCCCCGGCTAGGCTACGATAAAGAACTGGATCAGACACGGGGGGGCCTTCAGGACCTAGTTTGCTGTCAGTATCAACCGGTGTGCGACACGGATTGCAGTTAGCCATGTGAGCCCGTTCTAAAATTTCCAAAGCATACTTGGATTGAGATAAAAAAAGATCTGAAGCTGAACGAACCACTGAGATTCCAAGAAAGTAGTTAAGTGGACCGAGGTCGGTCATAGAAAACTCACGATGAAGTAAAGCAATGACTTTCTGCAAGAGAGGCGAGGAGGAAGCAGTAAGAATGATGTCATCAACATAGAGGAGCAAGTATGCAAAATCTGATCCCCGACGAAAAATGAACAGAGAGGTATCGGTTTTGCTGTGAGAGAATCCAATGCGAGTGGCAAAATTCGCAAATCGTTGAAACCAAGCACGGGGGGCCTGTTTAAGGCCGTATAATGATTTCTGTAACAGACAGACATGATCAGGATGTGTGATGTCTTTGAATCCCGGGGGTTGATGCATGTATACCGTTTCGGATAAATGCCCGTTGAGAAAGGCATTTTTCACGTCAAGTTGGTGAATGGGCCAGTTGTGACAGACCGCAATGCTCAGAACGGTACGTATGGTGGCTGGTTTGACCACCGGACTAAATGTTTCGTGACAATCAATACCCTGTTTTTGACTTCGACCATTGGCTACCAACCGGGCCTTGTAGCGATTAAGGGAGCCATCTGCATTAAATATGTGTCGAAATAACCACATGGAGCGAACTATATTAACATCTTTTGGTCGAGGTACAAGTTTCCACGTACTGTTTTTAATTAATGCATTAAATTCATCTGTCATAGCATTGTGCCAATTGGGAATTTTAAGAGCTTGAATATGAGAAGTATGGAGGGGAGTAATGTGAGACGCAAGGAGGTTCAGACGTTGAACAGGTTTATGAATGCCGGATCGAGAGCGGGTGACCATGGGGTGAGAGGGGTTTGCGGGAGGTGGGGGTAGGGTGGTTTCAGGGTGAGTAGATGAAGAGGGGGAAGTGGGGTTGAGTTGAGGTTGAGTTGGAGAGTTATTGAGAGAATCGGTGGGAGGAGTTTCAGCGATAGGTGATGTGGAGGGTTGTATGACTGTGGGAGGTGGAGGTGGAGTGCTTTGAGGAGACGTGAGAATGGTACGAGCAATAGGGGAAGGACTATCGAGAAATGAGTATGATGGGGGGGGGTAGAGGTAAGTGAGGTGTATGGAAATTGAGATTCATCAAAAGTTACGTGACGAGAGATTATGACTTTATTGGTGGTAGGTTGAAAGCAGCGATAACCACGATGATCCGTGGGGTAGCCAAGGAAGATGCACGGGGTTGAGCGAGGTTGTAATTTATGAGAGGGAAAGTGTGCGGGTAACATAGACAGCCGAAGATGCGAAGATGGTTGAAGGTTGGTTGTTTGTTGAATAGTTTAGTGAAAGGGATGTCATTATTTATTGCGGAGGAGGGTAGAATGTTTAGTATGTGAACAGCCATAAATAAAGCTTCAACCCAAAAATTAGGAGGTAAAGACGCTTGGAAGAGGAGGGTGCGGATATGATTGTTAATTGTGCGAATCATGCGTTCGGATTTCCCATTTTGTTGGGAGGTTTTTGGGCATGAAAAACGGAATTGGATGCCATTGTTTTTAAACAAAGAGTGTTGTTGGGAGTTATCAAATTCACCGCCATGCTCACATTGGAAAGCTTTTATTGATTTATTGAATTGGGTTTGCACATATGCCCGAAATTGAAGAAATTTTGAAAACGCTTCTGATTTTCGCCTAAGTGGATAAACCCAAAGAAAGTGAGAATAGTGATCAAGAAAGATAACATAATAGTTGAAACCACTAACACTCGGAATTGGAGAAGTCCATAAATCGGAATGAACTATATCAAAAGCATTATCAATTACAGTATTGGAAGAAATAAAAGGAAGCTTAACATGTTTGCCAAGCTGACAAGCATGACACAAAGTCAAAGGCTTTGTATTATTACAACGAATGAAATTGCAAGAAACGAGGCGACGTAGCACGTCCTCGCCAGGATGACCGAGTCGTTGGTGCCACGTGGAATGATTAAAAGAAAGCAATGCAAGCTGGGTGTTGGTGGTGAACGGATACAAGTCTCCAATGCTATCACAGCGGTGGAGTTGCTTCCGGGTCAGGTAATCTTTTACAGAAAAACCAAACTCATCAAATTCAACTGTACATTTATTGTCACGAGTAAAACGACGGACATATATAAGGTTTTTGACAATTTGGGGAGTGACAAGAACATGTTTTAAATGTAAGGGTTGAGGGGAAGATGACAAGATGCTATGACCAGTATTGGTAACAGGAATGGATGCTCCGTTGCCAACAAGTATAGATGAAATTAATGCATTATTATTAAAGACAGTATTAAGATTATTTGTACCTACCGAGAGATGTGAAGTAGCGCCCGTATCCATGTACCATCCAGAATCCTTACCCGGGGAGGGTGGTTGCAATGTCGTCGTGCTAAAAACTTGAGGAAGAGCAGTAGCGTGAGGGGTGTAGGGAACAAAAGTCCAGTAACCATGTTGGAACGGTGGTGGTGCGGATGGAGGCAGTGGTTGCCGTGTGTCTGTCATATTAGATATTTAAAAGGGGAGGGCAGCTTTGGTTGTTTTACCGGCGGTTGGCGGCAGCAATTAGGGGTTACAGGCGGCGGTTTAAGGTTTTGGAGTAGTGAAGGAACGGCGGCAGGTTGATGGTGGTGGTGGTCACCCAAGTCAGAGACAGCGGCGGCGGCAGTGGTGATCGCACAAGACAGAGGCAGCGGCGGCGGTTTAGGGTTTTTCAGGCGGCGGCACCTAGGGTTTAGAGGCGGCGACGGTTAGAGTTTTCTTGGTTTGCAGCGATTAGGGTTGGCGACGGCGGTTGCATCAGGCAGAAGAACGACGGCGGCGCCTAGGGTTTAGAGGCGACGACGGTTAGGGTTTAATGGTTTGGACGGTGGCAGAAGACAGCCGAAGGCGGCGCCTGTTGGCTGCCGGCGACTGAACAGGAGGAGAAAGAATGGGGGGGCAGCGGTTAGGTCACAGTAGAGAGGAGGATGATGGTCGACGGTTGAGCAGGAAGAAGATTCAGGCGGTGCGGCGGCGGCGGCGCCTAGGGTTTAGAGGCGGCCGTCGTCTAGGGTTTTTCAGGCGGCCGTCGTCTAGAGTTTTGCAGGCGGCGACGATGGTTTGATATAGGCAGCGGCGGTGGGTGGATTTGCAACGGCGGCGGCGGATTTTTGAGGCGGCAGATGGCGGCCGCAAGGGAGATGATGGCGGCAGATGGTGGCCGCAAGGGAGAAGAAGGAAGAAGAAGAAGCAGTGGCGGCGCAAGGTGGCCGGCGGCCGGAGGTGGGCGGCGGCGCAGGGCGGCGGCCGTTTTAGGGTTAGGGTTAGGAGAAAGAGAGGGTAGGGATTAGGGTTAGGTTTATTGCTCTGATACCATGATAATTGGTATAAACTCTCTTGACCTTTTCTCATTAATCAACAAACATATAAATAATACAAAGGGAATAATGGGCCTCAACCTAAAGAACTAAATGACATCTATTATAAAAGCCCGTTATTATAAAGTCCGTTAATAATTTCATTGGTTTATTTGGTTACATTTGTTTGGTAAAACTTGGGATTTCATTAATATTCAATAGATAGTCAATTCAATTTGTGGCGAAATTCTTTTGTTTTAAATATTTATTTCGACTAATTGTTTTACCAGTTAATCGTTTCTTGAAACCGGAACCGGTAAAAAGAAGTTGTTATGGTTTTTCAAGTTTATGACTTTACAAGTGAAGTTATATTGAGATGAACCATCTTGCATAACTTGGATTATTCTTAATCAAATAACTTCAATAATCAAAGTGGTTGTGTTTTAATTGCATGTTTTGAGGTGGATATAGTGAAGAACTTCACGTGTCTTTCCAATATTCATAAAGTTAAATAAATAACCTGACCAGGAAGTTTAATTGGCTTAAGAATCACATGAGTTAAATTCAATATCGGGCTTAAATTCTATCATCGAGACTAGGGGGATTGATTCTAAGTGAATGCATTGTTTTGACACTAAACTGTCCATTGCTTTTGTTTGTTCTGCTTCATAATCCAAGTTAGTTCATTTGCTTCATTATAATAGTTATTTAGAATCAACTACTTATTGTCCATGATTAATTAGTAACCAAAGACTTATTATCATCATTCTGCATCGTTTCCCTGAGATCGATACTCGGTTCTTACCTAAACTATTCTACTATACGATAGGTTACACTTGCCTATTGTCTATTAGTTTTAGTTTGGATTAGTTCCATTTTTATTATAAGATTAGTGTTTAGTAAAATAGACACCACGTCGCATCTCTGTCTCATATAACATATCACAAGATACACAAACACAACCCGTAAAACAAAGCGCACTTTTGAAAAGGAACTCGAGTACTCACCTATTCACTGAATCACCGGCGCAACAGAATCCTATCGCGGCTCGGATCGTTGTCGGTTCGACCCTGTATACATAACGGATACCAGAATATTAATCTAAACTTAACTGATATCCAAGACAGACCCAAACACAACTCTGAAACTGAACCGGACCCAACAAGCAAACCCAAACGGACCCAGAACCCCAAAAACCAACCCTTGTCCAAACACCGATCGCGGCCCGCACTCGGGGGATATCGCAGTTGCGCTAAGGGTCGCTGTTGTGCTCAGACCATCACGACCGCGCTCGGTCTCGGCCGCGCTCTCAATCGCTGCCAAAACCCATGCCGCCCGAGTTACAATCATCGTTGCCACGCTCAGGGGGTCGCGGCCGCGACCACGGACGTGCAGGTCTTGCTTTGTTCTAGTTAATGTCTGTTTCAGGGTTATGCCAACCTTCAACTTGATTTACAGCATCAATATAAGATCATAAAACTCATACACTAGCCTAAAGGATTTAAAGCCAAACCCACAATACCACAACATACATATCTCGGATTTGAGCTTGCTTAATCAAGAGTTCTTACCTTTACACTTCATAAACACAAAGGATGACGATGAAAGCTAAATCCAACAATCAATCTTGGGTTTGGGAGGCTGTCTTGCTGCTTCAGAATTTGCCAAGCAAACACACAATACTCAATCTCAGTTTCTAATTTTGGAAAGAAAGGAGCATGTTTCAAAGGAGTTGCATAAATATTCTTTCCATTTTTAGCAGGTTCCGGACCCAATAACCTCGAACCCGATATCGCATTAAATTTTACATATGTTCGAGAAGTTGAGCTAGAAAGCATAGTAGTTAAGATCATGAGTAAGATCGTGGGATCAGTCGATCCTACCAATTGATTTCGAGCAGGATCGGTGTATAATCATTTTTTTAGTAAGATCGGATGGGGGATCGTGGGATAAATTGTAGAGTCGTAGGATCTTAACTTTTTACTTGGTCTGGATCCTTTTAATCGATTTTCCCGTAGGATCGTTTACCTATCTGATCAAACCTTTTAACTAAATCCAACAATTTTATCGATTAGGATAGTGAGTCAAATTGTAGGATGTATGATTGCTTGACTTTTTTTTTGAATGACAATAAACATTTAAAACATAAAAGTACGTTATTTCCCAATCTGATGTATAACTATTTCTTTGAAGTGTTTTATAATTAATTTATAATATTAAATTATAAATTATAGTACCTAAGAAAAAAATTATAAAGTAGTGATTTTCTTGTTTGATTACGGTATTAAGTCATAGTCGATCGAACCAAGATCTAATATGTTAAAAAAAATCTTAAAATTGATCTGTTTATTATGAAATCTTGCTTTTATACCGATCAAGCTATGCACCCTTGTATTTGGGTTTTGGCCTTTCAATGTTGAATCCATTTAAGTGTTACCATTTATTAAAATGTAATGTTTTTTTTTGTCAGGAAATCAAAAATGGTTCATATAATATAAAAGAAATGATTCATAAAAGTTTAGTTTTTGAGTAAAAGATGTTTAAAAACAATATTGTCAATATATAGAATTGGTATAAAGTTATACATTTGTTATAAGCCAGCAAATCATATTTGCTAAATTATAAAACTACTAACATGTCAAAATCAGATAACTTCGATTGTTAGGTTTCAACTAACTATATTATATACAATAGTTGAAATCATTTACTTCGATTATTTTTTGTGTTGGATTTAAGTTTTAGTAAGTATAATCATTATTTTATAATATAATACAATAATTGTTAGTAAATAATAATGACTTTTGCAGGAAACAAAGAATTTTGAGGAGTGAGGATCCAAGTAAAAGTAACTTACCTTTTGATGTAATTTTTTTAAAAAAATGCCTTGAAGAAACCCAATAATTCTTTAAAATGTATAAAATGTTAGAATCACAACATGATCAATTATATAATAGATTAAAAAAACTTCAGTCAGAAGAAAAAGAGTGAATGTTTTTACACTTACATCAAAACCACGATTTTGATGAGCAGGCCTATATGTGTAATAAAATAGATAAGGTTCAAGTACGAAGATGATTTATACAAAATATTTATTTTTGTGTAAAATCTAGGTGTGAATATAAAGCTAGTAGCTTGATCAACAAAGAATTTAAAAGACCGAACGAGGTGAATTAAATATCAAAGAAATTAATATTTTTAAAAACTCAATATCAATATAAGGATGAATAATATATAAATAGAACCTCAACCTAATTAGGGTCAAGAATTTGCTCCTCATTCCCACTTAAAATCTAAGAGGATCATGGTGAGGTATCAATGACCACCATTAACTTTACGTGAAAGTTTACTGCAATGATCAATGTTACATTAGGGGTGGCAATCTTGACCCAACGGATCAAACGGGCTGAAGAGTTAAACATATTCATTATAAAAAACTAAGATAGAATATAACTTTTTTTAAAAATGAAAATTTATAAAACGGCGTATTAAAAAATTGTTCTTTGAAAAAAATTTCAAAATTATGTAAAATTTATGACTTTTGGTCGTCAACCCGTTTGACCCGTTTACTTGAATGAGCTCAAATTGTCACCCCTACTTACATGTGTTTTTGTTAATCCAAAATCAAATTCTTTTAAAATAACACATACAACAAATAATTTTTTTTTACTAAATAACAACCAAGTTTCAATATAGGTCCATTTTGATTAATTAAGCTTTTAAAGTAACAAATAATTAATTGTGTTTCTGTATTAGCAGCTTAAAATGTAAAAATTAAAAGGATACTCGTCATTATTTTAATGGATTGACTATATATATCCAAATGATTTAAGTCAACATGTACCCTCAATGATTGATGTTCACTTGAAGTTGACAAATTCAAGATAGAAGATGATTGTGAATCCATGAATACAGAGATGAAAAATTTGTAAAATGAGTTTGCTTTGTACAAGTCTTTATACACACACTAGTTTATTAACCCATGTGATACACAAGTTTATTTTAACAATAATTAGATTTTTAACATATTAATAAAAATAATTTTAACCTTTTAAGCATAAAATAGTATAAAATTAAGTAGAAAATGTCAAACTAAGAGAATCAAGAAAATAAAGATGTTATTTGAAATGACAAAAACGTTTCACTTATAATAATGACAAATCAATTCCAACCAACATTAATAAAAAAACACACAAAATAAATCCATAAGAAAACCAAGTACTTTTATTAAAGTGTAAAATTTTTAGTTTTTTTTTTCTTATGAAGAAGAAGATTCATGCTACATATGGCTATAATATCTGTTTCTTTGATGCCACATATAGACATTGCTTGGTTTTAATGTGTAGTATCGTTATAGACATAAGAATTACCAACACTATAGTTATAATAAAAATATAAATTAACTAAAGTAATAACAATACAAACACGTCCTAAATATTTTGTTATTACCTCAAACTAGTTTATAACTCACGTATTACGTGGATATTTTTAATTAAATTTATTTATATAAAATGTATATAAGTAAAAATAAAAACATACAAAAATAATAATTGTGTTTATTTTTTATTATTTACAGATTAAAAAATAGAGTATATTTATCTTTTCTAAAAATATTAAATTGTATTTATCTTTAATTTTTTAGAAGTTGTAACTATCTTTTTGGTGAACGTAAAGTGACACGTGACAATTGATGTTTTTCTTTATTATACATAATAATAATAATTTCCACAACTAATTCAAATTTTTACATTTGGATCTAATTATGATTATTATGGATAATAATGATAGATATTTATTTTAGGTAAACATTAATTTTAAATGTTACAAAATCCAATTTATTACTAATTAATTAATGAAAAAAATAAAGTCAAAATTTAATGCAATTAAGTTAAGGTGTTAAATTTGGAAAAAAATGTGGAAAAATAAAATTTTCTTGTATAATAGAAGTGACATATGACATGAATTGTTTTGTTTTATTATAATATATAGGTTAATCAACCCATGTATTACATGGGTTGATTTAGAAAATACATATTTTTTTATATTTTAATAAATTATTATAAAATTTATATATAATTAAAATAAAAAAATTGAAAGCTAGTTAAATTAAAGATAAAAAAAATACTTAGTTGTTTGATATTAAATAAAAAAATATTATTATATTGTATTATTAAAAACAGATAATATGTGTTTGCAAAAAAATGTTTCTTTTAATTTTTATTAACTTCAAATATGAAATATCAATGTAATAAACAAAAAACTTCAATTATGTTAATGTGTATATATTTTGAAAATAATAAAATATAAAAATGGAATATATCTGAAAATCAACAATCAAAATTTATCATATTCACAATTGAAGTTTTATCAATTAAATTTAAATCTTGTTAGCAAAATAATTAACAAAAAATTTTAACCTTATTTACTACACTTCTACATTTAAATTCAAATTTTACATTTGAATTTAACTATGATCATTAAGGATAATAATGACACATATTTATTTTAGGTAAATATTAATTTAATATTAATTCATTAATGAAAAAATTAAAATCAAAATTTAATGTAATTAAGTTAATGTAGTAAATTTGGAAAATGAATTAAAAAAATGGCATATGTATAATTATTGATTTTAATTAAGGGTATAAGAGACATTTCATAAATAATTATGAGTTGTCATTAATCTGGACCATTGATTTCTTTCCATCCAATGGTCCAGAAACTCCAAGTGGTTTTCTTATTTTATATAGTATAGAGTATTGATGTTATATTGATCAAGATTGAAATTTAATTAGGATTTATATGAATAACATATAAGGAAATCTTTTGATTTACAATTGTTTAACAAATAATCATTAAAGAATTATAACTTTATAGTTGCAATTTATGATGATCTTTTATATATAGCAATTTTATAACTGTCATTTCTTTAGTATCTTTTATTACACAACTTGTTATTTATAAATTTATCTTTTTATTATTGTTATTTAGTGTTGTGATTAAAAAGATTTTGGTATAACTTTTAAATTTAAAATTTTCAAAGAGAATGACCCTTGTCAATAAAGGAGGAAGTCAATTGGCAGTCTAGCTAAACGACTAGTGACAAATTAGTTTATCTTTATTAGAAGTTATATATATACATATATATACACACACACATACATATATAAACACACACACACAATCAAATGGTGATGTATAATATGTGTTTTGTGATGATGTTAGTAACAAGTTATGTGGTGTCCTCCGTGCGTTGCGACGGATGTATAGCTATATATTTTTTATTAATAAAGTAAAAAATAAAGTAAAATCGTAGTAAATAAAATTATGCTTTAAAAAAAGTTTAAATACTCTAATAAGTTATAAATTATAATGATATGAAAAAATAAACCTAAGATTTTGATGTACACTGACTTAAAACACTACACTTGTTGTATTGTGTTGTAAATGCAACTTATATATCTAAATAAAAAATAAGTTAAGAAAAATATTTTTTTTTTAATCTTATTTTACTATCAAAATTTAGTTACATGGTGTTTTTATTACTAAGTCATATATAGATATATGAAAATTTATCAATTCAAATATTTTTTTATGTTTTCAAATTTAGGTTTAATATATTTTTTTACTTGGGATTTTTTTAGTTGATTTAATTAAAAAATAAATCAATAGAATGGATATGTAATATTTTGTTACTAATCCCAACACGAATACTTTAAAATTTATTAATTTTTATCGTTCATTCATTGGTAGATTTTTATATTTTAGTTTAATAAAAAAATAAATCAATAAATTACACATTGATGCAACGCTTTTTGACTATATAATTGTGTCACTTTTACCCCTAGTTTTTCTGGTTTTTATCTAAAACACATTTAAATCGCATCCATTTACGCTATATTCGTGTTTTTAGGTTCCTTGAAGCTCCTGAACCCGATTCAAAGAAGTTTTCCCTCCCCCAGACGACAATAAAGGAAAGAGCAAAAATGCTAGTTCCTGATCCTCAGCAGAAGGTTAGTCGCGGTGCGACTGATTCCTATTCGCGTCGGGACTTTCTTATGACAATTTCATCAATCCAAGCAGAATGTTCATCGCGGCGAGACCGGTAAGCATTTCGCAGCGCTACCCTCAGCAACAGGTTTGACCAGATCGTACAAAAGGCAGTAGCGGCGCGACCTTTGTTCACATAGCGGCGCGGCTTTGTCCAGATCTGATGCTATTTAAGCATCTTTTCTCTAAAATTGATGAGACATCTCATAGCTAGGGTTAGTGTTTGGTGGCTAAGAAATTTTCTCTGCATATATCACATGGATGACTAAGAGTTGGAGCAAGTGGAGCTAGTTCGACAATCACTGGGAGAGTTTTCTTTGTTAACCATTGTTTATTTAGATGAACTTCTCTTTTATTTACATTTTTAGTCTACTCACCAT
Source organism: Centrapalus pauciflorus (assembly GCA_020465985.1). NCBI lineage: Eukaryota > Viridiplantae > Streptophyta > Magnoliopsida > Asterales > Asteraceae > Centrapalus > Centrapalus pauciflorus. The sequence continues at coordinate 133,750 of JAANYP010002875.1, forward strand.
GACTAGTGAGTAGTTGTTTATGTAATCATTCGGGTTCTTCAACCCCCAAACATTAGATGCACATTTGTTAGCAAATTTTTTAGTTATTTATCATTTCGGTTTCTTGTTTGACTTATCTCTTGATGAATATTTAAAATACATCCTTTTTTTGGTGATTAGTGAATTGTTTAAAAGTGAAAGCTCAAATTAATTTATTAATCATTCTTTACGAATTTGTCTATGAGTTTGTTTGGCCTTGAGCTAGAAATAGTGAAAGGAATTTAGTTTATGTATTTTAGATTCTATCAACGAGAATATTTTGTTCGGATGAAAATCAAGCATTATTTGTGTGTTTGCGAAAGTGGATTCACCATTCAAGAAATCGATTTGTATGGATATTATCTTTGTGTAATTAATCGGTTAGTTTATTAGGAGTATTCCGAGTATCTAATCTTTTAATGTAAAAGCAAGTAAGTCGAAAGAGGAACTTGTAGCACTTGATTATATTCTCTTAACTTTTAACCTATGTTGTTCTTATTTACAAGTCATCTAATGAGCGGGGGAGTAAAATTGAATGATTATCGTTTATTTTCTGATTTAAATCTTCGTGACCATATAATCTTAGTGCGTTTTTAAATTCGAGTAGTATTTAGATAAGAGTTTTTAATTGCTTAATAGTTTCTAAATTTGGTATTTCGTTTTCTTAAAAAAATTTAAATCACATTTTCATTTAGACTAATTATTGACAACGAGTTTAGTACCATCATTCTTGCACTGTGTCCTCGAGATCGATAACTCGGTTCTTGCCATTTATATACTAGTAAACGATAGGTGCACTTGCCTAATTGTCTATTAGTTTTTATTTTTGGTATATAACCTTTAAGACATCACACATATTAGTTTGGATTGTTTTTTTTTTGTTTGATTGTATCACTGCTAGAAAATACATTATTACCGAGGGACGAATCCATCGGTAATTCCTCGGTAACGTAATTTACCGACGGTTTTCCGAGGGCCGATATCGGTTACAAATATTTGGTCGGTAACAAGAAATACCGACGGATTTACTGACATAAATAATTTACCGACAGTTTACCGATGGTATAATTACCGACGGAACACCGACAGAATTTACCAACGGATTAGCGAGTGACAATGTTACCGACGGATTAGCGAGGGACGATATTGTTATGATTACGATATTTTGAAATATTCAAATACGGACTACAATCTTCGAAGGGACGATGGTTAATCAATCATCTTATAATGGATCATGTTGTACCTTAACAAACATTAGCTGTTACTATCAGGTTACAGTGAATCATATTGGGCGTTAACAACTAATTTAGGTCATAACATATTATAACGGGCCATGTTGGGACTTGACAACTACTAATTGTACATTTAAATTCGTAACAAGTTATAATAAGTGTTGTATTTAAATGAAACATGTTGTACCTTAACAAACATAAGGGTTAATATCAGGTTGTAATAAGTCTTGTTAGGCCTTCACAAATGCTAGTTGTTCCTATTAAGTCATATAACCTATTATAATGGACCATATAGGACATTAGCAGATACTTATTGGTCATCTAGGTTATAACAAGTTATAATAGGTTACATTTTACATTAACTAACATTAGTGGTTCTTATCAATTTATAATAAGTTATAATGGGTCATATTTGACATTCATAAGTACTTTTTGCTTAATGTCATAACATAAATGACTTATTTTAAATCGTAACAAATAGTTATTGTTCATTTAATATTATAGTCGATTATATATATGGATTATGTACATATATATTATTTGTTAAAAAAGTAACTCATTACCTATTAATATCAACGGATACAACTGATTCATATTTTCGGTTCTAACATGTATATGGACGTGTGTATTTGAATTGTATTCATATTTAATGATCTATTTTTTTAGAAAATGAAAAACACAATGTTTCCGAGGGATACCGAGAAATTACCGACGGAATTACCGATGGATTATTGACAAAAGACATACCGAGGGCATACCGAGGGACTGTTCTCGCGGGATTACCGACAAATATTTTACCGAGGGATTTCCGAGTGCTTACACCGACGGATTACCGAGAGACGTGTTTACCGACGGATTACCAACAACAAATTTATCCGTTAGTAATCCCTCGGTAAACGCTCGGTATTAACGACGAAATAGCGAGAGATTTTTTCCGTCGGAAATTCCTCGGTATACCATCGGTAATCCTTCGGTAATTTGCATAAACACAATCCGTCAGAAATTTATCGGTAACCCGTTGGTAATACCGAGGGATTTTTTCCGTCGGAAATTCAATCGGTAAAAGTCAATTTTCTAGTAGTGGTATTGTGAGTATATTAACATTTTTATGTTAGAAAAAATTATAAAGTTTCTATGTAAAATAGGCACACACTTACAATAATAGTTATAATAAAGAAATCTTATAAAAACTGATGTAAAATGTAAATTTGTAGTGTTAAATTATAATATATTCAATATTAATTTTCTCTTATGACATACACCACATAGTAAGATAATTTTAAAAGTACCTTTAACATAAATATTTTTTTATTAATTACTATAAAATAAAATTAGTGTTACAACAATTTAATACATGTAATATTCTCATATGTAAGAAAAAAAATTATTGATGATATATGGATCACATGTTATATTATATGTAGGAAAATTTTATTAATAAAATATTAATGATAAAATTAATTATTTAATACTTGATAGAATTTTTAACTAATAAAACAAACTATTTATATATGATAATAGAAAATAATTAATGGTGCATGTTAGAAAACCCTTATTATATTATAGTTTAATGATCATTTTAAAAAAACTCACTTATAAATAGTAATTTCACTAATGAATAATGTATATATGTATAATGTATTGACATTGATAATTCACATTCTAGTATTGATGTTGTCTTCACATGTATACATACATTGTGTTAAGTATTAGAATATGTTCGTTTCGTGTCAAAACTCACTCATATCCTTTTAGATTTTTTTCGCTTAAAAACTTTAGTTCTAATATCATAATCATTTATAATAACAATATAATTTCAATGTCAAAATCGCATTTGTTTCTCATGCCCATGTCATTGATCTAAATGTTCAACCCCATAGGGTCATGCCTTTGTTATTAATATGCACATATATTAACATAAATCATTTTTTTTATAAAGCTAGAGTCAAAAGTGATGTTTACCTGATAACTGAAAAGTATATAAAATTTTTTTAGGCAATCCATTTTCAAGGTTATGAGCATACTTAGTTTTATTTTGAAAGGTTATATACTTTCAATAATTTTTAAAAGTTTAACTTAAGTCAAACTGAGCAAACAAATGACACATTTCGTATTATATATATATATATATATATATATATATATATATATATATATATATATATATATATATATATATATATATATGCCAATGTTGGTGACTGGGGATAACTCCCTTCAATTATTCCTGGGATGGGAGGGAGTAGGTCTTGCTTCATATTTGTTAATTCATTTCTGACCCGCGGGAGTATACAATGACAACTTCCGGACACTCATGCCCGATCGTGAGACTGCCTGTTGGACGTCCGATGGCACCTATATATATATATATATATATATATATATATATATATATATATATATATATATATATATATATATATAACAATTACCAACATGCGTTTTCCTTGCGCTAACTTAAGCAGGCTGTCAGACAGCTCAAGCAAACAGGTAAACAGCTGACTTATTTTATTATTTTATATATATTATATAACATTTTTGTTTTCATGTGATAACTTTTGATATATTATATTTTATTAAAATTTGAATATATTATTACGATCACATTATTTTTGTCTACTTTATTATATAAAATTTGTCGTCGTCGGAACCATTTTCGTTAGGCAGGCAGACATGCAGCTGTCTAAATATATGATTTATATATATAATTGTTTTGTTGTTCTATTAAAATGTTTGTTATATTTTATAAAAATTCAAATATATTGTTATGATCACTTTCCTTTAAACTACATTTTAATATAAAATTGTACTTCGTCTTAAGCTTTTTTAAAATGAATTTTTTTATTATTTAGTTGATTAATCGATCGCAACCTTTCGTTCACTGAATGGTAAAACTAGCTGGCTGACAGGTAAACAACTAATTTTTTATTACTTTATATATGATATATAACATTTTTGTTTTCTTGTGATAATCTATGATATATTATATTTTATTAAAATTTGAATATATTATTATGATCGCATTATTTTAATATACATTCTGATATAAAATGTGATATCTTCAGAACTATTTTTATTAGGCTGGTACGTATATATACAACTAACTAATTATTTTATTTCATACATAATATATAATTGTTTTTTTTCTGTGTTATAACATTTGATATATTATATTATACGAAATAACGAATATATCATTACGATCGCCTTCTTCTTTTCTACATTCCAACATAAAATTGTTTTTCGTCTCAACTATTTTTCAAATGACAAATTTTTTTATTATTTAGTTGGTTGATCAATCACATTCTTTCCATTTATAAACTTAGATTGAAAGCATAAAATGATCCTCAATTGAGATTCACGATTGGTAACTAATGTTATTTTATTATTTTAAAGTAATATATTTATAAACATACAATTTATGATTCTAAAAAAATTCAATACTTTACGACTAAACCAAGGCAAAATGTTATCCAACCATAATTGTCTACGAACTATATTTATTTAACAACTCCTCAATGGTATATTTGTGTACACTTTTACAAAGACATAACTTTTAAAATGTATTTATTCAACAATCATCAAATGTTCTTACATAGTAACATTTGATTAATATATTATATTATAAGTTTTGTAGAAATTTAATCAATTATAGTATTTTTTTTATTTTGTATAATATAAACATTTTTTAAAATTAATTATAAAGACATTTTACATTCCGTTGCGGAGTGCGGATGCCATTTTTCTTGTTAAAAGCATATGACAACTTACATTTGCATTGAAAAATACATTCATTCCTTTTGAGGTAATCTCTTGAAATGAGAAAATATTTATTGTCAATTTTATTTACTTTTCAAGATATGTTTTATAAAAATAAAAAGTTAAAGACATGTGGCCACCTAAAAAACAATAACAATAAGAGTAGAACTCAAGATCTCATTTGAAGAATCTTAACTTTTAATCGCTAAAAGCTAGATCAAATAAAATATAGAACATCACGCTTTTGTATCGAATATGTATCTTGGTACTTTTTGTTAAACAATACACAAATTGGAAAAGCCTTTAACAAACATTTGACATTAGATATTGAGTTTTCAAATTTTTTAAAATATTTGTGTAGGTTAAAACGAGGCATTCAAAATGTGATTGTATGAGTAGCATGAACCAAATTAATGTGTGGATTTAGGATTGCTCCAACAGTTGTTAAAAAGGTGGTTTGTCGATCATGATCATTCACAATTAATCGTGAATCTATGCCCCCGTCCCAACACGTATTTTGTCATACTTTTGGTCTTCCACGCTATAAAATGAGTCTTTTTCTTAAACTTGAAATAACTTCTTTCAAATACATAACAAAACTTTTCACATACTTCTAAAAGTGATCATTAACTCCTTCATTTGCATATCAAAGAAGAGTGATCAAGAAGATTGTCTAATTAACATTCTTCGAATGTTTAAGCTTTGGAAATTAGAGTTCTTCACCTAAAGTGAGTTTACTGTATTCAGTGTTATCTCTCCTTAAAGAAGTATTGTATTATAAGTTAACTCTAAGGAAAAGTTTGAGGAATGGAGTTAGATGTTATATCCAATTTATACCGCTTTACATAAAGTTTTATTGTTCCTTCAGTGCCTTCTTTACTTATTAATTTACATAACTAAGAATTACAACTTATTCTCAAAGGTAAATTTAAGGAAAAAAAAACCTATACCACCCATCTAGGTTGATATACACATTGTTCATATTTTTTTTACTACATTAATCTCGTAAAATTACTAAGCTTTGTAAAGCTTAACCTTGTATTGTGTGTATCTCAACTTCTAATACAAAAGGATTATCCGACTTGAGCAAGTAAGAGGTCTTAAGAGATGGAAAAGGCATGGGAAGTTTTATGTCATTTTGTGTATCATGTGGAAAAAAGGATCGACATAATGAATAAATTTGTATTTGGTTGATATTATTTGATCTCTCTCTCTCCCCCCCTCCCTCCCTCTCTTAATTTGTACATATGTTTAAGTGGTTGAGCCAGAAAGATCGTTTATTTGAAAAAAATTTTAAGTGAATGTAAATCTTTGGGAATGATTTTCATATATTTGACTTAAAATTACTAATCAAACCATCTTTATAAAACCCAAATCCATTTCACACATTTAATACACATGAAACAAACATACATTAATTAAGATTCATGTTTTGTTTAAGTATTAACATAATTATTTATTATATTTCAAGATTCGTTGAAAAAATATGTGTGTGTATTTCACGGATTTTATCACGGTGAAAGAAGTATGCTAAACATGCATGTTTAAGAAATGTATAATTTGCATTGCTTGAGATTATTTAGGTAGTTTTTGTTTCGTATAATTTAACATGGAAATGATTTTCCTTAAGAACTATTCAAAACTTCTAAATTTGTAAAATTTTCCTTTAACCTTTTGAAAAAGTGATCATATCATATTAACTATGTTTATATGATTTTGTGTGCTATATATTTAGCAAACATTTTAACCAACCCAGGTAATAAAAGAATGGACTAGGTTTCACCCATCATTTAGGCATAGAAAGTATGGTGAAGATGGTATAAATGATAAATCATAAGTATTAAAGTTAACTTTTGTTTAGAGGTTTTATGATGTTTAAAATTACATCATATCATAAAGAGTTTTATATCTAACTTATACATGTTTATGTATAAAGAGTTTATGACTAAGTATACTGTTTCAAGGTGCAACATAATGTACTATGATTGCTTACCAATAGAGTCGAAGAATTGTAACTCAAAGATCAGTTTTAAGTTCATTATTATTTCTTTGAATACATCCTTTAAATGTTTAGGGCACCATTTATGATTTATCATATTGATACTATTCCATTCCATGCGTTATATTAGGTACTTTACAATATGTACGATTGATACTTATCTATTATTCATGATTCATCAATTTGTACTAATTGAACCCACAATTATGAGCATGCATATGCGAGAAATAAATATTGAAAGACTATTTCAAGACAAAAATGAATAGACTAAGGATACTGTTATGCCGAAAAATAAAGAAAGATAGTGACCTTTCAGCCAAAAAAATATGAATGAATGAATGTGACACATGCATGAATTATTAATATGATTGATAATTCAATTATTTGAGGAGAATGGGTGAAGTGAATGAAACTTTAGTATTGATTTGTTGAAGTGCATGCATTCAAAGTTTATTGCTAAAATCCATTTTGAGCTATCGTTTTCTGACTATGTCATCCATAATGTATTCAAATCCGATGATTATTAAACTTGTTGAGCTGTGAAGCTTACAAAAAAAACCCCATGAATTATTGCCTGATGAAGTTTTTGTTTTTCTATGTCAATTTGTGTTTTTAGTTTATGAATTATATGGAAATTTTTGTTTGACATACATTAGCATTTACCAAAATTGGCTTAAAAATATTTGTAAAGATTGTTATAAGTTGTAAGCTTGCTCTTGGTTTTTTCTTTCTATGATTTATACATAACTTGTAATGAAAATAAACTTTCATGGTAACTACAAAACTTATTTGGGTTTGAGGTTTCAAACAACATATGTAACTATCAAATTTTAAAAATGTATATTCAAGGTTTTTCTTTGCTAAAAGTGGTATATGCATAATTGGTTATTTGGTTACTAAATTTTAAAAGTTTCTTATTTGGTCCAACCAACAAGAATTATACCATAATATTTATATAAAGTTAGTGGTATAAAAATCACAAAACTTAATTAGGGTTTTTTTGTTTATTTATAAACGAAATTAATAAGTTATACAAAAATAATTACATCTTAATAATTTCATTAAAAAACATTTAAACAAACAGAGCCTTGATCATTAATTTTTTAAGGTCGGCTATTTCACATTTACCCTCTAAAACTTGGTAATAATCTACCCTACCAATGCATTGAATGATTTGTATAACAGTATTCCAATTTTCAAACCTTAAGTAGTTTTTGGTTTATTAAAATGTTTTTAAATGAATTAATTGTTTAAATAATTAGTATATATCAGCAATTAAAATCGAGTTTATTTCTTCTCTGAGGTATCTTGGTTTTCGATGAACCATCCCAAGATCTTTGTTGGTTTTACCCATTCTATAAGAACTATATTGTTAATCGTATATTATATGGAATGGTTAAATAACTGTTTTTTTTTTAACTTTATATAAATCTAAAAAATTATTATTGAAACAACAAATAAAATAGTAATATTATACTGCTAAAAAAATTATTGAAAATATATAAAACAGGTAACTAAATGTAAATAAAAAACTAAAATTAAATAATAACAAATGTAAAACAGGAATTTGGATTATAGGTGAGCGTTATTTTCTAAATTAATCTATTTACTATTTTAATAGAATAAATAGATAGATATGATGGAACTGGAAATTCTATTCATTTACACTATGTTTGGTACAGAGAATTATGACTAGGAAAATGGAGATAAGAGGAATTCCCATGTTAACAAACATGAGAATTCCTCTTATTTCCATTTCTCTAGCCTTAATTTTCTGTACCAAACGCACAGGTTTTTGGTAGACAAGAGGAAAAGAAGAATTGAATCTAAAAATGATAGATTTTGTTGGTTAAAGGAAGTTACATTCCAATGGAGATAGAGACCAATCTATGTAAAAAGACATATACGTATGCATACATACACATACATATATCTATCGTCTCTTTATCGATCCTAATCAATTTTATTATGAATTTCTTCCGTTTTTGGATTTCTTCATCATTGATCCTGACCTAGGATTTAGTTAACTTATCTAAAGGTGTTTTAATATTACACATAATTAAAACAAAAAACATGAAATTATTTCATTTTTATAACTAAAGGCTGACATATTTTAATTAAATAGATTTCAATTTAATCCGTTCTAATTGCTTTTTGCTTTGACAAATTCTATTCCTCTTTAAATGTTCAATCAATTAGTCCTTAAAGGAGTAAAGGAGACATCTCATTGTCGATAATGATTCTCTATCTACTAAACCTCCATGAGATATCGTTTTTGTAGTTGCCCGTTGCTTGATTAAAAAAACGTGTCGCTATTTTGTTTATGTTATAAAGCTTACAAATATGTCAAGATGGTTTACTAAAATCATATTGTTTTCTCGTATCCAACCTAATTGAGATTGGTTCATAACTTTTGAAGTGGATCCATTTCAGATACGGAATCGGACATAGATCGATATCGATTTTTAAATATCTAGAACTCAGATTTTATAAAATTGGATAATCCGAAAATAAAATATTAATTTATATTGTTTGGATGTACATTTAAGTTAACTATTGAGACATTAAAGAATGAGACACAGATAAATTGGGGCATAAACTTATTAGTAATTAGGTAACTTAATAATTGGTTCAATAATGAACTGAAATTAAATTATAAAAGCATATAATCATAGTCTTGATGTTTTTGTGCAACCCATTTTAAAATGATCATTACATGCGCATCCAAACACACCCATAAAAACTACACATTTAATTACACTATTATTATGAGATGATTGTGCAAAAAAAATGCTCAAGTTGAACCATTTTTGTGATTAAAACCACTAACCATTTTTCATTGCACAAAAAAACTCTCAACCGTCAAAATCTCACTAAGTTGAGATATTACCGGTTGTAACCGATTAAAAGTCGTAAGTCGCCGTCGACAAGTCATTTGTGATCACTGGAATTTCACCGAAAAAGTAAATTCCAACAAAAAACACAAATATAAACAAAGAAATCAACAAGCTATAGAAATGTGAATTTGAATCATAAAATACAGACAAATGAGTTCGCGAAAGAAGGTTCTTTGAAGATGAATCGTTGATTAGTAGATTACAATCGGTTCATCAGGTTGCAATTCGTTTTTTTGAAAAATAACATTATTTTGATGAATTTTAGTTAGTTAGAAGTTTTTTGTGTAATGAAAAATAATTGGAGGTTATAATCATAAAAATTGTCTAACTTAAGGGTTTTTTGCATAAATATCTCTATTATTATGTATGAAAATTATTTGGTGTTTAATTAACATGCACACCTAAAAATCTACTTAAATGATGACATGTGACAAGATCAAAGAATTATATGAACATGAGTAAATGTGTAAGCCATGTGGCAATCATTAATGTAATATGCATGCATTACTAGTGTGTGTACGGTTAATCACTAAAACACCCTATTTTGAAGGGTTGTATTAGGATTTACCTTGTGTCATCCAAAATTTTATGATTTGTAGCTTTTATTGTTTTTTTATTCAATTTTTGTGATCAAATTAACATTATCACACAATCTATCAAAATTTGCGTGATTATATCTTTAACTAATAGAAAAGATTGTTCTTTATGATTTAAATCAAAAAGTAAAGAAGAATTATGAAGATCGATGAAGATGTCTATATTACAGATAAAATCAACAACCAAACAAAACACAAAATCATATTTTACAAAAATTGTTTTCAAACAACAAACAAAGATCAATGAAATTATTAAAGGTAGAACAAGATCGATCAAAACGAAGTAAAAAACATACATACATATATATACATACATACATATATACATACATATATATATATATATATATATATATATATATATATATATATATATATATATATATATATATATATATATATATATATATATATATATATATATATATATATATATATATATATATATATAAGTCAGGTTCAAAACAGCACCTCTCGAAATCAAGTGCACCCGAAGGTACCAACCTTAAAAAACTTTTTTAAAATTTTTTTCCTCATAACCATGTTTAATTTAATGTTATACGCATGAAATATGAATTTCACATACATTCACACTTTCTGTGTCCTTAAAAATTATGTGTCCTTAAAAATTATGTAAATGCTCAATGCATATTTATGTGAATGGTAATCCATGTGAATGGTCATTTCAAACCATGTGAATGGTGTGAATGACCATTCACATGATCTTTTTTTACCATTCACAATATTTATGATGTTGCTTCTTTTGAGAAAAAGTATTATAATGTTGTCTTATACATATCTATTCAAAAAAAATATGTGTGAATGATCATTCATATTAGGGCATGCTGGGTACGCTGATGAACCTGATTATATATATATATATATATATATATATATATATATATATATATATATATATATATATATATATATATATATAGGGGTGGGTTCAATGGAAAACCACTATGCACCTGAAAACTATGGAAACCTACGCCTACCGTCCGATTTGGTGCATTTCATGAAAAACGCGGTGGCATGATCGTAAGTAAGGTGATGTATCACGCGGGATTTTGATGCATCACACGGGAAATTTGATGCATCACGCGGGATTTTGATGCATCACGCGGGGAATTTGATGCATTTGTGATGGTGCAGTGCGGTTTTCACAAGTTTTCCGGTGCATGACGGTTTTCCATTGAACCTCCCTCTCTCTCTCTCTCTCTCTCTCTCTCTCTATATATATATATATATATATATATATATATATATATATATATATATATATATATATATATATATATATATATATATATATGGGTGGATTCAATGGAGAACCTTATGCATCGAAGAACCTTGGAGAACCACAATGCATCACATAGAAATCGATGCATCACGCGGAAATTTGATGCATCACGGAGAAATAATGATGCATCACGGGGGGATTGTGATGCATTTGTGGTGGTGCATGGAGGTTCTTCAAGGTTCTTCGATGCATGGAGGTTCTCCATTGAACCCACCTATATATATATATATATATATATATATATATATATATATATATATATATATATATATATATATATATATATATATATATATATTCAGGTTTCTGGAATTATCATTTTTTCGCGGGGTACCAGAGGTATCATTTAAGATGATTTAAAAAAAAAAGATTACATAAAAATGTGAAAAAAAACCATTATAATTAGTTTATATAAATTGGTATCATGGGCTTTTATCAAGTAATTTAGATAAACAATCATGTGAATAAATAAAAAACTACGTGAATAAATGATAAAAACTCATTTATTCACAGGATGTATTATTCATTCACATGACTTTTTTTTTTTTTTTTTTTTTTTGTAATTTTAGTTGATAAAAAATTATGATATCAATTTATATTAACTTACAATGTTATTTAGTACATTTTTATGTCAATTTTTTTTAAATCGATTGTTAAATGGTACCTCAGATATTTTGCAAAAGATGTGGCATCTGAACCCAATAATATATATATATATATATATATATATATATATATATATATATATATATATATGTATATATAGAATCAGGTTCATTAGCGTACCTATGAGATTCCAGCGTACCCTAATGTGAATGATCATTCACATTTATTTTTTTTTGAATAAACATGTATAAGACAACATTATAAGACTTTTTTTCAAAAGGAGCAACATCATAAATCATGTGAATGGTAAAAAAAATCATGTGAATGGTCATTCACACCATTCACATTGTGTGAAATGACCATTCACATGGATGACCATTCACATAAATATGCATTGAGCATTCACATAATTTTTAAGGACACAGAAAATGTGAATGTATGTGAAATTCATATATCATGTGTATAACATTAAATTAAACATGATTATGAGAAAAAAAATTTTAAAAAAGTTTTTTAAGGTTGGTACCTTCGGGTGCACTTGATTCGAGAGGTACTTTTTTGAACCTGACTCTATATATATATATACTTTATATATAATATATATTATATGGTACTCTATATATATATTGTAATATATATTATGTAACTATATATACTTGCTATATAGTATGCTATATCGATAGGATTATATATAAGCTGCATATATGTATATATATACTATATGTATATATATATATATATATAATATATATATATATATATATATATATATATATATATATATATATGTGTGTGTATATATATGTATATATTTGTGTGTGTGTGTTGAGTTTCATTGAGTCCAATATTAGAGTAAAGTTCTGGAGTTTCAAATTAAATATACATGCTCATCGCGATAAAATGTTTTATTTAATGCAAAAGTGCAATATACACATATTCAAAAGTGCATTACGATCAAGGAGCTTACATCATTTGAAGTTCATTACGATAAAAGATTCTATTTCATGTAAAAGTACAGTATCTAAACAAAATATGCACATGTGAACTGATAGTGCACTTTTAAACATGTGTATATTGTATTTTTGCATGAAATATAACATTTTTAACGTAATAAACTTCAAATTATATGAATTGGTAGATAATAATACACTTTTGAACATGTGTATATTGCATTTTTGCATGAAATATAATATTTTATTGTAATGGAACGTGTACATTGACTCCAGGACTCCATTTTAATATGAGACTCCATAGAACTTGAGTCTCTGTGTGTGTGTGTGTGTGTGTGTGTAATGAGGATCATTTAGACACCATTTAATAATAAGCACCGTGAGCACCAATAAAAATTTAACAAATTAGCATCAAATTAAACATTTGCATGTTACAAACAACTTATTACTTAGTTTGAATGTGATCAATCTAATAAATCTTGTGTTATTAAAGCTTATGAATGCAATGAATTTAATGAAGCTTGTATATATAAAAGCATGAAAATGCAATGAATCTAATGAATCTTGTATATATTAAATCTTATGAATGCAATGAACCCACTGAAAGTTTATTTCTATTTCTTCAAAGCGTGTATATATAAAAAATTGTATGTATAAACCTTTATATATATATATATATATATATATATATATATATAGTCATGTTCAAAAAAGTACCTCTCGAAATCAGGTGCACCCGAAGGTACCAACCTTAAAAAAAAATTTAAAATTTTTTTCTCATAACCATGTTTAATTTAATGTTATACACAAATATATGAATTTCACATACATTCACACATTCTGTGTCCTTAAAAATTATGTGAATGCTCAATGCATATTTATGTGAATGGTACATTGTGTGAAATGATCATTCACATGATTTTTTTTTACCATTCACAAGATTTATGATGTTGCTCCTTTTGAAAAAAAAAGTCTTATAATGTTGTCTTATACATGTTTATTCAAAAAATATATGTGAATGATCATTCACATTAGGGTACGCTGGAATCTCATAGGTACGCTACTGAACCTGATTATATACATACATATATATGTATATATATATATATATATATATATATATATATATATATATATATATATATATATATATATAGATTGAGGTTTTATGGGGCACCATATGCATCGGAAACCAAATGGGAACAAAAAATGCATTGCTTGTTTACAAATGATGCAATAAGGGTAATATTGGAATACTTTATTTGAAAAAATTAATTATTCTTTTAATTAATAGATTAGGATTAAAATAGGAAACTAAATCAATCTCATTAACCATTCTCCATATATTATTCTCTCTCTCTCTCTCTCTCTCTCTCTCTCTCTCACACACACACACAATCGACCGACGAGTTTGAGAAGACGATGATGAGATGAAGATGAAAATGATGCATCACGTTGAACTCATGAACCTATGAGCGTATACGATGTGAAGAAGACGAATACGAAGATGCATAGTATGAACACGATGATGCATAACCTGGTGCTCCATATGAACACGATGATGCATAACCCGGGAAAGATAAATACGAAGATGCACAGTCAATGAAGATGATGAAACATCATGTTGGATTTTTGTTCAATTGGAATTTTTTAATTTTAGAAGTGCATTTTATAAATTTATTAGCATTTAATACTTGATTATTGAATTAAATATTCAATCAATATAAATTTAATTTTGAGTTGATTTGATATATTATTTTTTCCGAAAATACCCTTATGCACATCTATATGTAAATCGTGCATCATAATGCGTTCACAAATTTCATCTTTATTACCCTTTTGTCATTGTAATTTTAGCCATTCATTTTCTAGATCTAACGGTGTATATGGGTTCCTAAGTTGCACGATGCACACAGGTGCCCCATAGAACCTATATATATATATATATATATATATATATATATATATATATATATATATATATATATATATATATATATATATATATATATATTTATATTAATTACACATCAACCCTAACCATAATACCCCCTGCCCATTAAATAGGGCAATGACAACTACAAGTCAATATAGAAGCCCTAACAAGACCACTCCACGTGCTTTGACTTACATATTTGTGTTCTTTATTGTCCATGTTTTCCTATGTTTTTTTCCTTATTTCTAACTAATTTTGTCACATTGTCGGTTTCTTGGTTAGCAAAATCCCAACTCCAAATTCAAACCCCATTAACAAATTACTTAACATTTTGTCTAGGTTCAAAGTCCATAGATTAATCGATCTTATAATATCATTTCGAGTTTGATTTGAAATGCTCGAAAACATAAAATCCAAAATCAAACTACTTAACGTGATTGATTTCTTTTGTCGATTCTTACTACAATAGTGTTGATAGGACCGGTTTTTATGAAACGTGTCTTATAATTCTGATAGCATTTGAAATCGTAAATGGAATTAGACAAATTAGAACATGATCATATCATTGTATCTATAAAAACAAACAAAACTATCAAAAGATATTGTTAGTCATGATAAGATTAGTGATTCGGTGATTACCCAAATGAAGTTTCACATCACACCGTTTAGGTGTAGGACCACTCGAACCATACGTGGCTAAAGTAATGTTCGTATATATGTTTATTGTTAATGAAAGATCTGTTGTATTGTTATCCTGGTTTTGAAATTGTAAATAAGCTTGATTGATCATTCATTTTACTTAATGCTTTTTTTATCCATTCCATTTTATCCAATTGATTAAGTAAATTAATATTAATTCCAACCATGATCTTCTATTTTAAATTATTTTTTGTTGCTGCCCGTATTACTAAATCATGTCTTTTTTTAATAGTGATATAAACTAAGCATGATGATAAAATGTTATGTTTTAAAAAATATAAGATAATTAACGATTATTAAAGTTTTAGAAATTAAGCATGACGAGAGTAGACATGTTTGTCAAAAAAATAACAATATTTATAAAAAAACTTATTAATTGAAATTAATATTAACGCATAACCCGAACCCAGTTCACTAGATCCCTCTTTATTTATATATAACTTTAAATGTTTTATTTATATTTGAACTACATATATAGATAGAATCTGTCTTTATTTTTTGTTGTAACAGATCCTCAAATTCTAGATATCAAACTGTATATGTACACGATTGTAACATCCCTTGATTGACTAAGCATATATTAGTACCTTGATGTAACTTTATTTCGTTTAGCAATGTACATTAATGTTAAATTAATAAAAGTTATTATTAATGGTTGTATACACTATTTGATTATAGCTAAGGTTAAGGGATGCAAACTGTCAAATTGTCAAAGTCATAAACATAAAACACGTGTCTTAGTCAATAGCTTTATTCAATCATCATCAAATCGACCAAGCTCCTTCTAACACTAAAAGACATCAACTTCTCTCTAAGATTTTGAGTTCAATTCTTGTTGAAATTTCAAGATTCAAGTTGGAAATTATTTGTCTAGCAACAATAATCAAGAATCAAGAAAGAATTCAAGGAAATTATCCTATGTTCTTCAAAAATAAGTACAAGTGTGGGATACCTGTTGAACACATACACTTCATCAATGACTTCATTCACCAAAAACTTGCATAAAACGTTATTTCAATCATATGCATATTTATATAAAGGGATAATTGCGCAAAAAACCCTCAACTTGTTAGTTTTTTGTGATTAAAATCCCAAACCATTAATTTTTCGTTGCATATAAAACTCCGAACTAACTAAAAATCAGTAAATCAAGGTTTTATCAATGGGTAGCCGGTTGAAACCGGTCATTAATCCTACATGGACCGGTAAATAACCTCCGTGGAATAAATTTTAATTGTTGAAACCGGTTGTCAAGTATTACACATCATTTAAACCCTCGTTGATCATGTAATCTCATTTAAAAATTACAATTAAAAATTATCAACAGGGGTTTAAAAGAAGTGTAATACTTGACAACCATTTTCAACATTTTAAATTTATTCCATGTAGGTTATTTACCGGTCCACGTAGAATTAATGACCGGTTTCAACCGGTTACCCATTGATAAAACCTTGATTTACTGATTTTTAGTTAGTTCGGGTTTTCTATGCAACGAAAAATGGTTTGAGGTTTTAATCACAAAAAATGACAAGTTGAGGGTTTTTGCGCAATTGCCCCTTGTATAAAAGGTTTAACTAAGCATTTGTGGCAAAACAGAGTTGGATTTGAAAACCGAAATCAAGACAGTCCATATGAGTGTGTGTGAGGTCTGAGACATGATGATGTAGACCCTGAGTCTTAATGACTCGGGGTGGCCTTGGCCTTGGTTCTCTCGGTCTTGACTTTGGTTTGGGTCTTGGACCCGGATTCTATATGTTTTGGTGCGTGAGTGTGTGAGGAAGCATAAGTCTCGGGGTCAATGTGATTGGTGTGTGGTGACCAATACTTAGTTTAGGGGTGATAATATTTCTACCATTGAATCCTTATATAAGTCTTGGGGTGGTCACTTCAATTTTAATATTTCATTTGGAAGTCTTGGGGTGCATAAAAGTGTACTAGAATGAGAAGATGTGCACGCCATGGTAATGTGTTGGCCATTTAATCACGATAGCAAGTTGTTTGTCTGATATTACTTGATTGTTTCTACTTTTATTACTTCATCATGTGCTTTACTTACATCTTGCTATAATGGTCATGTATTACATGACTTGTACTCAGACTTAGATTATTTGATTCATTCAGACTTTGACATGATATTGATTATACCACACTTTTACACATGAACTTGTGTCGTTGACTACTCTGATGTCACCCACGTTGAATATACTAGTTAGTGGTTGATCCCCACAAAAGTGTAAGAATGGGACATATCTTATGATCCTTAGTATTATGTCTCATAAGGTATCACACATTGTGGCTGCTGAACTATTATCACACTTTGACCCTCGTGACACTAAATATGCATATTTTGATTACATGTTAATTGATAAATCTATAAATTCATTAAGTGTTGCTTATCAGTTATTGCATATCTCTTTACAGGAAAAAATTAGGAACCAATTGGACCCAGTAACTAGGAATACAGGAACTGAAGTTTGGAGCATACTAGATCACTTCTCAACTTACATTTTTGGTATTGAATTGAAGACAAATGTTTGTGGGAGCTGGGTAGTTGTGACAAGTTGTTTTTATGACTGTAATAGACTAGATGACTTATACCATTTATAACTTTAATTTTAAACTTTGTAATGTAATTACTATTAACTGTTTAATAAATCTATCTTAGTTTGTGAATGTTATTGTATTGCTAGCTGGGACCTAATGATTAAGACTCGATAAAAATTGGGTCTTATAATGATTCCCTTTCAATGAAGCAATCACTTTCGGTTAGTAATATATATGGTCTAAGAGATGGAAAATATCATTCCTCTCCTAATGCTTTACCAATGAACACTCTCTTACATCCTAAATTTGATAAAATGTTACAACAAGAAATGAAGACTAATTCTATCTTAATTTATAACTTAAAGAGGGTTAAGGTCGCACAATAACATCATATCTTTTCAAATGTATCGATATAGTACATGAACTTTTTCTTACTCATATGATACCTGTCAGTTTTTTCAATCCAATATGGAACATTTTTACATTTTCAACTGGGCTCTATTTGTAATTAAAAACTCTATATATAAATGTACCATATTGATATTAAAAACTAGAGTACATGTATCATATGGGTAAGAAAAAGAATTTCTTGTACCATATCGATAGATTTGAAAAAGTACGTTGTTATTCTGCGACCTTAACTCATTCAAATATAAATAAAATATTTAAAATTATACAAAAATAAAAGAGGATCCTGTGTACCTGGTTCGATTTATGTGTTAATATGCTACCGCAAGATAGAAAACTGTGAGAGAAGTCCAATATTGGATAGAAGAGTATGCTAGTGGTGTTTAAGTAGTCACTGGGTTAGAGTAAGTTAGAGTATCCGCTAATTGAACGTCGCCTTTTTGTTTGGAAAAATGGAATGGATTAATTTTTTTGATTTCAAACTTTTATGTGTAGAAAAATTATGAACCTGTCTAATTTGATTTCTGATCGTAGTTTTATCCATGAATTCATTCGAAATAATTAAAAATTAATTGAAGTTTATTTCGTTGAAAAAAATTAAAAATCTCTTTTATTATTCGTCTAAATTAAAAATTGGAAAAATTAAAACCATTTTATCCAAGTTGAAAATCGAAATCAATCTATTTAACAGATAGGAAAAAAAACGATGAGTCATACTAATTTTTATTCTTTCTGAACAAAAAACTCATTTTTCTGATATTTTTCGAACGAAAAAATTATTACCAATAGATTTTTAATTTTTCTGAAAAAATAAATCAACAATTCATTCCATATTTTCGAAGAATGTAGTTACCACTATTTATTTTTTATTGGAAAATAAAATCGGAAGTGATCGTCTTTTTTCCCGACCAGAGAAAACAAAAAATAGAATGGTTGATCTTCTTTTATCAAAAATCTAAAAATCAATAGTTTAATTGTAATATAACTGTAAATAAAAATAAATAATTTTACTGTAATTAAATAATAATAACAACTACAACAATAAAATGAATGAAGGTCTTAATAAAAAAAAAGTTTTATACTTTGATGGTTTTACAAAATAAGTTTTAACCTGCTATAAGAAGTGTATGAGTGAATTAAAAAGTTTAAACAGTTTGGAAACTTATCTGGAAAAGAATGAAAATGAGACTTAATCGAAAATTCTTTTATACTTTCAATCTATGGAATCTGTTTGGTTCGCAGAATGTTTTCACAAAGGAATAGAATTTGTCAAAGGAATGGAAAGGTGAAAGAAATGTAATGGAATTAAATTTCTATTTTTATTGTTTGGTTGGCAGGAATGGAATAGAAATAAATTAACTTCCTTTCTTGTTATTTTTCTATTTAGTTAGTAAAGTGGAATATGATGGTTGAGTATACGGTAGGTGGGGTAAGATTGGATGGAGTAGGGTAGGTTCGGTGGGGTGGGTATGGTTAGGTAGGGTAGGAAAGGTTAGAGTGGATGAGAAAAGGTAAGGTAGTATGTGTTAGGGATATGGTTAGGTAGGGTAGTGTGAGTTGGGTAGATTAGAATTGGGATGGGGATAGGGTGGGGCACTGGGGTGGGATGAGGTATATAAGGTGGAGTAGGATGGGTGGGTGAGGATAACAATGGATTGGGGTGGGGTGGGGTATGGTGGGGTGGGGTAAGATAGGTTGGGTATGGTTAGGTTATATAGGGTAAAGTGAGGTATGGTTAGGTTGGGTGGGTGTGTGTGTGGGTGGGTGATGTGTGGTAGGTAGTGTCGATAGGAAAAAGCATATTATGTGGATGGAATATCAATACTTTGCCTATTATTCTATTAGGTAAGAAAATATATTCCAGTGGAGGTGAGAAAATTTTAAGCCATAAGGGGGCATTTGGTTCACAGATTCTGAAGGAATCTGATTAAAAAGGAACGAACATTCCACTCCTATGACATGTTTGACTGTCAAATTCCATGAAATAATAATTCTATTTCAAGCAAAACATTTCCTACACTAAAATGAATTTGCTTTCCATTGGAGTTTTCAAGGAATGAACATTCCATTCCCATGAATCCATGATAGATCTTTTTTATTCACTAACACCAACCATGTCGACCCGACTAAATCCAACCTAACCCCACCTACCCTACCTACACCTTATCCACTACTCCACCCACACTACCATACTCCAGCCACCCTACCTTACCCTACCCACCCACCCCACCCAACTTACCCATCAAGCCATCATATTAAACTTACCACATCTCTTCCCACCCTTATATTACACGCACCCTATTGTTCCTCACCCCACCCTACCCACCCACCCACCCCATCCTACCATACCCATCCACCCCATCCATAAGCATATCACCTTACGCTACCACCAATCTATCCACCCATCAAATTTACCACATCTCTTCTCACCCTTATATTACACCCATCATACCCTACCTCACTTCATCTCACCCCACCTCACTTATCCACTCACCTTACCTTACCACCAATATACCCGCTCACCAAACTTATCACATCCCTCTCTTATATATCCACCATACCATACATTATCTCTACCCCAACTCCACTCCCTACCTTACCACTAATTTAATCACCTATCAAACCTACTGCATCCCTTCCTATCCTTACAATACACGCGCTCACCTTACTTAATATTATCCTATCATATTATATCATATCACAACATTGGTTTAAACTCACCCTACCTAATCCAACCTTACCCATGCCACCTAGCCCACCTTAACCCACCACATCAGATATTATTTTGCTTATGTAGTAAACATTAATATTTAATGTTATATTTTGGTCATTTATCATAATCATTCTTTTAAAATATTGTTATAATTCAAAAGAATTTGAAAAATAATTAATGATATATTTTGGTCATTTGTCATAATCATACTCCAATTCCTTTGACAAATTTATAAACAAAATAGAAAATAGCAAAGGAATTAAATCTGAATTTCATTCTTTTCGTGCCAACCAAACAAGCTACAATATTTGGATTCAGAAGATTATATTCCTTCCAGAACCTTTGACAGATTCCATTCCTGAAGTAAACATTCTGCGAATCAAACGTCACTTATGGAATTTTCTTTTCTTTTCCTTTAGCCAACCAAACATACAAAGGAATGAAATTTTGATTCCAATTCCACAGATTCCTTCAAGATTATGTGAAACAAACATACACTTAAGGTTTTTACATAATTTTCTCTATTATGAACAAGTAAAGTCGAAGCTGGGTTTGAAACAGCAAAATTTGAGCTCGAGTGTTACTCTTTTAAATAAGCTAAATTCAAGAGTTGAGTTTACATTAACTCTTTACACCCTTAACTTAGACACATCATAACAATTACATCTTAATCTAAACTCTTAAAATTTGTTATAGTATATATTTTTTCAATTAAACTAAGAAATATAAAGAATAACAAGTTTTGGATTACGATAAGAAGCAAGATGACTTTAGTGACATGGAACACCTGGTTAAAAGATCCATCTATTGCATTTTCTTAGGGTTAATCAGATGCTTTTGTATCGTTTTTTGTTTTCTTTGTTTCCATTCTTCATCCGACAAAATGTTTCCTCTTAAATATGTTTATACTCTTGCGGTTATTTTGGGTGTGAGCTTTTGCTTCTTTGATGAGTGTTTGTGTGGATAAAATATTTATATATATATATATATGAATAAATTTAATTGGAAGAAAAGTATATGAAAAGCAAAGGTGTGCAGAAAAGCATGTTTGTTCCCTCTGACCATTACAAATAGTACCTGCAAAAGACAAAAGGCTAGACACCAGAGTTGCAGCATAAAGGGAGCCCTCTGATTGGTTGCAGACCTGCCCTCCGAGTAGCGCAGGTTAGAGGTCAAAGATTCCTTTATGAAAAACGACAATGTCAAGACCTTATAAATAATGGGTTGATCCTCACACTCAGGTATCATCTTTCTCATCCTTAAAAACCCTAAATTACTTTATCTCTTTCTGCAACGTTACTCGGACTCTGTCTGACTTGAGCGTCGGAGGTGCCGCGCAGGGGTACACTGACCTTTCTTGTTTATTTGGCTCTCAGATTGTTATGTTAAAGATGGATGATCGTATTTGAAGATATCTCAAGGTGTATATAGCAAAAGGGAAAATACGTTCAAACAATGAGATTTATAAAATTTATTGTTTAAATAAAAAAAAATTATCAAGTTACGTAAATTAGTAACCTTAAAAATGGACCAAAAAAAAAAAAAGCAGTAGAAAACACATATGTTGGAAGCATGTTGGTTTGTATGTCTAGGGTTTACCCTACCATCCTATGTTACCTCCCTTTTCCCATCCCACCATGTTCACTCCCCACCCAACAACCAATATCTTTTTTTTCCTTATTAATTCCATTAAAAAAACCCATAAAAATAATATAATAATATAATTAAGATCTACATTATTAATTAATGATGTAATTAATTATAATATGTTTTAAAGTCAATAATATTACAATAATTTATATGTATATGTACATTTGTCTCCGATGATTATAACATTACAATTTACTTGTTAGCAGAGAAAATAACCAATAAAGATAATATAAAATACAAAGTTTGATAATAAAAGTATTGTAAAATTATTTTTGTCGAGAAAGGTAATGTAAAATTTTATTTTCACTGAAAAGGACATGAAATTCAAATTTTAGGCCAAGAAAGAAATTTAAATATTATTGTTTTACCAAATAATGGAGCATAATATTAAAAGTTTACCTTCTTAATTGGTTATCAATGCCCTTTTATGTCAAATTTGAATTTTATGTTATCTTTCTTGGCCTAAAAATTTTTACATTACCTTTATTGTAAATTTTTAAATTTTATTTTAACTTTATTAGTAATTTTTTATGTGGAATTGAAGTTTATTTCAGATAGTAAGTAAAATAATTTTAAAAGAGCATTATAAGGTTATGATTACTTTGCCTAACATATTGGATCAAGTAAGAGGCTAGGGATTGGACTTGTTAATGATAACGATGTGAGGATGGCTGGGGATCTTATTCTTGTTCTCATTCTTGTTTTCATCTTTGGTTCCATTGGGTATTGAGGAATTAAATTTTTTATACATTTTAAAAAATAAATGAGTTTACGTTACAAACTATAGTTTACTAAAAACTTTACTTGATAAATGGAGATGGAATGACAGCAAAGATGGAAGTTTTACGGTAAAAGATTGACCAATCTAATCGAAGACTCTTCTATGTCTTTGCATAAAAGTTCGAATATTTCTAGTTAGTGGAACTCTTGGATGCCAAAATAGATAAACATTTTTATTTGGAGATTAGTTTCAAAATGGTTGCCATTTTTCCAATTTAATGGCAAAAAGGGTGTCGATTTAATCGTCCGCTTGTCCTTATGTCAATCGGTGTTGATAATTTAGATCATTGTTTTTTTAATTGTTCGGCTTGAAACTCATTTGGAGAAAAATCCGAGCATGGTGGATTCCCCTTTCAATCCATGTTTTTTTTTTCGTTGAGAGTTGCTCCTTTTGGAGATGACATATAGCTCAATCAGTTAATGGTTGAAAGGCGTTTCAAGGAGTGTTGTTTACTTTGATGTGGTGTTTGGAGATGGAGAAATTGAATTGTTTATGCTGATTCTGATGTCCAGGTCCAGGCTAAAAATGAAGAATTATTTTTGCTAGTTCATCAATTATCTTTCTTATGGAATGAAAATAGATACAAAATTAGAAGGACTGTTCTTGGAATTCTTGGATCTCTAAGCCACAATATTGGTTTGGCTAATTGTCTTTTCTTTCTTTTGGGGTTTATTTTTTGATTGGATGCTATCTGGGGACCTGTGTTTGTTTTTGTTGTTGAGATTTTTCCACTTCATGTGGTAGCCGTTTATAAACTTCTTGGCTTTGCAAAAAAAAAGTTTACTAAAAACATATCTATCTATCTACTATTAAAAGAGTAACTATACTCATTTCTGGTGAAGCCACGTGTCGTCACCATGAATCGACACGTGACATTTATAGATTTTAAGAATAATAAAAAAATTTAAATCAAATATATCCAAATCTAATATAATCCACTTTTAAATTCAAATCAAATCAAACAAATCTATCTATCTATACTATTAAAAGAGTAACTATACTCATTTCTGGTGAAGCCACGTGTCGTCACCATGAATCGACACGTGACATTTATAGATTTTAAGAATAATAAAAAAATTTAAATCAAATATATCCAAATCTAATATAATCCACTTTTAAATCCAAATCAAATCAAACAAAATCTAATACTCTACTAACTTATTAATTAAATCTATCCAAATCTAATATAATCCACTTTTAAATTCAAATCAAATCAAATCAAAAAAATCTAATAATCTACTAACTTATTAATTATAAGATAATATAATGAAAGTTAAAAAAAATATATAAGAAAATAATTACCCTTCATATATATTTAGAAATACACAAAATTAATAGGTCATAATAAATAATTATATACTTTTGTTTAAAAAATAATATTTATATCTTTATCTTTATCATTTTATTTATTATATTTTATATATATTAAAAATATCCGCGTAATACGCGGGTAATAAACTAGTGTATATCAAATTTAAAACAAATTATCTCAATATTTTTAAGTCACATATACATAGATAATTAATAGTTCATAATAAAACTAAATTAAATAAAATTATGTTAAGAGCTTATAAAAACATGTTAAAATAAATAAGATAATTTTACAATATTAGAGTTCTATATATAGATAATTATTAATTTATATAAATTGTAATGACTGATTAACATTATAAAATTAAATAAACATAATAATTTTTTATGATTACATGGGATCAAGATCTGAGATTAAAATGTTTTCCACCCATCACTGGTCAACTTGAGTTCGAGGATTTCCCGGTCAAGTCGGGGTCGAGTTTCAGGTTTCATATCGAGAATGGTTTTTTTTGTCGAGCCTCTGTTTAACTTGTGATGATAAAGGTACCTATAATAATCACATGTATTTATAATGGTTACTTATGCAATAATATTTTATATTTTTACCAAATAAGTTCATTTTGATAAGATATATACAATCACGTTTTAAAAAGTAACTAGTGTATACAATTAGACCTGGCAATATGTGTATCCGTGTCATGTCGTGTGTCAGACACGAATTTTACATGACACGAATTTGTAAAACACGAATACGATACGAATTTGTAAAACACGAATACGATACGAATTGTAAAACGTGTCTGAATATGAAACACGAACACGACATGTAAAATATTTGTGTGACACATGACACAACATGAATAAAACGTTTTTAAACGTGTCACACGAAAACACGAATATAATCTAAAACATATAAAATTAAACCTAAAACTTAATAATTCAAGTATCCATGAATTTGAAACTCTAAATACTAGTTTATACATGTCAAATACGTGTCATCGCGTAACACGATTATTATACGTGTCTTACACGTGTTTATACGGGTAAATTCGTGTTTGATCTGTATAAGACACGAAACACGAATTTGAAATTCGTGTCGACACGAATATACACGAATTTATAAAACCCATATACGAAAAACTCATGTCGTGTTCGTGTCGTGCCTATCGCATGGCATACCAAATTGCCAGGTCTATATACAATATATACCTTACAACTTGTTCAATAACTTACTATTAAAAAGTAAATTAGAATAACTAAAATATAAACTAATTATTATATAAAAATATATATTAATTAAAACTATAGAAAAATAACTACATTAAGTTAAAACCGAAATAAATGGAATTTATGAAAATGTTAAAGCAAGCATTATCGTAATAAATTTAATTTTATTTGGTTTTCATATGAAAATACCTATCTTTATAGAACTAAAATAAAATTAGTATTATAGGACAATTTAAAATATTGTTATGTTTAGTTTGACACTTACATTAATATACTTTTTTAGGGATAATTACAAAATAACAAAAATATAAACGCACTTCTCAAATTTTACCCAAAAAAATTCGTCTAACCAAAATACTCATCATTTACGTTACCACGTTTACGTGACGGCCACTATTTATGTGACTTGTACTTTTTTATAATTTTTAATGCATTACGTTACAAAATGTAAAAAGTAACGTAAAGTATATTATCTTTACGTTACAAATTCTATTTTTGGAAAGAAGCACAATGAGATTTGGTAACGTAAAGTGATGGTAGTTTACGTGATAATTCACCGTTTGTAACGAAATGCATTAAAAATAATAATAATAAGTACAAATAACGTAAATATTGGTCGTCACGTAAATGTGGTAACGAAAATGTTTGGTATTTTGGTGATGTGACTTTTTTTGTAGACACTAAAAAATGGGTTGTTTTTTTGGGTATTTTTGTACTTATCTTTTTTTTTTTTTATTATAATTATTTAACCTATTAACTAAGGACATAATTGATGTACAAATGTAAAAATTATCCATACAGAGTATATAAATTTTCATTTTAACTAAAAGTGGCATATATAAAATAAACGTAAAATCATAAAACTAAATCAGTCAAACTTATACATAAATAAATATAAAACTGATATATAAATTAAAACTAATTTATAAGCATAAAAGGTATTTGTATTGGTTATAAATTGAGATATGATTACATAAATCAAGTTAAAATAAGTTTATTATATAAATTGATAAAATAATAAATATTATTGTGTAAATAGATAGATAATAAAATATTATTATATAAATAAATATTTATTTCCGATGTTTTTTTGGAAACTATTTTTATCATTTGGGTATTTTAAAGGGCTAAAGCCGTACAATACCAGTGTACTTTTTAAGGTGTATCGATATAGTACGTGTACTTTTTATATTGTTTATATGATACCTTTACTTTTTATGACCGGTTATTTCGTCTAGCTTTGTGCAGTTGTGGGAGAATCGTCGGTACGAACTTGTTCATCATTGGATCTGTGTAAAATTTGAGGAGAAGTTTCGCAACACATAGTTCTTCGATCTGGACGGTGGAGATCGTCTTTGGAGATTCCTATAGAGGTCTGTAGGTGTTTAAAGTTGGCTGTGCAGTGTGATTTCTCTTACCAGGTTATCACAAGGACGAGAGAGTGTATTTGATGCTTCAATTATGGAAATTTGAACATTAATAAAAAGAGAAATTCAATGTATAGCCAGTAACCGGTTACCAAATGTATCATATTGGTATGAAAAATGTAGTACACGTATCAAATTTGAACGATTTCAGAAAGTACACGTGTAATATGAATAATTAAAATAGTACACGTACCATATCGATACATTTTAAAAAGTACACAACTATTCTACGACTTTAACCCTCTTTTAAAATAGGAAAAATTACTAAAATAGCCAAAAATTATATCTCATTGTCAAGTTTTAGCCAAATAATATCAATCTAACCAAAATAACTACATTTTACGTTACCACATTTACGTGATAGCCATCATTTACGTGATCTGTACTTTTTATTAATATTTTAATTCATTACGTTACAAAAGGTAATTGGTAACGTAAAGTAGTGGCACTTTACGTTACCAAATTTAAATGTTGCTTCTTCCCTATAAAAATTAGGTGGCTTGTCATTTCATGGTAAACACCTTTTGGTACTTTACGTTACCAAACACCTTTTGTAACGTAATGCATTAAAATATTAATAAAATGTACAGATCACGTAAATGATGGTTATCACGTAAATGTGGTAACGTAAAGTGTGACTATTTTGGTTAGATTGATATTATTTGGCTAAAATTTGATAATAGGGTGTGATTTTTGACTATTTTAGTAATTATCCCTTTAAAATTGTAACATCCCTAATTTCAATTTTTTGTAAAATTGAGTAGCTAAGACTTAAAAGTGTTTTGATGGATTGTTGTGGTTAAATAAATTTCATTTCATATATTTAAAAATGATAATGATGATGATGATGATGAGAAATCATCATTATTGTTTTTCGAGCAAGCATAACAATGAGAAACCGATATGGATATTTAAAAATGTGCAAATAGGAGAATATAAAGTTGAGGGGTGTAATGTGCAATTATGGTAAAATTTCAATAAATATGAGTTAAAAGTATGTATAACCGTTCACTTTTTCCAAACACACACACACTCTCTCTACAAACGCTCTCACTCTCTCTCTAACTCACGCTTTCACCATTTCTACAAATCAAGAACACGAAAATCTTGAAATTAAAGGCTGAAAGTTTGGATTGAAGCTGCTAAGGAGGAACTATAACTACTGCAAACAACAATTCAAGGTAATACTTGCTCAAATTTACGATTTTTTGAGTTTTGGTGTTCGGTATTTATATGTAACACCCCGAATAATTAAGAGGTAATTATATCCCTAATGATGCTAAGTTAATATAATTATTAGAATAATGATTATTAATTGGAGATAATAGTAATATTGACTGAAGAGGTAACTAACTTTATTGAACAATCATAATTGTGAACCTAAGAGCAATATTATGAGACAATTGTCAAGTATTATTTCAGTAGGCTATTATTGGGACTTGAATAATATAATGTTGGCTAGCTATTGAATTGACAAAAATGGGTAATATACTTTTGGATTTATAGCTTTTATAACCATTACCTCAAGTAATTGATATAAATAAAATATAGTTGTGTGTGTAAGATGGAGTTAATGTTGGGGGTGTAAATTGAATAAAGGATGGAAGTGGGAGGTGGTGTTTGGCATGAAACCAAAACCTTTCCCCCTCCCCTTTTTCTTCCCAAATCGTCCCACATCAACCACACACACACACACACATACACACTCTTGCATTTTGAAGAAGAAGAGAGAAAAGAAGGGAGAAATAAGGGTTTGATCAAAGATTTATAGATTGAAGCTCACAAAATTTGATTTTTGTACCATCTTTAAAGGTATAATCATCTTCTTCATCTCCTCTTTATTCCTCCATTTTTGGATGAAAACCCTAAATGGGTTCATGTTGAAATGTTTTGTAATGACTCCAATCTTTTAATATGTTGTTATATGATCAAAATGGAGCCATAATATGCAAATACTTCAGTAGTTCGAGTTAGTTTGGTTCGAACCCAATCTAGGGCTCAAATGAGCTCCAATGGGTTAAGGATTTGAGTTTGATGTAAAGTCCCTCCAAAGTTACTAAAACATTTATGGAGGTTTTGGGAGTTTGGTGTGCATTTTTTTGACTCAAATGAGCTGGGAGTTGTCCAGGAGGGGGGTAGCGGCGCGAATAACCTTATGGTCGCGCCATGACCATGTTTCTGGCCTGAAAATTGATTTTGCATGGTTGGGGGTCGATACTTGGGTCTTAGACGTTCGTTGCACCTCTAAATTAAGCGTTTAAAGGGTTTGAGGGACTTGGATCGAGTCCAGAAATCCTAGGGCCTCATATGAACTTAGTTGGGATATATGCATGACTCTTTAAGTTGTATATTGGGTCGCCTTTGTGACAATCTAATTGATTATGATTTGGGCATAAAGGACTTTTTAACCGGTAGGTTTATTAGTATTGTCAAACGACCCCGATGATACGTTAGAACCATTATTGAAGAACGGTTAGTAGAACCACATTGGTGGTTTCTTTAATTGGTCTTATGGACCATTATAGACTCTCATGAGTCATCTTGAACCCTAATTTGTTGTGGAATTCGTTTGGACCCCTTTGGATGTCCATGGATTATTCCCGGCCCCTTTGGATGCCAGATGCCGACGTACTTGAATTGTCGGAAGTCCCGACTTTCATAGAGACAACCTCGTACTTTGATAGAGGCAACACCACTCCCGACTTTGATAGGGAACCCTAGACGACCATGGAGTATGTGGTATTTGGATTTGTATGGGATTATCTCATGTGAGGACGGCAACGGGCCGCCTGCGGGCGATGATTATTTGACACGTTGGGCCGCAAGCATTAGTTATATCCTAGTGGCGGTGTTGACTTCATGTAAGGACGGCAACGGGCCGCCTTCGTGGCGATTTTTATGACACGTTGGGCCGCAAGCATGTTTGTCATCACCTTTGATTTATGTCATTAGTAGTACGTACACTGGTAATGTAACGCACCGACTTTGAATGGCGACTATGTAAAAGCGTTACAACGTGCTACTATGACATTCCTTGGGATCCCCACTTCGGCTCGGCTATGATGAGCAGTGTAGTGGATCCCAAGATTTGATTTGGTTCCCCACCTTGACTCGGCTCACTAGTACAAAAATGACCTATGGTCACGGTTTTGTCCAAACTGCCTAGCCACAGTTTTTGTTATTGACGTGGCTAAAGGGTCATATATGAACTTGTATTATTATGATAGCCATAGTTTATCTAAATAACTGTGACCATTGCAAATCACATTCAAACCTTAAGCCACAGTTTAACATAAGGATCGTGACAAAGACTTGTCACGGTTGCCACATTGTTACCAGATGTCATTGTTTGTCACAGTTATTTGTTTGATGTCTATAATAATCTTGTGATGGTTATTAACTGTGACGATAAATATGTATATGGTCACGGAAATCTCTTTCGGTGACCAAAGGGACACCCTGAAGTCTAATTGTATGACTCTAAATTATATGGTGGAATTAGTCACATGAATAAACTGTGACAGAAGGCTAACTTATATGGTCACGAAATCGCTTTGTGTGACCAAAGGGTGGAGTTCATTAGCCACGCATGGTGAAAGAAAAATATTGTGACTATAAGTATTTACTTGTCATGATTTAGTTGATTAAATGTGTCCAAAAGGAAAAAATTGTCATGAAATAAGAAAATTATTGTGACTATAAGTATTTTACAGTCACGGTTTAGTTTCTTATGTGTGTCTAAAAGTATACAATATTCATGATAAAAGAGAAAAATATGACTAAGTATTTTTTTGTCACGATTTAATTTCTTTTATGTATATAAAAGTAATTAATAATCACGGTTTAAGAAAAAAACATATCACCATAATTATGTTTTGGTCACAGTTTAAGACACACAAGCATGTGACTATTAATATTTAAAGGTGACAGATTAAGTTTTTATGTGTGTCTAAATGTAAACAATAGTAATAGTAAAATGAAAAAGATATGATTATAAGTATATTTAAGTCACGATTTAATTTGTTTTGTGACTAAAACCTATCAGTCTCACACATTAAAAAAATTCAATATAAGGAGTTTTTTTTTGTCACGGATTAAACAAATTTGTGACTATTAATATTTAAAGGTGATGGTTTATTGTTTTTATGTAACTAAAAGTAAACAATGGTCATGGTAAAAAAATGTTGTGACTATATTTTTTTAATGATCATGGTTTAGTTAATTTCTTATTACTGTGTGAAAGTAACAGTTTTGATGATCAAAGAAAAAAACAGTGACTATAAGTATTTTATGGTCACAGATTGTATTTTTGCATGTGTCTAAAAGTTACCAATTGCCACGATTAGGAATAAATAAGTAACTACAAATACTTATGGTCACGGTATTGTTTATTACATGTGTCTAAAAGTAAGCAATTGTCATGAATAAACGAATTATTATGTGACTAAAATAATGGTATGGTCACGGTGTAATTATTTTTGTGTGTCAAAATGTATCAACTATCACGGTTTAATACTTTATGTATGTCCAATTGCAACCAATGGTCATATTTTAATTAATTATATGTGTCTAAGTGTACCCGACGGTCACGGTTTAATTGTTTATGCATGTCTAAATGTACCAATGGTCACACTTAATAGTTTATGTGCGTCAAAATATAACCAATTGTCACGGTTTCATTCATGGGGTGTGTTTAAATGTCTCAAATAGTTACTGTTTAGCTGATTATGTGTGTATAAATTTATCCACTGGTCACGATTAAAAATTTGTGCGTCTTTAAATATACCAGGTGGCCACGGTTTATTTGTTTATGCGTGTCTGTAAAAATGTTAACGCCACAGATTAATTGTTTATGTGTGTCTAAAGGTATCCAAATGTCATGATGTTAAAAGAAATTGTGACTAAAAGTATTTTATGGTCACGGTTACTAAAAAAATATAGACCTCAACTATATAGAAATTGTTACCATATAGCCACAGTTTTAGGATATGGCCACAGTTTTACATATGATTTAGTCACGAATATTAAATATAGCCATAAGGTACCAAAAGTGATGCGACCTTTGGTCACGATTAAAATGAAAAATAAAACTGTGGCCAAAAGTCTATGGCAACAGTTTTTTAGCATGACGAATGACATATTTTGTACTAGTGGCTAGGCCGGGCGGTGACAGTGGAACATAAAACAATGTGAAACGTCGAGAATGCTAATAGTCCTCAGTGAAATGAAGTGCAATGGTGTTATAGTGTAGAAAGCCAATAACCTCTGTGAGGTGAGGCATCTTGTTGTGAATCCTAATAAATCAATAATTGATGTAGGACACCGATAGTCCTCAACGAGGATGAGGTGATCCCATTCTAATTTGGCATTGGCCATCATTGGTCTTGATGTTTTAGCCGATAGGAAATAAGTGTTGGATAGACATAATTATTGTGTAATTGTTGTTTATATTAATCTTAGAATTCACTAAACAACTTTTGTTGTTTACCCCCTTCAGTTGTTAACCTTTTGCAGGTTTGAGCTATCGAGCGGGAAGCTTACATTCTTCCTCATTATTCAAAGTGTAGACTCGAGACTAATGGTATGCTTTGGTTATTGTGTTGGGTTTGGGTTAGTCGACCTCTTCTTGACTACTCGTTTGCAGGATCATGACATGTAACCTTGTAGAGTTAATAGTTGTTATTCGGATGCATAACTTATGATGCATTAGTTGTAAAAGTTTTAATTCTATCCTAATTCCGCAAGTATTGATGTATTAATTATTGTTAATTACACTTAAATATGTATTATTGTTGTATAGGTGTTTCATTATAAAAACTGTAACATCCACGGATTTAATTTGATGTATTTTGGTTAATTAAGTGGAAAACTTATATATATTTAAGTTGAATTTGGGCGATTATTATGTATTTGGATATTTAGCAAGTTTGTTGCTATTTTTAAGAAAAATTGAACTCAGAATCAATTTTGTGGAATATTATGAATTTAAAAGTTATTTATGATAAATCTAAGATTAAATCAGTATTTTATGGAACCGGTTAAGTCGAGTGATGAAATGTGCAAAATGACGAAAGTAGTATATAAAGGGCAATAGGCTTCATTTTTCTAGTTTACACTCTCTCACTACTTCATCTCTCTAGAAATTTTCTCTCTACATCTCTCTAAGATATATCACAAACCGACCGTCAGATTTTCGAGAATTATACATCATCGGAAAGGTATCGAGGAGTACAACAGCAATCTACAAACAGAATTCAGATTTCGTGCGAATTTAGGTAAGAATCGACCTTTCTAAGATTATGGTTTCGGTTTTGTAGAAACTAAAATTTCGAATCTATCATTTTATGCAAATTTAAGCTTGTTTTGCTCGAAACATTGCTGGAATGTGATAATATATGCATAGTAGAATCGAATCTAGGTATTATACATGATATATTAGTGATTTTAGCCTTAGAAAATGAAGGATTTAAGTTGAAATGATGAACAGACTCGAATATGTCAAGAACAGAGTCGAAATACAAGAACAAACTCGAGTTTGGTGCTAGATTCGAGTGTGTACCGTTAGATTCTAAGGGGAGGGCTTCGAATCTAGGCCTAGACTCGAAGTGGGGTTCGAATCTAACCCTAGATTCGAAGGTATGTTCGAATCTGACATAAGGGGTTCGAATCTGATGCTTGATTTCGAATCTAACCTATTAAATTCGAGTTTAATGCCTAAAATTTAGAATACTACTCCCTAGACTCGTGTAATTTGAATGAAACTCATATACAACATATAAAATGATATGAAATATGCAAAGGACAAGATATAGACTTGAAATGGGTTTCAACTTTAGTCATAGTTCGAATTTAGATATGTACCCGAAACGGGGGAAAATATCGCCAAACTTACGAAACTTGATTATATGGAATTAAACGGTTAATGATATGAGGAATTGTTGTAATTGATTTAACAGGTCCCTTGTGGTGTTGTTTAACCCACAGTGGGGTACTTGGTGGATCCGGTTGAAAGCCCGAAGAGAAATAATATCGGTTAAAAGATAATTACGCACCCACTGTGAGTACAGTAGATTTCGCATGGTTATATTTGTTTTATGTAAGCTTTGCCTGCTGAGACCTGTTGTTTCATTGATTGTTTGGAATTCTACTAACTTGCGTAGATTTAGATGCACATTCTTACTTGTTGCATGTCCTTTCGGTTGTTGTGCATCTAGTGATGGACCGGTGGGTCGCATCGATTACTCTGATGTTACTGTGCTATATGACCTGGAGCTGATCCCTCCTAGGCCCGGTAGGCAGTATGTCATCCCCGATTCGTACGTTTGTCTCAGATGGTATGTCTAAATGCCGAGCTGTGAGCTCGAAGGGGCTGCGGCTCTGGTCCGTACTTGGTGTACGAAGAGAGTATACGACGTTTGTCGTCGGGATTACTCTTGGGCTTCATAAAGACTTATAAAATGCGTAATCTATGTATTCACTAAGCATTCGCTTACGTTTTAGTTGTTGTATTTTTACAGGCAAAGGAAAATCTACTGCTGGACCTTCTAGTTAGGTCATTTGGAAGATTTGGGAGACTCGGCACTATTTAATCGGTAATCGTGATTTGGACAATGTTGTATTATATTCTGGATGATTGTAATAAATGTATGGGTGTGTAGTCTTAGATTTGGTACCTTATAGCACCGTAGGGTGTTTAACACTTGTTGCACTACTTTATTTATGATTTTAATGCTTCCGCACTTAATTTAGGTTATCAGATCATTATGTTATTGTATGTTGGTGATTAATCCTGGGTGTATTGTAATTGGTGGTTGTTGTGGCAAGGGGTGTCACACGAGATGGTATCAGAGCAGTAGTTTGAGATTCAAGTGTCCGTGAGGTCTTGGTCTCAAACATTAAGTGATGACATGTAGTGATTCTAAGTAATGATCTGAACTAAGATAGGTTACGATTTAGTAATCATAAGAATATTGACTATCATACGGGACAAATAAGTGGTGTCTTTAAACTAATGACATGTTATTAAACAAGTTATATGTTTATATTTTCAGAACATGTCTGGAGGAATGACACCTGAAGAAGCCAGAGAGATGATGCTAGCCTTGATGGCTGAACAGAACAAAATGATTCAGGATCAGTTTCGGGCTCGAGATGAGGCCGATGCTAAGAGAAGAGAAGATAAAAGAAAGAACAAAGAAAAAGAAAGGGAGGGAAATAATGAGGAACAAGATGACAACACTGGGTCATCTAATAAGCCCAGGGGTTGTCGGTTTAAGGATTTTAAAGGAAATGGGGCGGTGGAGTTTAACGGTTTAGGGGATGCTGTTGCCGCACTTGAATGGATTACAGCTACTGAAAGAACATTCCGAATCAGCGATTGTGCTGAGAAAGACATGGTTCGTTATGCAACTGCTATGTTCACGAATGATGCACTCATGTGGTGGAATGCCATGGTGAACGCCTTGACATTGGAGAAGATTTCTGTTATGACTTGGGCTGAGTTCAAGGACCTGTTCACTCAGCAGTACAGTCCGGTTGATGAGCGCCGGAGGTTGGAAGCAAAGTTTATGGCGCTAGTACAGGGGACTAAGACGGTGTCCCAATA
This sequence comes from Centrapalus pauciflorus, assembly GCA_020465985.1. NCBI lineage: Eukaryota > Viridiplantae > Streptophyta > Magnoliopsida > Asterales > Asteraceae > Centrapalus > Centrapalus pauciflorus. The sequence goes on from JAANYP010002875.1 coordinate 170,414, forward strand.
TACTGTGGAGTTCACGAGGTTAAGTCTGTTCGCACCTCATCAGGTGGACACCGAAGAAAGGAAAGTGACCAGGTTCGAGGCTGGTCTTGACATTGAGATTAGGAGGGTTATGAGCAACGTCCGTTACCCTACATTTGCTAGCTTACTTGAGGCTGCCAGAAATGTAGAGCAGATTCTGATTATGCCAGGCTACTCTGTTGGGTCTGCTGCTGCTTCCACCAATCCAACACAACCGTCACCGCCGAAGCGCCAAAGGGAGGGAGGATATTCTGGTTCTTCCCGGTCTTCACAATACTCACCTCAACAGTCGTATCGCCGACAATCTGGTTCATCTGATCGCGGTCGTGCGCGTGCATACTCCATCAACACTGAGCCGCAGTATTGCAATAAATGTCATCTGGAGCACTTTGGTAAGTGCCCTAACGGACGTGCTTGCTTTTGCTGTGGGGAGCTGGGCCATTTTCAGAATGACTGTCCAAGGAAGGGTGATGCTTGTTATAAGTGTGGAGTGTGGGGTCACTATAGCAGGAATTGTAGGAAGAATGCTCCAACGGCTGCTATCCCATCATCAACACGATCGTCTGGAGGTTCGAGTGGTGGTTCAGTTAACCGCCGGGGTCAGTCACAGAGGGCACCTGCTCGTGCTTTTCAGATAACTGCAGAGGAGGCAAGGGAAAACCCGGAGGTCGTCACGGGTACGTTTATAGTTAATTCTATGCCAGCACGAGTTTTATTTGATTCGGGTGCCAATAGGTCGTTTGTTTCTACTGTGTTTGCACAAAGACTTGCTATGCCACTGTCTAAGTTGTCTGCTATACTTGATATTGAAACTGCTAGCAATACTTTAGTTAAGGTAGATCATGTATACCGAAATTGCACGTTAGTAATTGAAGATGTAGTCTTCAATTTAGATCCGATTCCGATAGAGTTCAGCGAGTTTGATGTGATAGTCGGAATGGACTGGTTGATCGAGAATGAAGCCCATATAGTGTGTAAGAGCCGAATGATAAAGATAACTACCCCGGAGGGGCGTGAGATATGTATATATGGGGATAGGAGAAGCGGGATCTGTGTTTGCTGACTATTGCAAAAGCTCGAAAGCTTGTTGCAAAGGGATGTGATGCATACTTAGCATATGCGATTGATGCTAAGGCAGAGAAGAGAACGTTGGCCGATGTGCCGGTTGTTTCACAATTCCCGGATGTGTTTCCGGAAGACTTGTCTGGCGTGCCGCCTGAGAGACAAGTTGAGTTTCGAATTGATCTGATCCCCGGAGCTGCACCGGTAGCTCGTTCTCCTTATCGTCTTGCCCCAACCGAGATGAAAGAAATGATGACACAACTTCAGGAGTTGTTGGACAAGGGCTTTATTCGGCCGAGTTCATCGCCGTGGGGAGCTCCGGTACTGTTTGTAAAGAAGAAAGATGGCACGATGAGGATGTGCATAGATTACCGGGAGCTGAATAAGTTGACTATTAAAAACAAGTATCCTCTGCCGAGGATAGACGACTTGTTTGATCAGTTACATGGCGCTAGTGTATTTTCTAAGATTGATCTGAGATCGGGATATCATCAATTGAAGGTTCGAGAGGAAGATGTGCCAAAGACAGCATTCAGGACTCGGTATGGACATTACGAGTTTCTGGTGATGCCTTTTGGATTAACCAACGCCCCGGCAGTGTTTATGGATTTAATGAATAGGGTTTGTAGACCGATGTTGGATAAGTCGGTGATAGTGTTTATCGATGATATTCTAGTATACTCTAGGTCTGAGGCTGAGCATGCTGAACATCTCAAGGAGTTATTAGAGTTATTGAGGAAAGAGAAGTTGTACGCCAAATTTTCGAAGTGCGAGTTTTGGCTGCAACAGATACAGTTTCTAGGACATGTGATTTCGGGGGCTGGGATTTCGGTAGATCCGGCTAAAGTTGAAGCGATAAAGAATTGGGAGCCACCTCAAACAGCTACCGAAGTTAGAAGTTTTCTGGGGTTGGCAGGATATTATCGAAGGTTCATAAAAGATTTTTCTAAGAATGCAGTTCCTCTGACCGCATTAACAAAGAAAAATGCACCGTTTGTGTGGGAAACTGTGCAGCAGGAGGCATTTGAGATCCTGAAGAAAATGTTAAGCGAGGCTCCGATACTTGCCTTACCGGAAGGCAATGACGATTTTGTGGTTTATACTGATGCATCAAGGTTAGGATTAGGCGCTGTACTGATGCAGCGCGGGAAAGTAATTGCTTATGCTTCAAGACAGTTGAAGCAGCATGAGAAGAATTATTCTACTCATGATCTGGAGTTGACCGCGGTAACGTTTGCATTGAAGTTATGGAGGCATTACCTGTATGGTACTAAGTGTCAACTTTACACGGACCATAAGAGCTTGAAGTATATCTTTAGCCAGAAGGAACTTAATATGAGACAACGTAGGTCTATGGAGCTTATTAAAGACTACGATTGTGAGATACTTTATCATCCCGGGAAGGCTAATGTAGTAGCCGATGCCTTGAGCCGGAAAGCTTATGCTAAGGATTTCTGTTATATGATGACGTCCACTATACTAAGTTCCACGATCATTAACGATGTCAAAGCTGCCCAACTAGAAGCTTTGAAAGAAGAAAATGTCGGTGTTGAGGATATTAGAGTACAGATTAAGAATATGGAAACTAGCGAGTCTGGATTAAAAGGTGTGTACGGAAGAATATGGGTGCCGAAATATGGTGGTATGAGAAATGTGATCGTTGAGGAAGCACATCAATCTAAGTTTTCTGTACATCCCGGAAGCACAAAGATGTACAACGACTTAAAGGCAGACTTTTGGTGGCCGGGATTGAAGAAGGATATCGGTCAGTATGTTGAACGATGTAGGACTTGCCGGTTGGTAAAGGCCGAACATCAACAACCGTACGGCAGTATGCAGCCGCTTCCCATTCCGGAATGGAAGTGGGAGCACATTACTATGGATTTTGTTACAAAACTGCCGAAGACTAGGCGCCAACATGATGCAGTTTGGGTGATAGTCGATAGATTAACTAAGTCCGCACATTTCATACCGATAAGAGAAAGTTACTCCTTAGAAAAGTTGGCTAAAATTTATATGGACGAGATTGTTTCTAGGCATGGAGTGCCTAAGTCCATAGTATCGGACCGGGACAGCCGGTTTACTTCCAATTTTTGGTCGGCTTTGCAAGAAGGGTTAGGGACGAGAATAGCAATGAGTACAGCTTACCGCCCGCAAACTGATGGTCAGAGTGAGCGGACCATCTTAACGCTTGAAGACATGATGAGATCGTGCGTGTTAGATCTCGGTGGCAATTGGGACGATCATCTGCCACTCATAGAGTTTTCGTATAACAACAGTTACCACGCTACAATCAAGAAAGCTCCGTTCGAGGCTTTATATGGAAGGAAATGTAGGACTCCTACATGTTGGAGAGAAACGGGTGAAACACCAATCGCTGGGCCGGCCTTGCTTCAAGAAACAAACGAGAAGATACAGTTGATTAGGCAGAACATGAAAGCGGCCAAGGATCGTCAGAAAAGTTACTATGATCGGAGGCACAAGCCGATCAATTTTGAAGTGAATGACTGGATCTACTTGAAAGTATCACCCATGAGGGGTGTTACTCGTTTTGTTAAGAGGGGCAAATTGGCTCCGAGATTTGTCGGACCCTTTAAGATTGTTGAAAAAGTTGGAAATCAGTCATATCGACTGGAACTGCCTGAAGGGATGTCGGGCATACATCCAGTATTTCACGTTGGGAATCTTCGAAAATCGTTTAACACTGGAAACGAGGATTGGGCCGACTATACTGAACTGCAAGTTGATGAAAGGCTCCGGTATGTTGAAGAGCCGGAGTGTGTGTTAGATACTAAGATGAAGAAATTGAGGAGTAAGGAGATAGAGATGGTGCTTGTACGTTGGAAGCATCATAAAGGAACAAATCATACATGGGAAACTAAGTTAGATATGTTAAGAAAGTATCCGAAATTGTTTGAATCCGAGTAACTTCGAGGACGAAGTTGAGCGTGGTGGAGCCCATGCTGTAACATCCACGGATTTAATTTGATGTATTTTGGTTAATTAAGTGGAAAACTTATATATATTTAAGTTGAATTTGGGCGATTATTATGTATTTGGATATTTAGCAAGTTTGTTGCTATTTTTTAAGAAAATTGAACTCAGAATCAATTTTGTGGAGTATTATGAATTTAAAAGTTATTTATGATAAATCTAAGATTAAATCAGTATTTTATGGAACCGGTTAAGTCGAGTGATGAAATGTGCAAAAATGACGAAAGTAGTATATAAAGGGCAATAGGCTTCATTTTTCTAGTTTACACTCTCTCACTACTTCATCTCTCTAGAAATTTTCTCTCTACATCTCTCTAAGATATATCACAAACCGACCGTCAGATTTTCGAGAATTATACGTCATCGGAAAGGTATCGAGGAGTACAACAGCAATCTACAAACAGAATTCAGATTTCGTGCGAATTTAGGTAAGAATCGACCTTTCTAAGATTATGGTTTCGGTTTTGTAGAAACTAAAATTTCGAATCTATCATTTTATGCAAATTTAAGCTTGTTTTGCTCGAAACATTGCTGGAATGTGATAATATATGCATAGTAGAATCAAATCTAGGTATTATACATGATATAGTAGTGATTTTAGCCTTAGAAATGAAGGATTTAAGTTGAAATGATGAACAGACTCGAATATGTCAAGAACAGAGTCGAAATGCAAGAACAAACTCGAGTTGGGTGCTAGATTCGAGTGTGTACCGTTAGATTCTAAGGGGA